>OX454530.1:602500-610000 GCA_949715645.1 Portevinia maculata | reverse complement strand
TCTACTGATTGGTTGGGCAGGGGGGGACGAGGTGGTGGTAGGCGTGATTCGGATTCTGTGTCTAGTATTTCAGCTAATAGCGATGCGTTATACTGGACCTCTGGATGATGATGCTGAGAGGCATGGGTTGGTATTTCGCTAATCTTATTGAATAAAGTCTCGATACTATCCTCGATACCGCTGATGTAAGATCGTGTTACAGTTAGATCATCGCCAATATCATTCAGTCTATCGAAAATAACTTCGAGCATCGGGTCAGGCTGAATGGGGGACCGTATTTGTTTAGAGGTTGATTGAGAGCAATTGTCTACATCTGCACGAATGGAATTCAACACTTCGCAAGCTTTCAAATTAGAGGCAGTATGCGCGGAGTGATTCAATCTGAGTTCTCGTAGAATTGTAGTAAGGTGAGAGAGGATGGTTTCGTCTGTTCTGGACCTTACGATGTTTGCCTCTTTTAGACCAGCTATCGATTTTTCAATCAGGGTAAGTTTGGATTTAAGCAACACTGTTGAGGTCTGAACCGTATTGTCTAAGTCTTCAATACATCTAACACTGGACTCTAAACCCGATAGTTTGTCCATGATCTTTTTAATTAGTTTTTTTTGGTTATTTTCATTTGAGTCACTTAGGCATTTTATCGCTAGGAGCACGTGTGACAGCGATATATTTTTGCATTCATCACAAAAGAAGTGGAGATTATGGGATAGATCTTTGATGAACACAGTGTTTCTTTTATTAAGCCCGACACAAATGGCATGGAATGATTTCCCACAGATGCCCTTACAAGCAATCCAGTCGGCATTGCTATCAATAATTACGCAATTGGCGATTCCGCAAGACATTGCAATTAAACGGCACTTGGGTCACGTAAAAAAAAAAAAAAAAAGTAGGTCGGTACGTGATAAAGCAAAACACAAAAAAAAAGAACGCTTAGGCGGCGGAAAACAGGTTTACGACTGCACTTCGTGGTGGGTTTAAGTTGGAGACGGAAAAAGAAAATGCGACTGTACGTAGCGGCGGTGGAAACAAAACACAATTACAATAGTTGTAATAATAAAATGTTTTTGACTTTACTAGACAAAAGTGTTTGTGTTTTTTTAATTTATATTTAGTTTATAGTCAGTTTTATTCTTAAAAAGTACAATAAATATGAAAGCTTAAGATATCGTTTGTTTTTTAATTTTATCGCATTGATATGGAACGTCACCGTGCAATATTTTCGGATGTTTTCTCGTACTTCACAAGCGTATTTATACTTGTTGTGTTGTTGGGTTGATAATGAGGTTATTGTTTCCGGCAAATTTGGGAATTGGTTTACTTGGTCGCCCTTATCCGGTGCCTGTTTTTTTTTGGAAAGGTAATTGTGAAGCACACAACTTGCCCTCACCAGGTCGATGAAACTATCCACGTGAACTTCTATGGGACGATGAAAAATTCGAAATCGAGATGCGAGCCTTCCAAAAGCCATCTCGACTGTTAGCCGCGCACGACTAAGGCGATAATTGAAGACTTCTTGAGACGTGTTTAAATTTCCATTTCTATTATAGGCTTTCATGAAGTTGCCAAGCCAAAAATGTCATCACCAATAAAATAAAATGGTGTTTTCGGCATTGTCCATTTAAAGGCCTCGAAGGTGTGATGTTCAGCTTTCCGGTTATAAGTCCGCGATACAAACTGCAGTTTTTAAGTACAACTACATCTGACGCTCTTCCGTTACCGCCCACATCGATATATAAAAATCGACTGTGTGCATCAACAACAGCAAACAAAACGATATTAAAATACCCTTTGTAATTATAATAATCCGATCCCAATTTTGGCGGAGCTTTTATCCGTATGTGTTTGCCGTCAACCGCACCTAAAGTGTGCGGGAAGGCCCAAAAAGTATTGAAATCTTCCGCAATTGAAGACCATTCGTCTTGCGTGGTACATGCCTAAAAGAAACAATTAAAACAATGAATGCAGTTAAAAAAAAACAGAAAAATAGGTACTTTTAAATATTGGGATTCCATTGCGTTGTTAATTGCATTCAGTACTTCTGGTACAAATTTAGAAATTGTCTTTCTTGAAATATGCGACAAAAACTTAAGGGATCTATATGAGTCCCCAGTAGCAATGTACCTTAGAGTTATAGCAAGCCGAACTCTCGACGTAATCGCATAACGCATTACTGTCTTTTTTTTAATTTAATTTCAGAATCCACCTGTGTGCGAATTAGAAATGAAAATTAACCTAATATAGGTAACCAAACTAAAATTGACATCTTACAAGTGCGAGAACCTCCTCAAACTTGTTGATATTCATCCTACAAAAGTTGCGGAACTCATTGTCATCTTCCCACAAAACATCTTTCAATAAATGTTCCTCTAAATTATGTAATTCCCTTTTTTCCAAAAAAGGATTTGCCCAAAACCTGTGTTTCCTTTTTAGAGTTCGTTTCTGCAACTCTTTTAAGTCTTTTAAGGCCTCTAATGCGAGAACGCAACGACATGCACTGCTCAACGGCATTTGAACGAATGAAATAGTAAGCTATGAAATGCCCACCCTACATTTTATTGCATACTATCGTTCTTTCTTACTATGAAAATTGACAGATGGTAAGCTATATATTTGAAATCGCACGATCCTCGTCATTTTTTTAGAAGGTCTTTTTCATTAGTTAGATGACAATTTTTTAACCGATTGCTTCGAATTGTTCCAACTGCTAAGATGCCTTTTTCTTTCAACGCAATCATTAGGCTTATGGAAGAGAACCAATTATCGAAAAATAATTTGAAATTTTTGTTTTGTGGAATATTAGAGGGTAAATGCAAATAATATCTGACGATATGGCTAATCCAAAGGATGGGCACGTTCCTTTTCCAACTTAGAGACTAAAGTCAGAAATAATACCTGACACGCCAGCTCTGGTGAACATTTTGAAACCCCACTTGTGAGGCTTTTTGGGCAGGTATTGTTTCAGACTGTGATGTCCTAATAAAAATAAGAAATCATTTCATGTTACTCGTATTTGATTACATCAAAACACAATAACCTTTATAAGTAAGCATTTGTTCATCAACGCTTTGATATTCCTCCTGGTCTATTTTGTTGCATATTTGTTTTAATTTCTCCAATAATGGATGAAAAAGATTCTTCCCAGATTAAAGAAAACACCAACTTTTAACTACGTTATAATAATTCTTTATTAACTGAGGTAATTCGCTCCGAACGCTTTGAGGGTTTTACTACGAGTGCCTTGGTCGAAGGTTTTTTTTATTTTTTTTTTATAATAAGCACGCACTAAAGGGATTTGTTAGGACCCTTATAATGTATTAGCTACACAGCGCGGGCATGAAGGAAATTGGGGTGAGAAGAAAATGAGAGATGCCGATGCACGTTGGTTTTGAATGTTTGTAGGTTGCAATGTGCAGGAAAAATGGAGCGGGGAAGAACATTCCACATTCGTGTTGTACGGCTGAGGAAAGATTCTTTGAACTTCACTGTACGTCCGAATACAGGCTTGAGTGTGAACTGATGAACATTCCTTGCATGGCGGGTATTGCGGTTGAAATGTTCAAGGGGAGGAATGCAACTGGCTATTTCGTTTGAGCACTTATGGTGGAAATTGCGATAAAATAACGAAAGGCAGGAGACATTACGACGATGACTAAGAGAGTCAATCGATCTCGCGATGTCTCGGTCGCCAATGAGTTTTATCGCGCGTTTTTGGATCCTGTCTAGTAGCTCCAAATAAGTTATTGGTGCACCGGACCATATATGGGCGTTGTACTCCAGTTTCGGGCGAATAAACGCCTTATAAATATTAGCCAGATCAGAAGGGGTGAAATATTTCTTACAACGCTTAAGGAAGCCTAGACATTTCGCGGCGTTCTTGGCGACATCGAATATGTGGTCATTCCAACGAAGGTTGTCATTAACACACATACCGAAAATGGAAAGTCTTTCGGTTTCAGCGATGCAAGTGCCATTCATAGATAATGGCAGTGTGTGTGGGTTTTGCTTTTTGACAGGAGACTGCATTGTGTTTTGGAAGCATTAAATTCCATTCTATTGGTTTTACCCCACTGAGTTATGCTGTTAAGATCGGAATTTAATGAGCTTAACATACGTTGCCGTTCCAGTTCCCCACCCGAAGTTGAGGGGCGTGACCCAAGAAACCAATATGAGAAGCTGAGGGTACTGTGATCAGCAAAAGAATGGATTGGATTAGAAGTAACAGACAGGAGATCATTTATAAAAATGAGAAAGAGAGTCGGGGACAGAACAGAGCCTTGGGGGATACCAGCATTTATTTGGTGAGTTGCAGACTTGAAACCTTCCAAAACAACTTGAATTGAAAGGTCCGAAAGGTAATTTCTAATCCATTGAAGAAGAGTATCATCGATTCCAAATGCACGCATTTTCGACAAGAGAGCTTGATGCCAAACTCTGTCAAATGCCTTTAAAATATCAAGCGCAACAATCTTACTTTCACCACCTTGATGAAGAGATTGGTTCCAATTTTCGGTTAGATATGTCATCAAATCACCAGTGGACCTGTTGCTGCGAAAACCATACTGCCGGTCATTAAGAAGTTTTCGCGATTCAAGATATTTCATTAGCTGACGGTTTATCAGCGTTTCCATGACCTTAGAAAGAAGGGACGTAAGTGCAATTGGTCGGTAGGGGAGGGAGAAGAAGATTCGCATTTTTTTGGTACAGGCTGGACAAATGCTGTTTTCCATCTTCCCGGAAAGAGTCCTGAAGAATAGGACAGATGGAAAAGCTAACGCAATGGTTTTGCCAGCGAAGAAGAGCACATCTTCAGAACGATAGGAGAAATACCATCTGGACCAGCGGATTTGTGAACGTCAAGATCTTGAAGTACTCTAGCCACTGTACGAGTGCGAAAGTGGACTGGTCCCATGGAGAATTCTACGCGCTCGAGTACAGGGGGAGACAAAGCACAATCTGGGAGCGTTGAGCTGACTGCAAAGTGAGCAGCAAGCATATTGGCCTTATCTATAGAGCTGACAGCTGGAATGTCATTGCAAATGAGTGTCGGGATGGATGATGAGGTCGAATTCTTGATGTTTTTAACAAATGACCAAAAGTTTTTACTACCAGTGGGGCTTTGTAGTATTTTTTGCCTCAACTTTTGGTCATACTAGAATTTGACACGATTAATGTGGTGTTGTATCGTAAAATTACCGTGCTTTCCTCTACTGAGGAGAAGAGTAATTTCCCGGACGGAGTAAAAGACTTTTTCTGATTGGGTTTTTAAATGTTTTATTTTATTTTATATTACTGGCCCGCTGTCTATAGCTTGGCTGCGACCAGATAATATAGTTAAACTATTATTTATTCAATGTAAAGGCCCGCTGTCTTTAGCTAGGCTGCAACCCTTATATTGTAATGTTTAATCTGTCTCTTACTCACTGTGTCTTATCTCTGAAATTCCCGGCTCTTTTATACTAATTTATGGTTAATTTTTGGTTAATTTTCATAGCCCTCCAACACACACATTGCTCAATAACCCAGCTTTGCGCATTTCCCAATCATAGATTTCCTCGGTGTCCACGAACAATTTCTTCTTGGCTGGGACGGTGCGCAAAACCAGGGCAGAGCATTTCTTGGCGTTTAGGCTCATACCCATTGAGTCGAAGAAGTCGATAATTTTCATGAGCATCCTGTTCCCGTCCTCTGGTGTCTTAGCGACCAAGATTAGATCGTCCGCGTAGGCTAGGCAGCATAGTTTTTCGTTGCCGATCGTGACGCCGGAAAATTCCTTGTGTACAGCGATGATGATCTCGTCCAGGAATATATTAAACAGCACCGGCGATAGAGGGTCTCCTTGTTTCACTCTTAATATTGGCGTTTCACCGATTGTGCTTCCATTGCAGCAGATGGTCGTCTTCGTATTATTGTAACACGAACCGATTAACCTGATTATTTTCTTGTCTACTTTTGCTCTGTCCAGAGCTCTTGTTATTGCGTCGTGTGGGACAGAATCAAAAGCGCAGGCCAGGTCGAGTGATAGTAATGTAATCGGGCTGCCTGTATTCCTGTGCTGTCTGATGAGGCCGTGGACTGTCCAGGTGTTGGCGAGACAGCCGTCGATTTTCGAGAATCCTCTCTGACAGCTCATCAAATCTACCGTGCTTAAACGGCGTGCCAAGATTTTGCTGAACAGGCGTAAGACTATGGAGGAAATGGTGATGGGTCTCCAATTTTTAACGTTATCCTGGTGGTCCTTACACTTTGGGATGAGAATTGTTTTGTTGGGTTTTATCTCATCTGGAATTTCCTCGCAGAGCAGCATGACATTAAACAGGAGAGTTAAAGAAATTTACCTTATCTTCATTAAATCCTTTCTCCTTATGCCGTCTGGGCCGCTGGCGCTGGATTTCAACTTAGACATTGAGGCAATTATGTCTTCCGTTGAAATCGGTTGACTGATGTTTACATCCAACAAGCGCTCCTCGGATGTCGGTGGGAGGTTAGCCCTGGCAGCCAGCCCGAAGGTGGTATTGCAGTGCGTGAGTATATTCTGAATCGATGGGGTGATTGTTACCTCTTCCCAGGGGATGTCGTCGATCACTCTGTTTGCGTAGTCCCCTTTGTGGTTCTTGTACTCATTCTGCGCTAGGGCGTAAAGAATCTTCTTCTTTTTCCTTCTGCTCGTTGTGCTGGATAGGGACTGGAGGCGACTCCTGGTGTTGTTCCGATCGCTGGTGTTGCCGGGTGTGGAGCCAAAACGTTGTATGATGTTTAGATATGAGTGCCTTACCGCTGAGCCGATGTCGATGTTGTTGACACATGCGTTGAGAATGTTTAGATCACTTTCTTCCAAATTATTTCCAGGGAGTGTTGACAAGTACGACCTTATGTCCAAGTTCGATCGGAGAGTGTCGTCTCTGTACGGTGTAGGTGGTGGTACCGTAGAATGCGCCATGTATTCGGAGACCTGTGCTTGATAGTCCAGTTTCTGTCTCCGTTTTTTGATGGCGTCCGTAGATCTCCCTGATAATCTTGTTAAAGTGTCGATTATAGCAGTTGGAAGAGCATTCGGCATGTTGGCTTCAATTTTGGCTAGCTCTCTCTGTTCATCTTGCGTCCAGTTTTTCCTGGCGTTGGAAGTTTCCTCCATTAGTGAGGCGTTGTACTCTGCTCTGTGCGCTTTGCTTTGATGCAGCCGCAAGCCCGCGTACGATGAGAAAGTCCTATCACAGGTATCGCAGCGGTTGTTCGGTGGATCGCTTGTTCCTCTGCAGTGCCGTCTTTGGTGTTGGAGAAGTGAACTTCTGGTCGCGTAGCTTTTCCCGCAAACACATTCTAAACTCAGACTGCCTCTGCTAGCCTCATTGTGTGGTGAAGCCATTGCGTAAATTTCGCAGTGGCCGATTGATTAATTTGATTTTGGTTAGAACACCACACTTCTATACTTTAAATAAGCTTCCTCTCTTAATTTCACTCAACAACACAATCGAGATTCCAGTAGCGCTCACTGTGGAT
>OX454530.1:82500-597500 GCA_949715645.1 Portevinia maculata | reverse complement strand
TCCTCGCCAACGGGGTATGTGGCTCTTGTGTTTACGAAGAGCTTCTTCTTCGCCGGAACAGTCTGCAAGCTGAGGGCAGCACATTTTTTGGCATTTAGTTGCATTCCCATATTGTCAAGGAATTCCAATACTTGAGCGAGCATCAGCTGCCCGTCTTCTGGTGTTCTCGCAGTCAGGATTAAATCATCGGCATATGCTAGGCAACAGATCTTCCCGTCATTTATGCCTATTCCGGAGAAGTTCATATGCAGCGTGGAGATGAGCTCGTCAAGAAAGATGTTAAAAAGAATTGGTGAGAGAGGGTCTCCTTGTTTTACCCCCCTTTGTATTTTTACATTTCCAATTGTAGCGCCGTTACAGGAGATGGTGGTTTCTGAGTCGGCATAGCTATTTTCCACGAATTTTATAAAGCCATCATCCACTTTCGCTCTTTTTAGAGCCCTGCCGATGGCCCAATGAGGGACTGAATCGAAGGCACTGGCTAAATCAAGGGAGAGTATTGTGATGGGACGTCCAGTTAGGCGATGGTGCTGTATCAAGCTTTGAACAGACCATATGTTGGCAAGGCATCCATCAACTCTCGTAAATCCTCTTTGGCAGTCCATCAACTCTACCTGAGATAGCCTCCTAGCAAGTATTTTGTTTAAACATCGCAGAATGATTGAGGAGATGGTGATTGGCCTCCAGTTCTTCACATTCTCCAGGTCGATCTTTGTTTTTGGTAACAGCGTGGTGTTGTTGCGCTTCATCTCTACTGGTATATAGCAGGCAAGTAAGATGGCGTTTAGCAGTAGTGTCAACTTCACCGGGTGTATTTTTAGAAGTTCTTTCTTATTTATTCCATCGGGACCACTAGCGTTGGACTTCATTTTTTTGGCTGTTTCAGTCACTTATTCAAGAGATATTGGACTCAGTACAGTGATCCCGGAAAAACGGCTACTGTGATTATGCGGTGGAGTGATTGTTTCTGTACTTGCGAAGATGTTGTTGTAATGCTCAAGTATCACTGCTTCATTTGGGGTATTAACATCGTCCTCCCAGGAAACATCATTTAGTAAGCGATTGGCGTAGTCTGCCTTGTGTTTCTTAAAGCCATTTTGAGCTAGAGCGTACAGAAACCGCTTTCTTTTCCTCTTACTGCCTGCTGTCGAGAGTGCCTGTATCAGGTTTCTATGATTTGTATTTGCCGAGCAGCCCGCTCTTCTTTGTCCAAATCGTTCCTTGATGTCGTTATAGACCTTTTCGATCTCCGCTTCTATATCATGTCCGCTTAAGCAGGCGTTTCGCAGAGCGATGTCCATCTCGTCCATATGATCGATGGAGATCAACATTATGTGAGACCTTAAATCGTTGGGTAATGCGACATTAGGCTCACTTCTATACGGCAGATTTTGTTCCGTAGACAACGCCCTTAGTTCGGAGACTAGGTCTTGATAAGACTGTTTTTGCCTCCGTTTTTTAATGGCGTCCCTTGATCTCTTTGAGGACGATGTCAAGACATCAATGATATTCGTGGGATCAGTGTCTTCTAACGCTGCCTCGATTATCGCGAGCTGCCTTTCCTCGTCTATAGAGAGTCATAGTTACTCCCGCCGTTTACCCGCGCTTACTTGAATTTCTTCACTTTGACATTCAGAGCACTGGGCAGAAATCACATTGTGTCAACACCCGTTAGGGCCATCACTATGCTTTGTTTTAATTAGACAGTCGGATTCCCCAAGTCCGTGCCAGTTCTGAATTGATTGTTAATTGATAGTCGTTATAAATCAAAAGAAAATACGAGGGCGGGTCAATAAGTCCGTGACTTTTTGAATTTCTGACCTCTTTACTGAAACGGCAACACTGCTCCTGTCAACAGGCATCTGTCAGTTGACTCCTGTCAAAATTTAAACTTGCTGCGTCAGTTAGTTTGTGTTTGACAGCTATTTTTATCAGACTACTCACTAATTTGAGGAGAAAATGGAAAAAAGTGAATTTCGTGTGCTTATTAAGTATTATTTCTTGCGAAAAAAACCATTACCGAGACCAAGGCTAAGCTTGAAAAATACTATGGGGACTCTGCACCATCGATTTTAATGGTAAAAAAGTGGTTTACTGAATTTCGTTGTGGCCGTACAAGCACTGAAGATGCCGAACGTCCTGGACGCTATGCTATGTTATATAGAACATTGGCGTTACTTCCATTGTCGTTAATAACATAATGTTCTATATAACATAGCAATATGGGTGTATTATTAATCGCCTTTAGCCGCGCTAGTTATTTAGTTAAACATTATTAAATACGATGACAATGCCTAGAATCAATTGTAAACGACTTTGGTAACGGGAAAGGTGTTGTAAGTGGTAGAGCAGCTGCCATACTGCGATCCACTGAAGCAATACATTTGTTATAGGCTTTATCCAAAAGCGTTGTAGAAAGTTTCTTACGACCGGGAAGCTTATCTGCATATGCAGGTCGAATTTTGTTCATAAAATTCTTTAAATGAAGTGATTCAACAACTCGAAAGGGGATATTGCACCCAAAAACCAGTTTACCCAAGGCTTCATTTAACTCGTCTTCTTCTTTTTCCGATACCTTGTCCATAAATCTTGCAACAGTGCTCGATGGGGCGGAAAATCGTTTTGAACGTTGTACGTTTGCTTTAAACGTTGCTGTAGGTAAAGGCAATAACGGCAAGGATGAGGAACTGCAACTTTTGGAGTTTAACGAAATTGGTGAACTTGATGTTGAAGCGACTTGGGACTGGGTTTCGCTTGAAAACTCCCCAACCGAAAGCGTTCTTGGAGCTGTTGATAATGCTTGAATTGAATTAATTCTCAATGGGTCTTCTTCCTTTAGGTGCAAATTTAGAATTAATTCAAACTAAAATGTATTATACCAGAAAATACTCACAAGAGTATTGATAGCCATTGCGTTCAGATTGTCACCTTCATAAATATTTGTAACAGAAAAGACATCTAAAGGAATAGTTTGTGTTGGTCATTAATTTTATATTAAAAAAAAAACCATTAGCTTTTTACCGCGTTTTCAGAGTTATATTGGTCGGCGCTCTGGTCGTTGTCACCATCTATCAAAATAATCATTGAGACATCTTCCGATTCAGATGTCGCAGTTGATACCTTACAATTACAAAATACAGAAATTTAAAACATTATATTTTGGTAAATCAATGGAAATTAAAATACACTATTTTTTACCTGTGTCTGCGACGACGGGTTTCAGCAGTATTTTGAAGATTTTTCCTGCAAACTGTGCAATGTGCTGAGTATTTGTTCTTTGTTTTCACCAAAACAAAACCTAGCTCCTCAAAGGCATTGTTTTTTGGTCGACCAGACATATTTAAAGTTTTATATTTCTGATACACAGGGTTTTAATTTTTAAGAGAAGAAATTCTTTATTAATTCTTAAAAGTGTACTTTCTCGAAGGAAGTTTACAGATGAATGACAGATCTGAAAGGTATTGATGACAGTGTCGACATATTGTTGACATTGTCGACATTGTTGACGCAATTGTCTACGTTGAAAAGTAGACAATTAAAGTCGATATGTAGAGGAACCACACTGCACTGGATCCTGACACGTCTCGATGTCGTCACACAAAAAAAAAGAATTTTACCTCTGAGGGGTAATGAACTCAAACGGAATGCATAAATGCACTGCCGAAGCTCTCTCTCTCGCGAAACTACTTCAAAATAGGCCGAAATAGGCGATACGGAGTCGGTTGACTCAAATATATAGCAAAACTCATGCCTGGACGGCGAATGAGAATACGTATTTAAAACAGAGAATTAATTTACGTTAAAATGCACTCGCGTAGCTGATAAGCAGCGCCTGTCCTACCACATTACTTATGATAAACTAAGCGACAAAAAGGAAAGAAATATAAATGTCATGCACACTAAAAGAAGCGAAATCGCATTTATATCACTACAATATTATATATAAAAAAAAATTGCTCGACGATGCGGCGCTGTAGGATCCTTTCCATGAGCTGAGGCCGCTGGTGGCCGATATACAGTGAGATCCCTTGGAATCTGGTATGGTTGCGGTCGCTGGTGACCGTCTTAACTGCTGCGGCAGCACGTGGCCGTAAAGCTTGGCTCACGTCTGCCGATTCTGGATGGGAGAACAAAGAAATAAGGGCGTCAGACACGGTTCGCTCTAAATTCGATCTAGTTTGGTAATCGGATTTCGTCTTACCTTGATTTAATCTGGGATGTACATCCACAGCGACGCTGTGGCCTGCCTTCACGCGGATGGCCTAATGGGAGGAACGTTCCGTGGAGTGTAGCGGTTACTCCTCGTTGTCCTGGTCGTAGTACCTCGGCGCTGGGGAAAAATCGTTACAAGTTACAATTAGTTACAAGTTTATTTAAAAGAAACAAAACATGGGACAACTTTTACTTGTATGAACTCTTATTATCGGACCAAGGGGTTACTTCGACTGCGCCCGGCGGTGGTTGAAAACGAATTCCCCGCTTCTAGCCATCGCCACCATCGTCATCGCCTCCCGTGCTCTTCACAGCCAGTCCCACACACCCAACGTCTGTAGTACGTTGTACCACGTCAACAGTTTCGTCGCCACCATCAGCACAGTGCCCACTGCACATACAGCACCCACTATCACGGCTATCTTCATGGCTGGCATTGTGTTACTTGTTACTTGGAATTGCCTGGCTGCGGCATTTTATATTGTTGTTTATGAGGTCAGCGGCACGATAGTATGTGAAACCTAAATCGCGAGCCGTTGACCCACGGCGACATGAGGACGGCTGAAAGGAGATATGAAATAAAAGGGCAGGAATGTGCTAACCACATTGCCTGCAGATTAGTGTTACTCACAGTCAAATTACCCTCAAATCCTACATTTATATGTGCGTTTAAATCGCATACACCACAAGATAGGAATTCATTGTTATGTTATTAGATTTAAACATTTAAAGCAAATTGAATTCATTGTTATAGAGAGCAGATCAATAACGCGTGCGTTACAGACAAGAGAGCGGCGAATATATTCCCGAAAGTGGGATCTATGTCGTTGCCGAATCGCTACCCGGAATACTGGAGTTGGGCGAGGTTATTGAAGGGAGGGTCGATATTTAATGTACAAACCAATAAAATATGGAATAGCAAATGTTATGTAGGTAATGATGTTGTATCGTTGACCTGTCCTGTGGCCAACGTACTTCTTATGGGTAGAACCCTCTCGCTTAGGCACTGGTGCCTTCAGCTCGAACTTTTAGCAGCGGACTGCACCTAAGGTGAGGATTCTAACAAGTTGGTGGACTGGAGCAGGATTACCTAAAGAATTTCAGCTCGCAAGCTAGTAAAACTCCAATGGTTCTCCACTTCAGGACTTCAAAATACAAGTGCTTTATTTCCCAAAAATACTTATCTTTTATAGAATTAATTTTGTATTATTCTGTCAAGTCAGCTCGAATGACCGGATATTCCAATAACCCATATATTGCTAAATTAGCAATATTGATAGTGTGTGGCGAGGCAAAATGACAAAACATCTCAAATGTTTCGGGTTCACTTGCGTACAACGCTGAATAGATATATTTGTTAGGTAATGTTGTCATACACAAGTAAACCCCAGACGTGCCCTTGATTCGCCATCGCCAGTGTGTATTTTTTTGTATTTTCTTTAAAATGCATTGCTTGTGCCGTCATCTATAGGGGGGTCTCCTTGCTTGACCCCACTCCTCGGGGTGATCGTCCTTGACGGCTGTCCTTCCATGTTTGACTTTGTAGATGCGCAATCGTAGACTTGCTTTACGTAGGCGATTAGCTCAGGTGGTGCCCCATAGGACCGCAGGGTTCCGTAAATTGTTTCGTGTGAAACGGAATCGATGGCCTTTGCGACATCGAATGCAGCAATGTTACAACTCGTGTGCTTCCGGTGGTGGTGTCGCAGGAGTAGATCTACTATCGTTACATTTACTGCTTATCCGTCCGCTTCTATGAACGCCTGTTGCCTTGGGTCGAGCTCCACTGCGTTTGATAGTCTCCGGGCCATTATTGTATGGAGTTGTCTTAGTATGGTGGATGATACTGTAATGGGCCGAAAGTCCCCTGGTTCGGAGGAGTTGGTCCCCTTGGGAATCAATGTTGGCCTGGATTCGTCGAGGTGTTGTGGTGGTTGCCAACACCATAGGATCAGGTTAAAGACTCTCATCAGGATACCTGCAGGTATGGCTCTAATTTGCCTGGCCGTCACTCCATCTGGATTTTGGAAGATTTCTCTCAAGTACAGACCAAGGCGCCTCCTGGTTTCGTCTTTGCCAGTATATTCTGCCTGTTGGGTGATGCTGTTGAGCTGCTGATATTGGTATTCCGCTGAATCAAGGGGGGCGAATGTTGCTAAGATAATCAAGGAAGATCCTATCCGCCGTGCTCCTTGCTGGTGATGGTGTTGTGGTCGAGGGTGCAGGTATCGAGGCCAGTTGCTCCTGGTAGTTCCGGACGTCTTGGCGATATGAGGCTTTTTGCTTAGCCTTCTTGATCGCCTCGAGCGTGCTGTGCGGGAAAAGCTCTGCTAAAGACTGATTGATGAAGCGTACTCCACCGCGTTGCTCCAGCTCTGCCTCCTTCCTGGCCATCATTTTAGCCTCCTCTTCCGTCCAGCGTGCTTTGACGTCCACGCGTTGTCTTCCTTCGTCGAAGTCGTCGGGATGGGCTCGACGTTGATGAACTCCAAGTCCGGTTTTGTTGCTGAAGGCTCTGGAACAAAACGAACAGTTAAAAGGTGGGGTGGGTTGTTGAAGTGTGTGTTGTTGATTTCCAGAGCCAAGGGGCTCTGGAATATTTATCCGAGGCTGTATATTATTCGTTGGGCCAACAAATTAGGGATCGAAGGGGCTGGCAACCCCAGGGACCCGAAGAGCCTATCTCCGTCGGCCAGATTGGATCTGTTACCGGCAGGAACCACGAGGAGGTCGAGAAGAGGCACTTCTATGATATCTTGGAAATCAGTCCCCAACATTGGTTGGTTTCTTTTCCGCTGTAGGTAACACCTTGGGGAATCGGTTACTGTTTACACAGAACCTTTGCGTTGAAACAACACCCCAAGGAATTGGTCGCCAGTAGGTTTCCGTTGCGTCACATGTACAGCACCCAAAAGAGTCGTAGTTACTCCCGCAGTATAGGTGAGTATATAGACGGTATGAAAAACGCGTCGGTAAGTATGTGCGTCTGCGTGGCGTGACTATGTGACGTGTCGGCGAGTAACGGGACTTACCTATATCGCACGGTTCTTTTTTTTCCTCTGTATTGCTGCGATGCTTATCCCGTTTTTTGGGAGGTTCGGTGCACGCTTTGGTGCGCTCCTCGAGCTGACGACTCTCCCTAGAGTGTTGAGGAGGAGGGCTTCTCCGATTGCTGCGGCGAATTCCCACCGAGATCTGGACTATGATGGATAGGACGAGCGGTTCAGTCACTCGCAGACTTCAGCTGCTTACATCTAGCTACTCCTTACATACCTGGTCTTTCTCGTGGCGTGGTGAAGTCTTCTTGGGGATATTTATTTTTTGTCGTCCGACTCAAGTCTGCGTATTCGCAGCGCGCGGTAATTTCGATTCCTTTAAGGCGGCTGCCGGACTTGAAAAGTCCGGCACCGGAGGGATTCCGAAAAAAAAGGAAAAATTAACTGGTATTTATATGAAGTGCTTCCTGTGGGAAAGGAATGTACTTGTTTATGAAATATTCATATTTCGTCTGGTTTAATGAAATATGAGTACCTATTTAGTTGTGATTTTGTTTACGTTTTTGGGTCATGGGGAAAAGAGGGTGTAACGGAAGGTTTTGCAATTGTCGGCAAAAATGGTAGGAACTCGTTATGGGATTTGTGTTTATGCCGTTACGCGAAGAGGGGTGTGAGAAATGATCTGGTAATAGGTTTGTAATGTCTCGCGGCGCAGGGCTACAAGACTAGGTTCAGTCGGGTGTAATATGATTAAAGTCAAAGTCAAATCTTGTACGTTTATACTTGCTGAATGCTTTATTATTACTGATCTTAAAATAAAATCTTTTCTCTTAGAAGGCGTCGCAGCGCTTTTATATTAGGAGTGTAATATACATATGTGTGGATTCAGCAACTCGTGCAAAGCTCGAGTATCCGTCGTATCATATTCGAGTGGCATAGACATTCCAACAAAGTATGGGAGCTGATTGTTTATTTAAATCCCATAGCTATGTTGTGTCTAATTGAATATCACCAGAATGTGTGGGAATGGAATGTTAAGATGGGTTATGCCTTTATCCATCCACACATATATATATTACACGGGCAAGCTGGAGCTGGAAATGGAAAGAGACTTTTTGGGGGTTGCACTTCCTTCGGCTATTGCGCCAGTCAGCAGATTCCCGGCAGCAGTGACCTGCTACGTGCGGGAGGGACTTTCTTCAGGAATCGAACCTAAGTTTGCGCTCCGAATCGCAACAATAAAACTAAGGTTGTCTTGCTAAGAACTCTGGGTAAAGAGTCCACTTTATTAATCACAATTACGGAGTTTAAATACAGTTTTTATTGCTGCCTATGCTAAAATATCGAACTATTTGTATTTAATGTTATTATTAAATGCTGGCTATTACTTCCATACAAAGTCTCATGCCCGCTTCACACATCCATATGGAATTGCGTACTCACCACATAATGTATTATCCAGCGCTTGATAGCATATCATATGCGCCCCGCGCACCTGTAAGAATGGCTTGTATGAAGCTGTAACCTGAGTGTTTAATTAAGTAATGTACTTCTTGTACTAGGTATAAGAACTGGTGCTTTATTTCGATTCATAACTCTATTTATACTATTGACAATTTTGCTTATTATGAATTTCCCTGTTTTTCTTTCGTCTTTTTATTTTTCCATTACCCAACTTATGCAACTCAACAACCCAATAAGTAACTCACGGCCCACTATTGACGTCAATAAGTTACTCAATATTCGTAACAATTATGATATAAATTGGCGTAAAATTTTCATAAACAAAATATTATATAACTCGGAGTTGGTTGATTGACAAAATTTTCATAAACACTGAGCGATCTTTTCCTCGGTCTGCTTTGTGCCGACCGTCCAAAGTTGATATCGGTGGGCAGGCGAGGTATTTTAATTAATTACTAGTTCTACCCGATATCTTACTGGGTTGTGGCTGGAATTCAAGTGGAAGGCAATAGTCGCGTATCTTCCGGGTTCGATGTTCTAGCATATGAGAACAGGATAAGCAATTATTTAAGTGGCCACTGGTGTGGCCGCTTCACAGCCACCTCTCTTTCTTCTGGACTCGTTCGAGGGGTTGGTTGGTGTTTCTGCCTGCCGTTTGTTGCCTCGCTGCCTTCTGCGGTAGCTCTCTATCGTAAGAGGTTTCGGTCCCTCTGACTTCTGTGTTGGCTTATAAACTGGTACTTCTTGTTTATTGGTTACCTGGGGCACGTACTCTGCTTCTGCACTCAGGTGGGCGTATCTCTGGTCTGCAATGTATTCGCTGTCGAGTTCCTCAAATAGATTCTGCAGCTCTTCTTTGTTGTAGGGCATCTTTCTTGGTCGCTCACTTCTTTGCTGTCACTATCTTGACTTGCAAAGATGGGAGGATCGCCATGTAATGTTTTTCGTTTCTAGTTAAAGGGTTCTATCTTTCGTAGCCTACCGCCCTAAGCTATACGCTTCGCAGCTCGCTGTATTCAAATGGCATATTACTGCCGCAGTGAAAGGAGAGTCAAGAGTTCTGGTTCTAGACTGTATTTTATTCTATTCTGACTTGCTATTTATACACAAATTCTTACAACTAATATTTACATATCTAGGCAAAAAATATACCTACAATTACACAACATTCATTGGGTCCTTACGATCAATACCTCAAATGTTCACTACAGTAACTCGACCCATCTGGCCCACATTAGGAATGGAGGAAGCAAAGAATAAAATTGTAAACAATGACAAGCACTGAGGTGAACCCTCACATAACATGAATCACTGCTGTTGAGAGCAGATATGGGACCAGGGTACCGTACACTCATATGTACCTAAGTCCCAGCAGCAGAGCAGTCATGCAAAAACCATGGCACCATCCAACGGCACCACCATCGTACGATGTACTTATGTGCAATCACATGAGCAAGGCAGTGCCGCCGTCAACAATACCGGTGCGAGCATCATGCAATGTACGTAAGTACATTGCCACACACATATATCACCAGCAGTGCAGCTGCACAGAAATTCCGGCAATCTTATCTACATGGTGCGTATGTAGGAAATACCCACCGACAGCGAGAGTGCAGCCGCTATGAAATACCCGCTATGAAAAAACATCATCCAGACAATTCGGGCGAGATGTACCGCTTCACCAGGCGCAACGAAGAAGGGCCGAAAGCGGAGACGATTGTCTACGATCGACGGGCAGGCGCGATGATCATCACAAGTATTTGAGCAGCCATCTAGTGCGGATCATTTTTCTTACAGTCCACTTACACACAAACCAATAAAGGTTATTATTCAGTGCGAATTAATTGCGTTTTATTTACATTGACAACGGCTATTGTCCTAAACATTTGGTCCTTCGAGCCGGATAATAACCGGTGCTTTGAACACAATCAGTTATTGACAATTAATTAAACTCAGTGCGAGCAAAAACAAGATTAGTGCATATTTTGATAATTACCTAACATCAGTTTATTTAATAAGTGATTCAGCTTATTCAGTGCGAGCAAAACAATTAAAAAAAAAATTCTGTGCGAACACCCAGTGCAGGGCAGGGCAAAACAATAAATTCAGTTTATTCGTGCGGTGCAGTCTGCAGTCTAACGAAATTCTTTCGGCAGACGTTTAGTGCTAAATTTGTCGGGCGGACAAGTGCGTCACGTCCCAGAGCGTTTGCTGTGATTAGCATCCCGGTGCAGACAGACACGGTGCAAGCTCGCGATTCTGTACGCGTTCGTAGCCATTTCCGAAGGGTCGACCTGGATTGCTGCGGGCACTACAGTCTTACGGTAGAGCGATATTTTAAAATATTTTCAAAAGTGCAGTGAAAATCGGAAGTGCTTACCCACGGAGAGCAATGGGTGACCTTGCGCGGCGAGACGTCTTCCGCTCATCACTCATGCGGATCAGCAAATTCGTATCCGAGGAGGGATTCGTGAAGGTCGACGAGGCGCTGCTCCAGACGATACTGGCAGCGGCCAACGGAGCCTATGAAAAACTGCTTGCAGAGCACATGCCATTGGTGGAGAAGTTGGAGGCACATGAGCAGTACCTGGCGACAGTCGAAGATGCCTACCATATGGCCGTCGCGAAGTTGAGGGCGCGCATTGATGAGCTTGGTCAAGGCGCAGCTGGAGCAGGCGGCAGGAACGATGCCGGTCAACAGGCAAACATCCAAGTGCGGCAAGAGCGGTCTCCTAAGATAGCGATTTTCAAGGGGGACTACACGAAATGGCGTGAATTTCGGGATCAGTACATAACCGAAGTGCACAACAACCCGACGATGGCGAACGTAACGAAAATGCGCGAGCTGAGGCAGGTCCTTGAGGGTCCCCCTGCGAGGCTGATTAGCCGATGGCAAATTACGGACGCCAACTACGAGGACGCGTGGTCAAAGCTTGTTCGATAACAAGCAAAACATCGTGGACGCGCATTTAAACGCATTGCACGCCATCCCGAAACTGAGCGCAGAATCCTCCAGGGCCCGTGCAATACGCGACTTAGTCAATGAAGCGAATGTTCATCTGAGTTCGCTGAGAGTGCTTTGGCTAGACATCACATCGTGGGATCCATTCGTAGTCAACATGCTTATTGCAAGGCTTGACTCTGAGACGAACCACGCATGGCAGATGACGAGAGACGTAGTACGTCAAATTGCAACTCTTGCAGAGTTTCTGCAGTTTTTGGAGCGTAGAGCCAGCGCACTAGACTCGGCCTTTTACGACCAGCACGAAAGGTACGAGCACGGAGCAAGTCCGCCCGACGAGCGGAAGGAGAAGAACAATCCTCACGCAGCGAGAGGAAGCAGAGCATCGACATTACCCAAGTGCCCGTTGTGCAGGGCACAGCATGCCTTATACCGCTGCGAGGATTTCCTAGCACTGTCCATTCAGACCAGGAATAACGAGGTCCGTAGCTGGAAGTTGTGCGCCAATTGCCTAAGGAGTGGGCATGCACCCCAAAGCTGTCCATCAGGAACTTGCCGCAGGTGCAGGAAGAAGCACAATAGCGTGCTGTGTGCAGAACAACCCAGCGCAACATCCAGCATGGCAGCGGTAGTGGTAAAGGAACAGCGCCAAGCAGCTACAGTGCAAGCTGAGAAGAGCCAACAAGACGCATAGCAACGAATGGAAGAGCCGACAGCAGGGCCGCAGGCAGGGCGAAACATGCCTGGAACTTCAGAGCGAGCGAGTGCAGAGGTTGGTAGTGTATTATTGGCAACCGCGATCGTTACAATAAGAGCTGGAGCAGAACGATCGATGGAGGCTAGAGCGCTACTGGACAGCGGCAGTCAGATCAACCTCATCACTGAGCAGTGCGCTCAGAAAATGTGCATAATCACGCGAAATAAATTATAAAGACCACCAACAAGATTTTTGATGAAGACTTATTACTTTCTATTCTTCAACTATTATTCTTAGGCTTAAGGCTCTATAATTTGTAATTGTACAATAGGACGGTCGCCGTCTTAAGCGGAGCTGCACCGTAGTACCTACTGGTTTGAGGTCTGTAAAAAAAAGAACTAACTTGTTATTCGGTTGTCGTCACTTTTATATGTCAAATATAGAAGTGATGACGATAATAAGTTCAACTACTAGAATACCAGAAGAGAATTGACCTAAAAGTATTAACTAACTGTATTATTATGTTACGGCATAATCCCCCATTAACTTGCTTGCCTTTACAGTTTTCACTGGGTCAGCCGAATGCATTGGGCACATTTATTCACTCTATTTTTCAATAGGTTATCCAATCCAATGAATTGGCCTACTTTCGTTTGTTTATGTTATTTGGTTGTCGTCACTTTTATATGTCAATATAAAAGTGATGACAATAATAATTGACCAGTATGAATAACCAATTGTAAATTCAGCAAGTATGGTTTATGAACGTAATACATATTGACCTTATGACCAATACTTAACTCCTCCTTCCTTAGAGAAAATGTCCTCCTGGAAATTATTATGATTTGGGGTATCTATTACGTTTCCCTCTTGTTTTCCAGTTAAATTATTAATTTTGACTTTAATTTTTTCCGTTCTTCTGACATTCTTGTAGATTATGCTTTCGACAATAACGGTGATTAATATGATTATGAACATAGTTGTACCGGAAATTACATAGGTTTTTATTTTATGGTATTCAACTAGCTCTATAGTACGTCTGTTTTCAATTTCTTGCCATTTTTCAAATTTTTTAAATATGGTATTAGCTGTAACGTTTTCTTTAATGATTTCTTCATAATAAAATTGAAATGTGTAATTGGTTTCCTTATTTTTAATTATAGCGTCATTAAGTTTGATGTTACAATTCTGAATATTAATAATATAATTTCCTGTGAGAGTTAAGTCTCTGGAATCACAATTATTTTTCACAGTTTTATTTTCAGCATTTTTAACAATATAAGTTCTTTCATTTATATTCATGATTTCAAAATTTTTGTTAATTTTCATCAAACAATTTTGCTTAACAATACAATCATTTCTTCTTCTTAGATCGTTAACATTGTTCTTTTCGCTGTCATACATATATTCGTTCCCTTCGTATACAGTTACAATGAATGGTTCTAAATCTATTTCTTGCTTTTCATGATTTGTTATCGGTACAATTAATTTGATCGGGAGTGTAATAACTTCATCCGGTATTTTTAATGCTATAATAATAGAGTCATCCGTATATTTCATTACTCCTGATTTAATATTTTTCAACTTGCTTAAGTCCATGTCTGTCATAACTAACTCATCTTTTGTAAGTAAACTAGGGTGGTTAATTCCTAATTTGGTTGCAGTTATGGTATCTAATAAATTATCAATTAGTTTCTCTAACATTTGTAGTCTAGTGAGTACTTCTGTCCGTTGTAGACGCTTAAGTATTGTCTTTTGTAACTGTTGACTTTCGTTCTGATATCGTTCTATTTCCTCCATGTCTTTTGCAACTAAATCCCTTATGTTCTTCATATTTTCATCTAATTGTGTGTTAATTTTAATTTGATTATTTAGTTCCTGAATTGCATTTTTATTGTTAGTATCTGTTATTCTAAGGTGCTCGTCTATTTCTTCACTATCTGCATCATCCATGGTACCGAATAACCATTTCTGAGCAGTTCCTACAATATTTATGAGTCCTCTCTTGGATCGTGTCTTAGGAGGCATGATACTAAGTATTTTTGTATAAATTGTTAAACATTCTTTTCTTATTTCTGGGTCTTGCCCAATGATTTAAAATTTTTGTATTTCCTGTAATGTTTCTACCAGCTTGTTTAACTTAACGATGTGAAGGATTGTTTGGGTCTGGTGGATGATCTCGCCTTCTCCCATATTTATTATCGTGAATCCGCTATTACTCTCGATTGGCGTTATTACCAGTGCCGCTTGTACTAGGTTGGTTGTCATCATTAGGAAGTGTAACATCAGTCGCAGATTCTGCAAATTGTCTTGGTCTTTTAATATTTGCTGTATGCACCCTATCTTAATTTTTTAATCTAAAGTTAGGTTCATTCTTATGTCTTACATGTTTATAATTTTTAATATAACCCATTTGCCTGGTTTCTGTATAGTCTTCCCTGTCTTGATTCCTTTTGTTTATAACATTTGTTTTCTTCTTTTTAAGTCTCCTTACCACCGCTTCTACATTTGTATGTAGGACTTGTTCCGGTGACATGCCTATCGTAGTATGATATCTTTTGTTATAAATCTGAAAAGCTCTAAACATCTTTGTGTTTACTGATTCTTCCTGGTTCATGGTAAGTAAAATCTCGGCTATGGTGCTATGTAGGCGTTCTATGTCAGCGTTACCTGTATGTGAATTTGGTTTAGTATAATGTACGTCAATATGTTTCGTTCTCTAAGGTATTCCCTAATATATGCAGTGTTAAACTCGTTATCTGTTATGATTTTTTTAGGTGAGCCTATTCTAGTCAAATGTTCAGTGATAGCATCTGTTTTGTGAATGTGGTTTTTACTTTCCAGTCTGTATACATACCCTTTTTTTGTTAATTTATCAATCATTGTTAAAAATATGTGTTTGTGGAAATGGTAGATATCTATGTGAATTATTTCGTTAGGTTGGTTAGGAGTCTCTGTTAGCTTGAATTTTTCCTGTATCGGTTTTCTCTCGTATTTAGCTCTTTGGCAGATATCACAATTGTTTATTGAGTGAGTTTAGGATAATAAATTTGTTGTTTCAGTGTGTTATAGGATTCTATAATTCCCGAGTGTTGGCTCTCTCTGATGTGGTAAATGGATATCTGTCTCCTAGCTTCAGCCTCTGTTCTTAAATCTCTTACTCTCCGTGTTAGTTTCACAAATTTAATTTTTCTGTTTCCTGCATATAAATTTATTATTATTTGCTGAACTTTATTATAATCTTGCTCTCTCACTTCAGCATAAATGCCAATTGTTCCCTGGGTTACTTCTTTGAGTTGGCCCGTTATTATTCCTATAGGATCTGAAGCTCTAATATACAAAATTCGTTTACCATGAAGTGTTTCGATTTTTGGTTCCTTATCGTAACTTAAAATGATTTGTTGTTTATATATATTGACTATACCTTCTTTAATAGGAATGTGATCAAATTGTTCCTCTATTCCTGAATGGACTGTTTCGTTGTCCGACATTTGATTAACTTCCAAGCTTGCTTCTTGGATTCTGCTTAGGAAATCGGCAACTTTATTCTCCTGGCCCTTGAGATATTCAATTTCATAATCAAACTCTTGCAATTTAAGTAGCCACCTTTGGTTGCGCTGAGAGAATTCGGCACCATTATATTTTTTGTTCAGGTATTTTATAGGAAGGTGGTCAGTAGTAATTTTAAACTTATTCCCCCACAGGTATGGTCTTAATTTAGATACACTCCACACGATAGCTAGAAATTCTTTGTCCGTCACGGAATAGTTTCTTTCATGCTCGTTGAGAGTCCTTGAAATATAACAAACCGGCTGTTTGTCTTGTGTGAGGACCGCTCCGATGGCGAATTTACTTGCATCGGTGTATAGCTGGAATGGTTTCTCAAATTCCGGAAACTTAAGAATTGGGTGTGTTATCAAGTTAAGTTTGAGTGTTTCGAAAGCATTCACATACTCTGGGTCATTAATGTTTATCTTGGTGTCTTTCTTGAGGTACCTGGTCATTGGATATGCAATTTTTGCATAATCCTGTATGAATTTCCGATAATACCCTGAGGCTCCTAGAAAACTTCTAAGTTGTTTTTCAGTTTGCGGGAGAGAAAGATTTTTGATTGTATCTACTTTGTTAGGATTCGGCTTTATGCCCTCTTCCGTCAGAATGTGGCCTAAAAACTCTGTTTCTTTTTTAAGGAATGAGCATTTACCAATTTGTAACTTTAGATTATGTTTTTTCAGAATTAAAAAAATGTCTTTAAGATTTTTCAAATGTTCTTTTAAAGAAGTGGAGAATATTAAAATGTCGTCTAAATAGACAACGCAGGTTTTGTTTATGTGTTCCCGTAATATGTGGTTCATTAAGCGCTGAAAAGTAGCTGGGCGTTTTTAAGCCCAAAAGGCATACGAACATATTCGTATAATCCTTGTGGAGTTATAAATGCAGTTTTCGCTATATCATTTGGATGCATTAATATTTGGTGATACCCGTTTGCTAAATCCACAGTTGAAAAATAAATTGCTTATCAAAGAGATTGTCTATATTTGGTAAGGGGAAACGGTCATCTTCGGTGAGTGCATAAATGCACAAATTCGGTATTGCAACTGACCATCTTGATCTGGTTTCTTTGCAACAACCACGATCGGGGAAGCGTATCTGCTCATACTCTTCCTGATTATACCCTGTCGCTCCATGTCTGCAATCTGTTTAATGGCTTCATCTTCATGCTTTTTTGGCAACCTATACAACTTTGAATATATTGGTTTATCTTCTGCAAGATGAATTTCGTGTTTGATCATCGAGGTGTGGGTTAACCGATCGCCTTCCCGATATTGAATATCTTGGAACTCGTCTAGTAAGGAGGCCAATGCTGAGTGTTCTTCGCGATTGAGGCTGCCGAAGTCAGGATTGCCTTCTTCTAGATAATTGCAAGACAGCTCTTGTCCACGCTCTATCTTAAGTGTGGTTTTGTTTTTTAGAGTTATCTTTCCTTGCTCGAAATCAATAGTTTTAATTATTTTTTTGAGAACGTCCATACCCAGAAGTATGGTATAGTTCTTGTTCTCTAGGCTTTGAGCGTAAGCTTTAATGAATGTGTTATTGCTGTAGCCAAATTCTGTTGGCACGGGAATTGAATTATGTTCGCACTCTGAGTTATGGTACTGTTAATAGTTCTTATTTCAACTTGGCGGGTATCTAGTATTGGGTACGGTGTCATGTCGAGTTTGTTTGTATTAACGATCGTCATGGCACTTCCTGTGTCTATTAGAATGTAGTGTCGTTGGTTTTGAATATTAGTGGGTATAGTCATTAGTTGTCCGAGGCTCCATTCAGAAAAACCGCTGGTTCTACTGAATTAATTTCCTGTCTGATGGGTCCTTGGTCAGTTTGTACGTTGTTAGTATCCATGGGCTGTGGCTTTGGAAACTGATTTTGCCTGACATTTCCTGATGTTCTTGGGTCGCTCTGATAATAGTTATTATTTCTAACGTTCCCTGAGGATCTGCCACTTTGACCACCCCCATTCCTAAAATTCCCTGAGTTCCTATAATATCCCCCAGGTGTATGTTCATTAGGAATTCTGTTCTGCTGTCTACTTGGATGCTTATTTTACATGGTCTTTAAATTTCCATGGTCATAACCAATGTAGGAGAATAAAATCCGTTTTATACTTATCTCTTAGCTCTCTAGCTAAGTTACCTACAGTAATATCCCTAACTTTATTTATAATAATGTTGTGGAGCAACAGTTTCTCTGGCTCCTGATTGTCGGAAAATATGACATACGTATTGACCTTACTTAATAAATATTCTAATTTGTTGACTAAATCGTAAATAGAACTTACTTTCATGCTCACTATTTCTCTCGTCAAATCCGTACTGCTGATGATCGGTCGATAGTGGTGTCTGAAGAGTTCCTTTGCCTGGCCCCATGTGGTCACGCCATTCACTAGGAGTAGATCCATTGCTCGTCCTTTAATCTTCGTCTGTTGGATGATCGTCCAGGTTGCCTGCTGATCCCCTCCGGTATTTGTGAGATGGTTTTCCACCAAGACTAGAAAGTGTGTCAGCGTTTTGCTATCTCCTTCGAATTCGGGTAGATGTTGTATCTCTCTTAATACATGGCCGCCAATGCTAGCAGGTGGGATTCTGGCCACAATAGCCATAAGACTATTCAAAATGTCTCGATTAGACACTTCGGGCATCTCTATCTGATTATGTGCCATACTAATATATTGTAAGTAGGTTTTTTTTTTTTTTCTGAGCACAAAAGTCACTTCACGAATTTGTTGGATTTTAGTAGACTTATTACACTGTCGTATCGCCGCGAATTAAGGATCTTAGAATTCTTTACTACGTAGCGAACTTTCACGTTTTGGATCAGGATAGTTGTACCTGATCCTACCGACTGCGCCAAATAAATTATAAAGACCACCAACAAGATTTTTGATGAAGACTTATTACTTTTTATTCTTCAACTATTATTCTTAGGCTTAAGGCTCTATAATTTGTAATTGTACAATAGGACGGTCGCCGTCTTAAGCGGAGCTGCACCGTAGTACCTACTGGTTTGAGGTCTGTAAAAAAAAGAACTAACTTGTTATTCGGTTGTCGTCACTTTTATATGTCAAATATAGAAGTGATGACGATAATAAGTTCAACTACTAGAATGCCAGAAGAGAATTGACCTAAAAGTATTAACTAACTGTATTATTATGTTACGGCATTATCCCCCATTAACTTGCTTGCCTTTACAGTTTTCACTGGGTCAGCCGAATGCATTGGGCACATTTATTCACTCTATTTTTCAATAGGTTATCCAATCCAATGAATTGGCCTACTTTCGTTTGTTTATGTTATTTGGTTGTCGTCACTTTTATATGTCAATATAAAAGTGATTACAATAATAATTGACCAGTATGAATAACCAATTGTAAATTCAGCAAGTATGGTTTATGAACGTAATACATATTGACCTTATGACCAATACTTAACTCGCGCAACTGCGATCTTCAAGTGCATGGAATCGGCTTCAAGGGGAAGGTGAGGCTGACAGAAACCGTGGGCGTGGACATCCTATCAGCAACAGTCTCAACGTTCTCACTGAGCTGCGACATGTGCGTGATATCGAGGATATCGTCATACCTTCCGCCGAGTAACCTGGCGCTGGACCATACGATTACGAGCGAGCTGACCCTGGCAGATCCGATGTTCAACAAGCCTGGCAGGGTAGAGATCTTACTTGGCGCACAAGTATGGGCAGAGATCATCAAACCCAACATCAGAAGGTTTGATTCCGGGCTTACAGCGCAGGATACCCGTCTTGGCTGGATAGTTTTTGGGCAGCCGCAGCCAAACCAAGAGCGAGCGATACGAGCAATGGTTGCAGCAACGGAGTCTCCAGATGTGCAGCTCAGCGAGCTACTGAGACGGTTTTGGGAGATCGAGGAGCTGAGCAGAGCGGCCGCAGTGTCACCGGACGATAGATGGGTGGAGGAAAACTTCGAGAGCACGCATTATCGAAACCCATCCGGACGATACGTGGTAACCATTCCGCTAAGCACTCGAGTGCAGAGCCTGGGCAGTACGAGAGCAACAGCGGTGAAGCGATTTCTCCAGCTTGAGAGGAAGTTATGTGCGGACGCGGAACTGAATGTGCAGTACGTCAATTTCATGCGGGAATACCTGGAACTAGGGCACATGACGCTGGTAGATAGAAGCCAGCGAGCGCGAGGGCACACATACCACATCCCACACCACTGCGTCACGAGGAAGTTCCGCGTGGTCTTCGACGCATCGTGCAAGAGCGACAGCGGCATTTCGCTCAACGACGTCCAATTCTCAGGGCCGAGACTTCAAGACGACTTGTCGGCAATAATTACTCGCTTTCGGTGATTCAAGGTGGCGATAACAGGTGACGTCAAGAAGATGTTTCGACAAGTGGGCGTCGACCCGGAGCAATTGGACCTACAAACAATCTTCTGGAGAGAGAGCCCAGACGACGAGCTGCGAGAATATTGGTTGACCGTGGTCACTTACGGCATGGCCTCCAGCAGCTACAACGCGGTGCGAGCTATGCACCAATGCTTACACGACAACATCGACACGCATCCGCTCTCATTCCAGGCTATAACCAGTAACTTCCACATGGACGACATGTTAACCGGAGCAGACACTGCAGAGCAAGCGGTTACACTGGGCAAGGAGATAATCTCGATGGTGGTGGTTTTGAGCTGAGCAAGTTCATGTCATCAAACGATCGGGTGCTAGCAGAGCTGGGAGAGGTGAGGAGTAGCGAGACAGAATGGTCCTTCGCAGAAGAGCATGCCACTTCGATATTGGGTTTAGTCTGGGATTCAGCAACGGACGACATCATGTTCAAGGTCCGCCTAGACCAGGAGCAATCACGTTCGACCAAACGAGCGGTCATCAGTGCAATAGCGAAGCTGTACGATACGAACGGATACCTCGCACCGGCGATCATAAGGGCGAAGATCTTTATACAGGACTTGTGGCGTTCCGGAGTTCAGTGGGACGATCAAATACCCCCAAGCATGGTGCCTGTATGGAACCAATTTTACGAGCAGCTACCCATCCTAGCATCAGTGCGAGTACCGAGATGGCTGGGTAGCGACAGATCGAGCAAGCTAGAGCTACACGGATTCGCTGATGCATCCACAAGAGCATACGCCGCAGCAATCTATTTGCGTGCAACTTGGAGTTTCGGCGAGACACGGTGCGTCCTGTTAGCAGCGAAAATAAGAGTAGCGCCACTCAAAACAGTCTCGGAGCCAAGGCTGGAATTGTGCGCCGCTGAGCTGTTAACCAAGCTGATGCCGCAGATGGTAAAGGTGTGCGGTTACTAGCACCTGCGAAGAACTTACTGGAGCGATTCCACGGCAGTGCTGCACTGAATCAGCAAGATACCGTTCGAGATGAAGACCTTTGTCAAAAATCGAGTGAGCGCCATTCAGGAACTAACTGGCGATCATCCTTGGAAGCACGTCGCATCGGGCGACAACACCGCTTCACCAGGCGCATCACAAGTATTTGAGCAGCCATCTAGTGCGGATCATTTTTCTTACAGTCCACTTACACACAAACCAATAAAGGTTATTATTCAGTGCGAATTAATTGCGTTTTATTTACATTGACAACGGCTATTGTCCTAAACAACTGCCGATAGAAAATGAATGTCATACGACACGTTCAATGGTATACGGGGGAGATTCCATGTTATGTAATGGATTTCACGTTTCGTGTACTTGCACTGAATCACACTACACAAGGTTTCAAAGGTGTCCTTAAAAGCGAGCCGCGCTTGTACCGTCAAGTCAAAGCTTTGGATCTGCACCGGATCCAACCTCATCTCGACCATTGCAGGCTCGTCGCTATGGTTAGTATAGTCAGCCGGAACCCGTGTATGAGTGAGGTTCAGCAGCCGGCGGTTGAGGAGGATACTCGTCTCGCTGAAGGTGTCTTCCATGAGTGCCAGAAGTTCCTCGTCAGATTCCAATTCCCCTGGTGCCGCACGTCCGACGCAAAATGTCGTGGTTTGCGAAAAATCGCTCGAAGTGGGCGTTTATCGTCCGCATCTCCTGTTCTATTGCCGGAATGTGCAGCAAATCCAGATCCATCTTCCGTACTCGGTCCCGCACTCTCCTGAGGGCGGCTCCCGCAGCTTGGCGGAGATTTCTTTCAGCCATGATGCACTTTGTTCAGCTCGCTCAAGGGTTAAGAAAAGAACACTGCAGACAAGCAGACCAGTTTGTCAAGGATTCACTTGCTCACACACAGGTACCACACAGCGGCCAACAGACCAGCGAGAACAACGACCATCAGGTACGCAACTGCCGCTTCACAAACACAGTTCCTCATCAAGCACAGGGTTACACACAGAAAAAAAAACATGTAAAATCAAAAAAAAAAAAAAAATATATAATTCAACATTTTTTACCAATGATTTTGCTTCTTAGTTGTTTCTTGTTATTTTAAAAGGGTTTTTCTGTATCTCAGGCGTAAGGAATTATCATGTCAAAATAACAAGAAATGTATTTGAATTAAACATATCCTCATTTTAAAACAACACGGTGATTCCCGTTAAATCGTATCGATCTTCATGTTAAAACAGCATGACGATTCCTGTTGAATCAAAATGATTTTCATTTTAAAAGAATACCACGATTCCTGTTAAATCATAATGATGCACATGTTAAAACGGCACGACCATTCCTTTTGAATCAAAATGATTCTCACGTTAAAAGAGCACGACGATTCCTGTTAAATCATAATGATGCACACATGTTGATATAACATGAAAATCTAGTTTAATAAAAACTTCAGTTTTATTTTATTCATTTTATTTTATTTTTCATATAGCTGTTTATTTAAAATAATAAACTATACACCGTTAATAATTCAATTACTTTAAAAAAAAATACAAGGATCAAAAGTATACCTAAATAAGTGAGTTACAAAAATTTATCTCTTAAATATATTTTCCCATTATTATTTTGGAAAAGATGCAATGGAGGGCAATTTTTAATGCACTTTGTGATTGCAATGCATCCATATTTTTTGTACCTAATGATCTTAAATTTTAAATAATTTGTTATCATTATAAAAAAGTTGGTTCGATGTTCAAGAGTGAATAGACGCATTTCCTTTTCTCTGCTCCGGTAAAACAATTAAAACTCGTGTGTTACAAGTTATTTCTAATTTAATTGTGCGGAATTCATTGAAATAGCGTATAACACGTTTATTTCAATCATTAAGAATTCTAATTACCCACCTAAATTTTGACAAAAACCTTTTTCTTGATACTGCATTTTGTGTTTCTCGCATTAAAAATCCATACATATATATCAAACACCACACGATGTCGTCTGCAGTCAACACCCGCGGACACCTAACTCGAGCGCAAGAGCAACATGCAACAGCCTTGAAACTGAATTCGCCGAACATCAACCCCAACAAAACCACCGGTGGTAAAGCGGGAGTCTCCGACAGAAACCCCTCCAAGCAAACTGCACAAACAGTAGCGACAGAATACCCTTCTACCCCCACCGAACAAACACTTACCTCACGCACATCCGCAGCTTTAACACACACATGTCTCTCTCTAGATGTTTTCCATGAAGAGTTTAAGCGGCACACAGTCTCGATTATTGCAACCTTCAAAGGGGAGTTGGATAAAATTCGTAACGAATTATAACGCTAATTTTCTTGCATGGGTATTTGTATGGCAGATTAAATTTTGCCAGTTCCCAAAGAACAGCTATCATAATTCGGCCCAGCTTCTGTTGCTTGCAATCTAAGCGCTCATTCTTCGTCCATGCCACTTGTTGAGAATCGCCCGTTCAACATTCGATTATTCTGTAAAGTGAGAACAACAAGAAACAAGCACCCAGAAATCTCAAAAAACCTCAAAATAAAAACCACTTCAAATTTATATTTTCACTATTTATTATTATCTTTCTTTCTTTCTGTTCCGACCACTCACTGCCGACCGAACCGTTTCGATGTTATAGAGAGACTCGTCTTCTGATGTGGTTTTTCTTCCCATCTCCAACATTCGTCGCACAGCTCATAGGTCCCAGATAGCCAACGAACGTAACAGGCGATACCAAGCCCAGGCTTTGCTGAGCCAAGCAAAAATAAACCCCGTCGTCATACAGCCGACCACCACCAATGCTGCCTTTTTCCACGAACCTATTGCAAGTTGTTGATAAGATGATTCGCCCAGCGCTTATTTATACAGCGTGTGTGTGGGGGCCCTTGATTACGTCCAGACAATGTATCGGGTGTTTATGCTCCAGTCAGTGCCGCTGAAATCCGATAGGCCATTTAATGGGCATTGGATAAACGAAGGAATGTGCATGGTGGCAGATTTGGCTTGGTTGAATGTACGGTGTGTGATTGTGAAGAACGTATGATTTGTGGCGATGACGAATGTGGGTCAGCAGTGAGTGCGAGTGTTTTAGTCACAAGGAGGTTTTATCATCTAAATATCACTTACCGCTGGAGGGGGAAAATCAGTATTGAATTTAGAAACAACTCTCTTGTGTGGTTGAAAAACGAATCAGCTAATTTATTTAAATCTATCCTCTTAAATACTCAAATTATGCTTACGAAACAGAATTTACAGATTAAAGTGGTGCAGTCACCAAATGTGCAATATGATACAATTGTTTTTCTGGTTCAAAGTTTTAATGTGGGATGTGCTATGCACAGATAAAATAGTAATAAGAGTAATTGCTGCTGTCATCACAACAGCGGGCATTGACCTCATTTAGATCTCAAACATCCTGCCCGGTCGAACCGTCACGTTCGATAGAAGGTGTGTCGAGAAGGCGGCAGAGCTTCTGTATCGGTCGTATGCAAGCCCCGCTGGCAGTCTGGAGTGGCAGTCTGCGTGCTAGCCCGTCGCTGCCCGGGTGGACCTCCGTCATGCGTCCCATGCGCCAATGCGTCGGAGGTAGGTTCCCATGGCGAACCAGAACGATGTCTCCCACTTGGATATTAGGTTATCTTTTCTGCCACTTATTGCGAGTTTGAAGAGTCGCAAGGTACTCGTCGCTCCATCGTCGCCAGAGCTGCTGATGGATTGAACGCAGCCACTCCCATTGCTTCATGCGGTTGAGTGGCAGTTCCGGTGTGTTAGGTTCTGGTACGGCTATCAGCGGGGTTCCGATGAGGAAATCGCCGGGCGTCAGGGCAAGTTTATCGTCCTGGTCATCGTGCAACGGCGTGATGGGCCGGGAATTGAGACAGGCCTCGATTCGGGCCACCAGGGTCTCGAGTTGATGATACCTGAGGATTTTCGTACCCACGAGGGTTCTTTCTATTAATGCCAGTTGTGAGATAATTGAATCTAGAATTCAGGCATATTTGGTAGATCGCTGTAGGTAAACTGGTTTGGGAGATATCGAAGAAACCGTGCAGCATCTGGATACTCAAATTCAAAAAGTTGACCTTTTTTGTTTGTATCTAAAACAAAAATCTATTAATGCCAGTTGTTAGATAATTGAATCTAGAATTCAGGCATATTTGGTAGATCGCTGTAGGTCAACTGGTTTGGGAGATATCGAAGAAACCGTGCAGCATCTGGATACTCAAATTCAAAAAGTTGACCTTTTTTGTTTGAATCTAAAACAAAAATCTATTAATGCCAGTTGTTAGATAATTGAATCTAGAATTCAGGCATATTTGGTAGATCGCTGTAGTTCAACTGGTTTGGGAGATATCGAAGAAACCGTGCAGCATCTGGATACTCAAATTCAAAAAGTTGACCTTTTTTGTTTGTATCTAAAACAAAAATCTATTAATGCCAGTTGTTAGATAATTGAATCTAGAATTCAGGCGTATTTGGTAAATCGCTGTAGTTCAACTGGTTTGGGAGATATCGAAGAAACCGTGCAGCATCTGGATACTCAAATTCAAAAAGTTGACCCTTTTTGTTTGTATCTAGGAGGGGAGTTCAATATATTCTCGGTATCGATATGAAAGAAAATGCGAATTCAATTTAAATTGTCTTTATTTTTCAATTTCCTCTTTCTCTGCAAAATACCCATTTATTGCCGACTTGAGTTCTTCATCATCCGAAAATCTTTTTCCAAGAGGAAATTTTTTCAAATCCGGTGTTAATTTTGATACCAAGGCTGCATCAAAATTCTTCGAAGAAAAAACTTACTGCTTTCTCACGCCGGAATAATGAAAAAGACTTTTGTTCTGCACTTGTTGGTGGCTTTACAAAGAATGAATTTGTTTATTGGCGTTAGAATTAAGCTAAGCGAATACAGTTGGAATATTGCACAGATTAAGAGAAATGAATAATGTCATTGCGATGAGCTAGACTATTTGTACTAGATCAGTTATAGCAATAGATTAGTATTAACAGAAAAATAGAAATCCAAAATTCAAATGTGATATTAAAATAAATAAACTAAAAAATAGAGAGTTAATATTAACTAGAGGATTTAACATATCGGCCTCCTTGAAGTATATTAGGTATACTTAAACTCCTCCATCGGTAGTGGGTATAGCTTCGCTGTTGCTCGTTTAAACGATCCAGATGTTGTTCTAACTTGGGCTACACGATGTACACCATCTGTTCCAAGAAACGTCTCAATCACTCGTCCCAGTGCCCATCGAAGGGGCGGAAGGTTGTCATCTTGAACGAGAACTAGAGTCCCCGGTGTTATACTGGTGCCCTTAGATTCCCATTTATGACGCTGCTGGAGCAAATGTAGATATTCAGTTGACCACCGTTTCCAGAAGATTTGTTGCAGCTGCTGGAGCCGACGAAATCTTGACAGTCGACTTATCGGGACCTCAGTAATGTCTGGTTCCGGAAAGGAGGTCAGTGGAGCGCCGACTAAAAAATGGCCTGGAGTGAGCGCGTTCAAGTCGCCTGGGTCTGATGACAGTGGTGTAATAGGCCTCGAATTTAATATGGCCTCGATTTGTGCAGCCAAGGTGCAAAGCTCTTCAAAGGTAAGGGATGACTGGGCCATGACGCGAACAATATGGTATTTTGCAGCTTTAACGGCGGCTTCCCAAAGCCCGCCAAAATGTGGAGACCTTGGTGGAATAGGCCGCCATGTGATGCGGTTCAGCTGGCACAATTGCTGAAGTGATGTCTTGTGGGATTCTTGTTGAAATAGCTGATAAAGCTCCAGAAGCATGTCTCTGGCACCTATAAAATTAGTGGCGTTATCGCAGAAAATCGTTGAACATAATCCTCGTCTGGCAATAAAGCGCCGCAGGGCACCGACAAATGCATCTGTCGACAAATCGCTGACAACTTCGATGTGCGTTGCCCTTGTGGTGAAACATACAAAAATGCATAAGTACGTTTTTGTAAGCGGGCGTCCTCGAATTCTCGATGTTATCCACACAGGCCCACAGAAATCTATTCCGGTGGTTAGAAAGGCACGTCCGGGTTGCACTCGTTCCTTTGGCAGGTTGCCCATGAGCATATTAGAATTTCTGGGCTTGGTGCGAAAACATCTTATGCAGTTGTGGACAATGTTGCGACACAGATTCTTCCCATCAAGGGGCTAATAGCGTTGCCGTGTGATAGACAATAGTGTTTGGGGAGCAGCGTGCATGTGCATGAAATGAGAAAAGGTTATTAGAAATTTTGTAAATTCAGATTTTCGAAGAATGATTTGGTGTTTAGAGTCATAAGTTCCTAATGCGTTGTGTAAGCGTCCGCCGACGCGGATAAGCCCTTTCTCATCCAAGAAAGGGTTAAGACTTGAAAGTCGACTTGATCTTTCGACCTCCTGTTGTCCCTCTAGACGGTTGTAGTCTCTTTGTAGATGGTGGCGTTGATTGTTACGCAAAATTCCAGTCAATGCTGCGTCGAGCTCGACAATTGTTACGGGGCCGAGGTTACGTTCCGAAGCTGGAAGCTTGGCGTTGTTACAAAACCTGTAGCAATATGCAAGTATGCGTTCTAACTTCGGCAAGGAACCCCGATGATGAACTGTGGAGAAGATGTCAAAAATCGGATTTGCTGTTGACAGAAGAACACTCTTCATGTGACGCTGATCAGGTATGTCGGATATGTCTTCTATGGAAGGCCGATCAGGCCAGTAGTCCGATGATGTCATCAAGTACTTCGGTCCGTTCCTCCAAAGCGTTGATTGCAGCAGCACTGAGGGTAGCGCTCCTCGGGATATTATATCCGCCGGATTGTCCTTCGTGTTAACGTATTTCCATTCATCTGGGCGCGTGAGTTCTTGTATTTTTGCAACACGATTTGCAACGAATGTTTGCCATGTATATGATGGTTTAGAAATCCACGCAAGTGCAACCTTAGAGTCACAGTAGTAGAACCGATCCTGAACCTGTATGGGTAGACTACTTAGGAGCCTTTCTACCAATTCAGCCATAAGAAGTGCGGCACACAATTCCAACCGCGGTAAAGTAATGAATTTTGTAGGGGCTACCCTGGACTTTGAACAGATCAGCCTTGTCGTTACGTTTCCGTTTATGTCTTCGCAACGCAAATAACAGCATGCTCCGTAGGCTGACTCACTGCTATCCGAGAATGAATGTATTTGAATTATCTTGGGGTCTGTATCAGAAAGCAAATGTCGGTGAACTTGTAAGTCACTGAGCAAGTGTAGCTGCTGGACATATTCAGACCACTTTCGTTGATACTCTTCTGAGAGCATCTCATCCCAAGAAAGTTGTTGCTTCCATAGTTGTTGCAAGAACATTTTCCCAAGAACAAAGACTGGTCCTATCAATCCTAAGGGATCAAAGATTTTGCCCAAGTCGGAGAGGACGGTACGTTTAGTGATTCTTTCATGTTTGGAGATGAATATGTGAAACATGAACACATCTGCAGCAGGTTCCCAGGTGAGGCCGAGTGTTTTAATAACATCAGTTTGGCCAATGGTGCGATAAGGTTCCCAGTGCTCATTGGGAATTGAACTCAACAGCGCGCTGTTATTGGAACAAAATTTTCTTAGTTCAAAATGAGCTTTGTTCAGCATTTTGATAAGGTCAGCTTGCAATTTACCAGCCTCCTCCAATGTTGCGGCACCTGTCATAATATCATCGACATACGTTTCCTTTAGGACTGCAGCAGCCGCCTCTGGAGAATTCTCTTCCTCATCTAATGCTAGTTGCTTCATACAGCGAGTAGCCAAATAGGGTGCTGCGGATGTCCCGTACGTTACGGTGTTCAATTTGTAGAAGGACATTTCAGAGAGTGGATCCGTTCGCCAGACGATCATTTGAAATGGATGGTCACGTGGATCTACTTCGATTTGCCGATACATTTGTTTAACATCAACTGTAAAAAGAAATCGATATGATCGAAATCTGGCAATGACCGTAAATAAATCAGATTGAACAGTGGGCCCGGTCATCAATGTATCATTCAGAGAAACATTTGTCGACGATTTCGCCGATGCATCAAAGACTACACGAACTTTTGTGGAGGAACTGTCTGATTTTAGTACGGCGTGATGCGGTAAAAAGTAGTTAGCTGGTGCAGGTTTGGACACCTTTTGCATGTGCTGAAGGGTTTCATACTCGTTCATGAAATGTACGTACTGCACGTGAAGTCCAGGATCACCTTTGAACTTACGTTCAAGCGACAAAAGTCGTTTAGAAACAACTCTCTTGTGTGGTTGAAAAACGAATCAGCTAATTTATTTAAATCTATCCTCTTAAATACTCAAATTATGCTTACGAAACAGAATTTACAGATTAAAGTGGTGCAGTCACCAAATGTGCAATATGATACAATTGTTTTTCTGGTTCAAAGTTTTAATGTGGGATGTGCTATGCACAGATAAAATAGTAATAAGAGTAATTGCTGCTGTCATCACAACAGCGGGCATTGACCTCATTTAGATCTCAAACATCCTGCCCGGTCGAACCGTCACGTTCGATAGAAGGTGTGTCGAGAAGGCGGCAGAGCTTCTGTATCGGTCGTATGCAAGCCCCGCTGGCAGTCTGGAGTGGCAGTCTGCGTGCTAGCCCGTCGCTGCCCGGGTGGACCTCCGTCATGCGTCCCATGCGCCAATGCGTCGGAGGTAGGTTCCCATGGCGAACCAGAACGATGTCTCCCACTTGGATATTAGGTTATCTTTTCTGCCACTTATTGCGAGTTTGAAGAGTCGCAAGGTACTCGTCGCTCCATCGTCGCCAGAGCTGCTGATGGATTGAACGCAGCCACTCCCATTGCTTCATGCGGTTGAGTGGCAGTTCCGGTGTGTTAGGTTCTGGTACGGCTATCAGCGGGGTTCCGATGAGGAAATCGCCGGGCGTCAGGGCAAGTTTATCGTCCTGGTCATCGTGCAACGGCGTGATGGGCCGGGAATTGAGACAGGCCTCGATTCGGGCCACCAGGGTCTCGAGTTGATGATACCTGAGGATTTTCGTACCCACGAGGGTTCTTTCTATTAATGCCAGTTGTGAGATAATTGAATCTAGAATTCAGGCATATTTGGTAGATCGCTGTAGGTAAACTGGTTTGGGAGATATCGAAGAAACCGTGCAGCATCTGGATACTCAAATTCAAAAAGTTGACCTTTTTTGTTTGTATCTAAAACAAAAATCTATTAATGCCAGTTGTTAGATAATTGAATCTAGAATTCAGGCATATTTGGTAGATCGCTGTAGGTCAACTGGTTTGGGAGATATCGAAGAAACCGTGCAGCATCTGGATACTCAAATTCAAAAAGTTGACCTTTTTTGTTTGAATCTAAAACAAAAATCTATTAATGCCAGTTGTTAGATAATTGAATCTAGAATTCAGGCATATTTGGTAGATCGCTGTAGTTCAACTGGTTTGGGAGATATCGAAGAAACCGTGCAGCATCTGGATACTCAAATTCAAAAAGTTGACCTTTTTTGTTTGTATCTAAAACAAAAATCTATTAATGCCAGTTGTTAGATAATTGAATCTAGAATTCAGGCATATTTGGTAAATCGCTGTAGTTCAACTGGTTTGGGAGATATCGAAGAAACCGTGCAGCATCTGGATACTCAAATTCAAAAAGTTGACCCTTTTTGTTTGTATCTAGGAGGGGAGTTCAATATATTCTCGGTATCGATATGAAAGAAAATGCGAATTCAATTTAAATTGTCTTTATTTTTCAATTTCCTCTTTCTCTGCAAAATACCCATTTATTGCCGACTTGAGTTCTTCATCATCCGAAAATCTTTTTCCAAGAGGAAATTTTTTCAAATCCGGTGTTAATTTTGATACCAAGGCTGCATCAAAATTCTTCGAAGAAAAAACTTACTGCTTTCTCACGCCGGAATAATGAAAAAGACTTTTGTTCTGCACTTGTTGGTGGCTTTACAAAGAATGAATTTGTTTATTGGCGTTAGAATTAAGCTAAGCGAATACAGTTGGAATATTGCACAGATTAAGAGAAATGAATAATGTCATTGCGATGAGCTAGACTATTTGTACTAGATCAGTTATAGCAATAGATTAGTATTAACAGAAAAATAGAAATCCAAAATTCAAATGTGATATTAAAATAAATAAACTAAAAAATAGAGAGTTAATATTAACTAGAGGATTTAACATATCGGCCTCCTTGAAGTATATTAGGTATACTTAAACTCCTCCATCGGTAGTGGGTATAGCTTCGCTGTTGCTCGTTTAAACGATCCAGATGTTGTTCTAACTTGGGCTACACGATGTACACCATCTGTTCCAAGAAACGTCTCAATCACTCGTCCCAGTGCCCATCGAAGGGGCGGAAGGTTGTCATCTTGAACGAGAACTAGAGTCCCCGGTGTTATACTGGTGCCCTTAGATTCCCATTTATGACGCTGCTGGAGCAAATGTAGATATTCAGTTGACCACCGTTTCCAGAAGATTTGTTGCAGCTGCTGGAGCCGACGAAATCTTGACAGTCGACTTATCGGGACCTCAGTAATGTCTGGTTCCGGAAAGGAGGTCAGTGGAGCGCCGACTAAAAAATGGCCTGGAGTGAGCGCGTTCAAGTCGCCTGGGTCTGATGACAGTGGTGTAATAGGCCTCGAATTTAATATGGCCTCGATTTGTGCAGCCAAGGTGCAAAGCTCTTCAAAGGTAAGGGATGACTGGGCCATGACGCGAACAATATGGTATTTTGCAGCTTTAACGGCGGCTTCCCAAAGCCCGCCAAAATGTGGAGACCTTGGTGGAATAGGCCGCCATGTGATGCGGTTCAGCTGGCACAATTGCTGAAGTGATGTCTTGTGGGATTCTTGTTGAAATAGCTGATAAAGCTCCAGAAGCATGTCTCTGGCACCTATAAAATTAGTGGCGTTATCGCAGAAAATCGTTGAACATAATCCTCGTCTGGCAATAAAGCGCCGCAGGGCACCGACAAATGCATCTGTCGACAAATCGCTGACAACTTCGATGTGCGTTGCCCTTGTGGTGAAACATACAAAAATGCATAAGTACGTTTTTGTAAGCGGGCGTCCTCGAATTCTCGATGTTATCCACACAGGCCCACAGAAATCTATTCCGGTGGTTAGAAAGGCACGTCCGGGTTGCACTCGTTCCTTTGGCAGGTTGCCCATGAGCATATTAGAATTTCTGGGCTTGGTGCGAAAACATCTTATGCAGTTGTGGACAATGTTGCGACACAGATTCTTCCCATCAAGGGGCTAATAGCGTTGCCGTGTGATAGACAATAGTGTTTGGGGAGCAGCGTGCATGTGCATGAAATGAGAAAAGGTTATTAGAAATTTTGTAAATTCAGATTTTCGAAGAATGATTTGGTGTTTAGAGTCATAAGTTCCTAATGCGTTGTGTAAGCGTCCGCCGACGCGGATAAGCCCTTTCTCATCCAAGAAAGGGTTAAGACTTGAAAGTCGACTTGATCTTTCGACCTCCTGTTGTCCCTCTAGACGGTTGTAGTCTCTTTGTAGATGGTGGCGTTGATTGTTACGCAAAATTCCAGTCAATGCTGCGTCGAGCTCGACAATTGTTACGGGGCCGAGGTTACGTTCCGAAGCTGGAAGCTTGGCGTTGTTACAAAACCTGTAGCAATATGCAAGTATGCGTTCTAACTTCGGCAAGGAACCCCGATGATGAACTGTGGAGAAGATGTCAAAAATCGGATTTGCTGTTGACAGAAGAACACTCTTCATGTGACGCTGATCAGGTATGTCGGATATGTCTTCTATGGAAGGCCGATCAGGCCAGTAGTCCGATGATGTCATCAAGTACTTCGGTCCGTTCCTCCAAAGCGTTGATTGCAGCAGCACTGAGGGTAGCGCTCCTCGGGATATTATATCCGCCGGATTGTCCTTCGTGTTAACGTATTTCCATTCATCTGGGCGCGTGAGTTCTTGTATTTTTGCAACACGATTTGCAACGAATGTTTGCCATGTATATGATGGTTTAGAAATCCACGCAAGTGCAACCTTAGAGTCACAGTAGTAGAACCGATCCTGAACCTGTATGGGTAGACTACTTAGGAGCCTTTCTACCAATTCAGCCATAAGAAGTGCGGCACACAATTCCAACCGCGGTAAAGTAATGAATTTTGTAGGGGCTACCCTGGACTTTGAACAGATCAGCCTTGTCGTTACGTTTCCGTTTATGTCTTCGCAACGCAAATAACAGCATGCTCCGTAGGCTGACTCACTGCTATCCGAGAATGAATGTATTTGAATTATCTTGGGGTCTGTATCAGAAAGCAAATGTCGGTGAACTTGTAAGTCACTGAGCAAGTGTAGCTGCTGGACATATTCAGACCACTTTCGTTGATACTCTTCTGAGAGCATCTCATCCCAAGAAAGTTGTTGCTTCCATAGTTGTTGCAAGAACATTTTCCCAAGAACAAAGACTGGTCCTATCAATCCTAAGGGATCAAAGATTTTGCCCAAGTCGGAGAGGACGGTACGTTTAGTGATTCTTTCATGTTTGGAGATGAATATGTGAAACATGAACACATCTGCAGCAGGTTCCCAGGTGAGGCCGAGTGTTTTAATAACATCAGTTTGGCCAATGGTGCGATAAGGTTCCCAGTGCTCATTGGGAATTGAACTCAACAGCGCGCTGTTATTGGAACAAAATTTTCTTAGTTCAAAATGAGCTTTGTTCAGCATTTTGATAAGGTCAGCTTGCAATTTACCAGCCTCCTCCAATGTTGCGGCACCTGTCATAATATCATCGACATACGTTTCCTTTAGGACTGCAGCAGCCGCCTCTGGAGAATTCTCTTCCTCATCTAATGCTAGTTGCTTCATACAGCGAGTAGCCAAATAGGGTGCTGCGGATGTCCCGTACGTTACGGTGTTCAATTTGTAGAAGGACATTTCAGAGAGTGGATCCGTTCGCCAGACGATCATTTGAAATGGATGGTCACGTGGATCTACTTCGATTTGCCGATACATTTGTTTAACATCAACTGTAAAAAGAAATCGATATGATCGAAATCTGGCAATGACCGTAAATAAATCAGATTGAACAGTGGGCCCGGTCATCAATGTATCATTCAGAGAAACATTTGTCGACGATTTCGCCGATGCATCAAAGACTACACGAACTTTTGTGGAGGAACTGTCTGATTTTAGTACGGCGTGATGCGGTAAAAAGTAGTTAGCTGGTGCAGGTTTGGACACCTTTTGCATGTGCTGAAGGGTTTCATACTCGTTCATGAAATGTACGTACTGCACGTGAAGTCCAGGATCACCTTTGAACTTACGTTCAAGCGACAAAAGTCGTTTTTGTGCTGCTGCGAGCGAATTTCCGAGGGTAGGAGTAGGTTTCCGAAAAGGTAAGCGAACAACAAAGCGGTTGTTGCTAGATCTTGTAACAGTTTCTGCAAAATGTAACTCACAAAGTCGTTCTTCTTGAGTCATAGATTTAACGGGAGTGATATGGCTTTCAATTTCCCAGAATTGTTTTAATGTTTTGTCAAGCGATGAAATTGACATGTTTGAGGATAACTGACAGTGATATGACTGCTGCGCCGTGGCCGTCGATAAACTACCGCTGACAATGTATCCTAATTGTGTGTTCTGTAACACCGGGCAATCCGTTCCAATGCGAATTTGCTGAGACATCAAGAGATCGAAGTAGATTTCTGCTCCAATGAGAACGTCGATCTTTGTTGGTTCGAAAAACCGTGGGTCTGCTAATTGCACATCTTCAGGTAACGTCCATTCTGAGATGTTTATGTAGTAATCTGGTAGACGTTCACTAATACGTGGAAGCACATGGAAGCAAAGTTCGCTCGAGAATGGTGAGGTTAAAGACTGTATAGTCGTAGACAGTGTGCACCTTGCGGTGGCTGCTGTGGTAGCAACGCCACAAATTTCGGTGGTCGATTTGACGCGTTTGATACCTAATTGTTGCGCAAGGGCTTCAGTTATGAAGTGGAGTTGAGAACCAGAGTCCAAAAGAGCTCTGCAACTAACTGGGTTCCCATGTTTATCCAGGATTTTGATTATCGCTGTGGCAAGCAAAATGCGTTTGATTAGAGGTAGCTGCTTAAAAGCGGTATGACATGATTTCTGAGCAGTGACTGCATGAAAAAGAAGATGGTTTTTCTTCGGATGGCTGGAACTTTACGGGATTGTTGGGATTCGTATTGCTATATGCATGTAATAGGGTGTGATGACTTCCCTGACACGTTCTACATTTTTCTGACTCACACTGCTGGTGGGAATGATCAGACTTTAGGCAGTTGATGCATAAGTTTTTAGCGTTTGCCGCTTGAAATCGTTCTTTAGGTGTTAGCGTTAAATATTTTCGACAGCGATAAATTAAATGATTTTGACCTGAACAATAACAACATACCTTAACATTTGAAGCAATAACGTACGATGACCTTGGTGGTATTGGATTCAAGTTGGTCTTCTGTGTTCTCGGCTGAGACCCATGTGGCAGTGACAAGATGCTGGGCCGCTGTGAAGCTTTCCGCTCGAGCTGAAGACATCGCTTGTCCAAGAACTTGACAAGCTCGTTCAAGGTCGGTAGGCGCTCTGCTACACGTTCGTCGATCCACTTTTCATTCGTTGAATTGTCCAACTTCGACAGTATGATGCTTATGATCAGGTCATCCCATTGCGCAACTGGTCGTCCAAGCGATGCTAAGGAACGCAGATGCACATTGACACTATCAACAAGTTCGCGAATGTTTTGTACCGTAACCTTCGAAATCGGCGGAAAGTTTAAAATGTTTTTTATGTGCTCTTCGACAATAATTGTCGGGTTCCCGTACCGTTCTTGAAGTAACTTTAACGCTTCACTATAATTTTTTGCCGTTACATCAATCGATTCTATTAACCGGAGAGGTTGGTCCGACAACGATGCGCGCAAATAATGAAATTTCGTGATATTATCAATTGACTCGTTTTGATCTACCAGAGTGAAAAATGTCTCGCTGTAGCTAAGCCACTTGGTGTAATCGCCAGCAAATGTGGGTAACGGAACCTTCGGTAATTTCACCGTACTTCCGCCGACAGTTGTGTTAAACACCGTTGCATCACGTCCGAGCGATTGGCGTTGACTATGTTTAGCATCAGCAATAGATGTGGTGAGCGAGGGCTGCAATACGAAGTAGAGTTCCTCATATAATGCGCGGAGACTAGATTCACTCTCATTACTATCGAGCTCTTCAATGCCCGCTTGAATTGTTTGGAAATCTACGTAATGCCTTTCTAGACAAGTAAGCCGAATTTCGAGCTCATGAATTGTAGCGACAGACGACTGATTTTCAATAAATGCTTTAATCCGATCTTGTTGTCCGATTAGAGTTTGGCGTTTCACCTTTAACCTTTGTAACTTTGTCTCAGACATTTTAATAAAAGGCGCGAGTTATATCGAGTTGCAATTGACAACGATTAAAGTTTCACCGAACACAGAAAAGGAAAACTGAATGCCGAGTGACGCGTGCAAAGTTCATTAAATTCACCGATTTCTAATCACCGTTTTACCGCTGAGGGAATTTACCGAATGTTAATATGAGGTGACTTGTGCAGTCATAAACGAAACCGCTACGAAAAAAGAACCGCTTGTTGGGTAGTATACAGCTATGTGTATGCACTTGTTAATGTTCCAAGTTGATGTCGAATAATTTTGGTTGCAGTTTGTTACCATGAAGAAAATGATATTTCTGCTTAGAGGATCTATTCGTTCACTTCCAAACTTTACAAAAAAAACTTTTAAAATTTTAACAAAACTATTCGTAGGACAGAGTCCTGTCACGGTCGCCAATGTTAATTTTGATACCAAGGCTGCATCAAAATTCTTCGAAGAAAAAACTTACTGCTTTCTCACGCCGGAATAATGAAAAAGACTTTTGTTCTGCACTTGTTGGTGGCTTTACAAAGAATGAATTTGTTTATTGGCGTTAGAATTAAGCTAAGCGAATACAGTTGGAATATTGCACAGATTAAGAGAAATGAATAATGTCATTGCGATGAGCTAGACTATTTGTACTACATCAGTTATAGCAATAGATTAGTATTAACAGAAAAATAGAAATCCAAAATTCAAATGTGATATTAAAATAAATAAACTAAAAAATAGAGAGTTAATATTAACTAGAGGATTTAACATCCGGAAACAGGAAATAATCACTAGGGGCAAGGTCTGGACTATAGGGTGGGTGTTGGATTTCTTCGAAACCACAATCTCGCGCAGCAGCCTTGGAAACTCGCGCCGTGTGAATAGGAGCGTTGTCATGAAGAAGCAACACACCCGCTTCGAGTTTACCCCGTCTTTTCTTTTTAATTTCCTCCCGCAAATTATGCAAAGTGGAAGCGTAGGATGTGGCGTTGATGGTTTCACCTTTTTTTTGTACTCAATGAGCAAGATTCCCTTTGAGTCCCAAAAAACTGTGGCCATGAACTTCCCGGCAGACGGAGTGACTTTGAACTTCTTCGGGTGGTCTGTTCCTTTTTTATGCCACTGCTTGGACACACCATTGCCATAACCTCCTCGCCCTTTTGCTCCAGTTCAGTCCTTGACTGACCCTTTACAAGGACAAGTAGATCGTCGGCAAATGCACTACAATCATTCAGTTGACAAAGGCGCTGTAACAAGGGATCCATCATTAGGTTCCAAATAAATGGACCTGCAACAGACCCCTGTGGGCACCCTCGTTCAACAGACAGATTCACACAATCAGCGGCTCCAATGACACAAGCCCTCCTGTCGGAAAAATAACTTTTCCAGAGGTCCGTGTCACAGCAACCAACTTCGCTTAACCTAGCTAAGACAACATCCCAACGAAGGAAGTCAAAAGCTCCCTTGAAATCAACAAAGATGCCCAGGACATACTTTGTTTCAGCATTATTGACACATCTTTTGACGTGCAACCATGCATCCTCAATACTGCGGCCAGGCGTGAAGCCAAACTGGATTGAGCAGAGTGGTTCGGGCAAGCGTTCCATCAGTCTTTCCACCATGACTCTTTCTAGCACTTTTCCAAGTACCGGAAGGAGACTGATGCCCCGATAGGAGTCAGGCCTAGCCCTAACTCTATCGGGAGACTTCAGGAGCACAAAAACCTTCGCACTCTTCCATTCAAGGGGAAAATAACCATCCCGCACACAGGTGGAGTATAGAGACATCAGGTATTCAGGGACCGCTTTCCAAATGGCTTTCACCATTTCTCCAGTCAGTCCGTCCAAACCCGGTGATCTCCTCGACTTCAGTCTCCCTACTGCATAATCAATATCACTTAAATCTAAACTAGGAGTGGCAGCATGCCCGCCAACTGATGGGGCAGCTGCGTACTCGGCTCTAGGGAAGAACGACCTCATTAGGGCACCAATACAATTTTTCCATGAGGTATGAACAATGCCACCCTCACAGATACCACTCACATCCGTGTGCGTAGAATTCCCCCTGCAGACACGAAAGAGGCGACCCCAAGGATCATCTCTGTGCCTTTCGGCGAAAAACCTCCACTCGTCCTCTTTCGTGCTGACAAGCAGTTTCTTGTACTCAGCTAGACCCCGCCTATAGGCAGTGCTAATCTGAGTCAAGTCATCAGCTCCGGTGCGCCTTCCATTTTGAAAGGCCTTCCGGTACCTTGCCTTCTTTTAAAACTTAACGCGGGTGTCCACCACTTCACTCGTTTTTGATTCACCTTACGATGTCTCTCAAAGAGTTGGTCGTTGACAGCCCACGTCCATTCGGTGATACAAGTCACCTTTTGATCGATCAAACTGTTAAAAGCATTGAGCGGCATCAACGCAAACCTTCCTCTGATGTGCGCCTGGTACGATGCCCAAAGGACATTTTGCAGACGCCAGCGCTTTTCAGCCACACCCTCACTATCGCTAGGAGCATCTCCCAACCGTGTAACCTCCACCCTTATTAGGTTGTGGTCACTCGGCGCAAAGTCGCCACCAACACTCCAGTGAAAAGTGAAACCGCCAAGCGCCGCCTCATTGACAAGCGTGACATCGATGTCACTCTGCCCGTTTGGCCCGTCGAACGTATACCGCTCACTCGGCTGATTGACAGCGTGGATGCGATTTTCGGTCATCCACTCACAAAGCAATTCACCCCTTTGGCGTTTTCGATGCTCGGACGATCGTCCTCGCATTTTACTAAACCAAGCAGGCGAGATTGCATTCGCGTCGATGCCAAAAACCACAGCACCGCTGCCAATGAGCGGAAGCAGCGTGTCTAGGTATGCCAGGTATGATTCTATGTCTCGGCGAAACTTAAAGTAGACGCTGCATAAAAACAGGTCACCAAAAGCGCCCTTGACGTGAACGCATACCCCAAACTCACTTCTGTTGACTACCACACAGTCGACAATTACGTCACTCACAACAACAGCAGCATTGCCACTAGTGTCAGTGAACGACTTCATGCCCCCTGGCAAACCCCTCACACTTCCATTGGAGGTGTAAGGTTCTTGTACCAGGGCAAAACTGGTTCGAGTAGCCAACATTTGGTGCCCTAGATCGCACATCGCAGAAAAACCACCCTGACAATTAATTTGAATAAGGCGTACAGCCATATTCAATTTCGGGAATTCGCTCTGGCTACTGCCGCGTTAAAAATGGGACAGGCCTCCGTAAGCATACGGTGTCCCGCTGGGTGACCCCGAAAGTCACAATCCCTACACCTAATGGCAAAAGCGCAACTTTTTGCGGAATGTCCAGTGTAACCACACCTGAAGCAAACATCCTCCTTTTGCCTGCAATTTGAGACCAAGTGGTCCATGCTAAGGCATCGGAAACACGTCATAACCGGCGAGTATTCGCGTATAGCGAAGGAAAAATGCTTTATGTAGCAACGTCTTGTATCCATGAGAGTCTTCACTACGCGCTCGCTGCCCTCAAGTACAACATTGACCACACCATCACCACTCCATGTCCCAGTCACTAGCTTTACTTCCTTTTGGAACTCCTCTTCCGACAGTCTACTCAAATTCATTTTATGCAGGTCGGTCATGAACTCATCAGATGAGATACGCCTCTCAACCTTTTTCACAACAATTTTCTTCCCGACTGGCTTGTTAACAGTGACGTCCAGGCCAACTTCCTCAAACTTTTTATTACTGGCCACCTTGTCCCTTTCAGAACTTGAAGGCACCCTTATTATCACTGCCCCATTTCGGAGCGGCTTTATTGTGTGAACACGTACACCAAGCCCAGGAGCTACTTCATTTACTACAATCTTTTGAATGGCTTTTGCAGACTCTTTTTTTCTTCCACTTACTACCATCGACCAGGTCTCTACGACCTTTTCAGGGGCAGCCATGTAACGTCGGCTATGTCCTATAGCCAACGTACTGTTGCTCAACTTCTAGCTTCGGCTATTACGCCCTTAGCTATAACCTATCGGCAGTGGAACTGCGCGCAGAGGTGAAGTGGCAACTTGTCAACTGTGAACCGACCAGTTAGAACACAGCTCGAAAGCTAAATAATAAGAACTGGGTAGTTTTGGTGTTGGAGTACAAGTCATTTATTGATTCAAAATAATTGGTATTTATACTAAATATTACATATGGACTTTGTATACCTACTCCGATCGCCCAATACCCGAATATCCCGTAATTCGCCTAATTCGCAATATTAATTGCCTGCCGACAATTATTCTGGGTTCACTTGCGTACTATGCTGATTTTGCATATTTATTTTCATACACGAGTGAAACCCCTTTTGCCTGTGTCGTCAATATGCATTGCCTCCATGCACCGATCGTGCCATCAGAGTAATATGATTCTTCTGTTTTTTTGTTCACTCGTAAAGTGTTTTTATGAATCATATCACTCTGATGTTAGGAGCAATGCTGTCAATTAAGTGCTCCCTTCACACCACCCTTCCTGGGGGAAAAGGAGAAATCATGATATGTCGTGATTTCTTCTTTTGCGCTCCATTCGTACAATTCGGGATCTTATGTATTTTTTTTTTTAATTCATGGAGTTTTGTTTACATTGGTTATTATTAAGGTTTTTGTGCACATTGCTTGTTTTTTAGTTTTTTGTTAACATGGTTATTGGTGTTCTGGGGTTATGTACAATACAGGGTCTCTCCCCTTTTTTTTTTTTGAAAAAAAAAAATGATATAAATGGTTATAAAAGTTCTTTACATAATTAATTTGTTCTTTTTCTTATACTATATTTGCTTTAATATCTATATCGTAGGTTTAAAGAAGTTATTGAAGTTTGTTAATTTTCTATACGTTATATTAAACTTAAAGGACTTGTTTCACAATTTATTTTACTACTTTACTTACATTCTATAAATCGTATTAATTTATTTTTTATTTACTATATATTTCCTTATTTCAATTCGTATGAGTTTATTTTTATATTTATTATACATTTCTTTATTTAGCTTACAGTTTTATATTTACATCCTATAATTCGTATAAATTTGATATTTACTATACATTTATTTATTTAACTTACAGTTTCTCTTTGTATTAGTTTGTATTTTACATTATATCTTATTTTATTTTCTAATCTAATATATTTCTTTACTTAGTTTACATTATATCTTTGCATTATTTTATTTCTTAGTTTATTACTTTTAAATTAATTTGTAGTTTTTTTTTTTTTTTTCTTAATCTATCCGCGGTATTCTTATGAGTAAAGGTTCTTTAATCTAAAACTTTAGTTAAATTTAAATTTACATACGATTGTTTAAAATGATTTATATACAATTAAATAAGTTGTGTGTCTAAGTTTATTTCGTTATTAATATGTTTGCAGCAATGTTAAATATATGTAAAATAGTTTTAAACGATTTTTATGTACAGTTATTCTTTTATTTTCACATTTAATATCGCAGTTTACGCCATTTTCTGACAAAACTTCGTATGGTCCTATAAATATCGGATCTAACTTCTTTCTAGCTTCGTTTCTTAGCAATACCAAACTTCCTACTTCAAAACTAGTAGCTTTTGTCTGTCCGTCTGTATCATATCTTCCTTTCCTGATATTTTTCTTTTGTATTAGAGTTTCGCGAGCATCTCTATGAGCAATTTGTAATCTATGTTTAAGGTCAATTACGTAATCCTGGTAGTTGTACACTGGGTCTATATGTTTTGTTAAATTTGTTGGCAGATTACACTGTTTCCCGAATATTAATTCGAAAGGTGTATAACCTGTATCCGAGTGTACAGAGGTATTGTAACAGAAAACATAATAGGGCAACCAGGTGCTCCAATCTGTATGCTTTTCCGAAACATAACTTCTAAGATACGCTCCTAAAACCTTATGTGAGTTTTCGAGTGCTCCGATGCTTTCATGATGGTAGGCTGTAGACTGTAACTGTTCTATCTTCAATAATTTACAACTACCCTTAAATACCTGATTTAAAAATTCAGTTCCCTGATCAGAAGCTATTTTTCGCGGTACTCCGTATCTAAGAATAAAACCTATTACTAGTGCGTTGGCGACTGTGTTAGCCTCCTTGTTTGGAATTGGTATAGCTTCGACAAATTTTGTTAATTCGTCTTGTACGGTAAGGATGTATTTTGATCCATCTTCGGATTCTTCTAGAGGACCTACGAGATCTAAAAATATTTTGTCAAAACCTGACTCGGCTGTCGATGTTATGGTCATTGGTTGCTTTTTTGGCTTTACGTGTTTGTTTCGTTGACATATCGGGCAATGCTTTACAAATGTCGTCACATCGTTTTGCATTCCCGTCCAAAAGTATTTTTTCTTAATATTCTGGACCATGCGGTTTATTCCTGCATGTCCGCTGGTTGGAAGTATATGGTAATCATTCAGTATTAATTTCTTTTTACAAGGATCGGTTATTTCAACATTTTTGTCTATAATGTGTACTTTGATTTTACTTTCTTTAAATATTTCTCCTAGTTTTATCTTTAGTTCATTTATGCTACATTGTTGGCGGCCGCCTGTGAGCTTCTTTAACTCATTTTTTGTAATATATATTCTTTCAATTGATGGTCCACAGAGTCTTTTCACATCCCTCGACAGAGTTCTGCCGAACAATGTCGATTGGGTGGTAGTGCTGTCCTTGGGCCTGTTTAGGAGTAAAAAATTTCCATTTGGAATATATGCCAAAACTTTGTTTGGTCCGATTATTATGTCGCCGATATCCTTGAAATTAACTAGATCTTCCGTAAAATTGTCAACAATCTTTAGTTCCACGAGTTTTAATCCTGTATCTGGTAATTTTAATAACTCTGTGGCCAGCAGTTCGTCGGTTTTCACAGTTTTGTTATCCACTTTTTCCTGGCTCTGTTCTTTTGCTTTAGCTCTTGTTACAACACATACGTATAATTTTTTTAAATCGTCAGAGTCGACTACTATGCGACTAAGTGCGTCTGCTGTACAATTTTCTTTGCCTGAAGAGTATTCTATGTAAAAATTGTATTCCTCGAGCAGTAGTCTAAACTTGGTTAGTCTACTACTTGGTTCCTTTAACGAGAACAAATATACTAAAGGTCTGTGGTCTGTTAAGATTTTAAATCTTCTTCCGAACAGGTAGGGTCGATAGTGCTTAACTGCCCACACTATGGCAAGCAACTCTTTCTCAATCGTGCTATAGTTTTTCTCTGCTTTGTTGAGAGTTTTGCTCGCGTAGGCAATTGAAATAGGTTCCAAATAAATGGACCTGCAACAGACCCCTGTGGGCACCCTCGTTCAACACACAGATTCACACAATCAGCGGCTCCAATGACACAAGCCCTCCTGTCGGAAAAATAACTTTTCCAGAGGTCCGTGTCACAGCAACCAACTTCGCTTAACCTAGCTAAGACAACATCCCAACGAAGGAAGTCAAAAGCTCCCTTGAAATCAACAAAGATGCCCAGGACATACTTTGTTTCAGCATTATTGACACATCTTTTGACGTGCAACCATGCATCCTCAATACTGCGGCCAGGCGTGAAGCCAAACTGGATTGAGCAGAGTGGTTCGGGCAAGCGTTCCATCAGTCTTTCCACCATGACTCTTTCTAGCACTTTTCCAAGTACCGGAAGGAGACTGATGCCCCGATAGGAGTCAGGCCTAGCCCTAACTTTATCGGGAGACTTCAGGAGCACAAAAACCTTCGCACTCTTCCATTCAAGGGGAAAATAACCATCCCGCACACAGGTCGAGTATAGAGACATCAGGTATTCAGGGACCGCTTTCCAAATGGCTTTCACCATTTCTCCAGTCAGTTCGTCCAAACCCGGTGATCTCCTCGACTTCAGTCTCCCTACTGCATAATCAATATCACTTAAATCTAAACTAGGAGTGGCAGCATGCCCGCCAACTGACGGGGCAGCTGCGTACTCGGCTCTAGGGAAGAACGACCTCATTAGGGCACCAATACAATTTTTCCATGAGGTATGAACAATGCCACCCTCACAGATACCACTCACATCCGTGTGCGTAGAATTCCCCCTGCAGACACGAAAGAGGCGACCCCAAGGATCATCTCTGTGCCTTTCGGCGAAAAACCTCCACTCGTCCTCTTTCGTGCTGACAAGCAGTTTCTTGTACTCAGCTAGACCCCGCCTATAGGCAGTGCTAATCTGAGTCAAGTCATCAGCTCCGGTGCGCCTTCCATTTTGAAAGACCTTCCGGTACCTTGCCTTCTTTTAAAACTTAACGCGGGTGTCCACCACTTCACTCGTTTTTGATTCACCTTACGATGTCTCTCAAAGAGTTGGTCGTTGACAGCCCACGTCCATTCGGTGATACAAGTCACCTTTTGATCGGCGCTCAAACTGTTAAAAGCATTGAGCGGCATCAACGCAAACCTTCCTCTGATGTGCGCCTGGTACGATGCCCAAAGGACATTTTGCAGACGCCAGCGCTTTTCAGCCACACCCTCACTATCGCTAGGAGCATCTCCCAACCGTGTAACCTCCACCCTTATTAGGTTGTGGTCACTCGGCGCAAAGTCGCCACCAACACTCCAGTGAAAAGTGAAACCGCCAAGCGCCGCCTCATTGACAAGCGTGACATCGATGTCACTCTGCCCGTTTGGCCCGTCGAACGTATACCGCTCACTCGGCTGATTGACAGCGTGGATGCGATTTTCGGTCATCCACTCACAAAGCAATTCACCCCTTTGGCGTTTTCGATGCTCGGACGATCGTCCTCGCATTTTACTAAACCAAGCAGGCGAGATTGCATTCGCGTCGATGCCAAAAACCGCAGCACCGCTGCCAATGAGCGGAAGCAGCGTGTCTAGGTATGCCAGGTATGATTCTATGTCTCGGCGAAACTTAAAGTAGACGCTGCATAAAAACAGGTCACCAAAAGCGCCCTTGACGTGAACGCATACCCCAAACTCACTTCTGTTGACTACCACACAGTCGACAATTACGTCACTCACAACAACAGCAGCATTGCCACTAGTGTCAGTGAACGACTTCATGCCCCCTGGCAAACCCCTCACACTTCCATTGGAGGTGTAAGGTTCTTGTACCAGGGCAAAACTGGTTCGAGTAGCCAACATTTGGTGCCCTAGATCGCACATCGCAGAAAAACCACCCTGACAATTAATTTGAATAAGGCGTACAGCCATATTCAATTTCGGGAATTCGCTCTGGCTACTGCCGCGTTAAAAATGGGACAGGCCTCCGTAAGCATACGGTGTCCCGCTGGGTGACCCCTAAAGTCACAATCCCTACACCTAATGGCAAAAGCGCAACTTTTTGCGGAATGTCCAGTGTAACCACACCTGAAGCAAACATCCTCCTTTTGCCTGCAATTTGAGACCAAGTGGTCCATGCTAAGGCATCGGAAACACGTCATAACCGGCGAGTATTCGCGTATAGCGAAGGAAAAATGCTTTATGTAGCAACGTCTTGTATCCATGAGAGTCTTCACTACGCGCTCGCTGCCCTCAAGTACAACATTGACCACACCATCACCACTCCATGTCCCAGTCACTATGCTTTACTTCCTTTTGGAACTCCTCTTCCGACAGTCTACTCAAATTCATTTTATGCAGGTCGGTCATGAACTCATCAGATGAGATACGCCTCTCAACCTTTTTCACAACAATTTTCTTCCCGACTGGCTTGTTAACAGTGACGTCCAGGCCAACTTCCTCAAACTTTTTATTACTGGCCACCTTGTCCCTTTCAGAACTTGAAGGCACCCTTATTATCACTGCCCCATTTCGGAGCGGCTTTATTGTGTGAACACGTACACCAAGCCCAGGAGCTACTTCATTTACTACAATCTTTTGAATGGCTTTTGCAGACTCTTTTTTTCTTCCACTTACTACCATCGACCAGGTCTCTACGACCTTTTCAGGGGCAGCCATGTAACGTCGGCTATGTCCTATAGCCAACGTACTGTTGCTCACCTTCTAGCTTCGGCTATTACGCCCTTAGCTATAACCTATCGGCAGTGGAACTGCGCGTAGAGGTGAAGTGGCAACTTGTCAACTGTGAACCGACCAGTTAGAACACAGCTCGAAAGCTAAATAATAAGAACTGGGTAGTTTTGGTGTTGGAGTACAAGTCATTTATTGATTCAAAATAATTGGTATTTATACTAAATATTACATATGGACTTTGTATACCTACTCCGATCGCCCAATACCCGAATATCCCGTAATTCTCCTAATTCGCAATATTAATTGCCTGCCGACAATTATTCTGGGTTCACTTGCGTACTATGCTGATTTTGCATATTTATTTTCATACACGAGTGAAACCCCTTTTGCCTGTGTCGTCAATATGCATTGCCTCCATGCACCGATCGTGCCATCAGAGTAATATGATTCTTCTGTTTTTTTGTTCACTCGTAAAGTGTTTTTATGAATCATATCACTCTGATGTTAGGAGCAATGCTGTCAATTAAGTGCTCCCTTCACACCACCCTTCCTGGGGGAAAAGGAGAAATCATGATATGTCGTGATTTCTTCTTTTGCGCTCCATTCGTACAATTCGGGATCTTATGTATTTTTTTTTTTAATTCATGGAGTTTTGTTTACATTGGTTATTATTAAGGTTTTTGTGCACATTGCTTGTTTTTTAGTTTTTTGTTAACATGGTTATTGGTGTTCTGGGGTTATGTACAATACAGGGTCTCTCCCCTTTTTTTTTTTTTTTTTTTTTTAAAAAAATGATATAAATGGTTATAAAAGTTCTTTACATAATTAATTTGTTCTTTTTCTTATACTATATTTGCTTTAATATCTATATCGTAGGTTTAAAGAAGTTATTGAAGTTTGTTAATTTTCTATACGTTATATTAAACTTAAAGGACTTGTTTCACAATTTATTTTAATACTTTACTTGCATTCTATAAATCGTATTAATTTATTTTTTATTTACTATATATTTCCTTATTTCAATTCGTATGAGTTTATTTTTATATTTATTATACATTTCTTTATTTAGCTTACAGTTTTATATTTACATCCTATAATTCGTATAAATTTGATATTTACTATACATTTCTTTATTTAACTTACAGTTTCTCTTTGTATTAGTTTGTATTTTACATTATATCTTATTTTATTTTCTAATCTAATATATTTCTTTACTTAGTTTACATTATATCTTTGCATTATTTTATTTCTTAGTTTATTACTTTTAAATTAATTTGTAGATTTTTTTTTTTTTTTTTCTTAACCTATCCGCGGTATTCTTATGAGTAAAGGTTCTTTAATCTAAAACTTTAGTTAAATTTAAATTTACATACGATTGTTTAAAATGATTTATATACAATTAAATAAGTTGTGTGTCTAAGTTTATTTCGTTATTAATATGTTTGCAGCAATGTTAAATATATGTAAAATGGTTTTAAACGATTTTTATGTATAGTTATTCTTTTATTTTCACATTTAATATCGCAGTTTACGCCATTTTCTGACAAAACTTCGTATGGTCCTATAAATATCGGATCTAACTTCTTTCTAGCTTCGTTTCTTAGCAATACCAAACTTCCTACTTCAAAACTAGTAGCTTTTGTCTGTCCGTCTGTATCATATCTTCCTTTCCTGATATTTTTCTTTTGTATTAGAGTTTCGCGAGCATCTCTATGAACAATTTGTAATCTATGTTTAAGGTCAATTACGTAATCCTGGTAGTTGTACACTGGGTCTATATGTTTTGTTAAATTTGTTGGCAGATTACACTGTTTCCCGAATATTAATTCGAAAGGTGTATAACCTGTATCCGAGTGTACAGAGGTATTGTAACAGAAAACATAATAGGGCAACCAGGTGCTCCAATCTGTATGCTTTTCCGAAACATAACTTCTAAGATACGCTCCTAAAACCTTATGTGAGTTTTCGAGTGCTCCGATGCTTTCATGATGGTAGGCTGTAGACTGTAACTGTTCTATCTTCAATAATTTACAACTACCCTTAAATACCTGATTTAAAAATTCAGTTCCCTGATCAGAAGCTATTTTTCGCGGTACTCCGTATCTAAGAATAAAACCTATTACTAGTGCGTTGGCGACTGTGTTAGCCTCCTTGTTTGGAATTGGTATAGCTTCGACAAATTTTGTTAATTCGTCTTGTACGGTAAGGATGTATTTTGATCCATCTTCGGATTCTTCTAGAGGACCTACGAGATCTAAAAATATTTTGTCAAAACCTGACTCGGCTGTCGATGTTATGGTCATTGGTTGCTTTTTTGGCTTTACGTGTTTGTTTCGTTGACATATCGGGCAATGCTTTACAAATGTCGTCACATCGTTTTGCATTCCCGTCCAAAAGTATTTTTTCTTAATATTCTGGACCATGCGGTTTATTCCTGCATGTCCGCTGGTTGGAAGTATATGGTAATCATTCAGTATTAATTTCTTTTTACAAGGATCGGTTATTTCAACATTTTTGTCTATAATGTGTACTTTGATTTTACTTTCTTTAAATATTTCTCCTAGTTTTATCTTTAGTTCATTTATGCTACATTGTTGGCGGCCGCCTGTGAGCTTCTTTAACTCATTTTTTGTAATATATATTCTTTCAATTGATGGTCCACAGAGTCTTTTCACATCCCTCGACAGAGTTCTGCCGAACAATGTCGATTGGGTGGTAGTGCTGTCCTTGGGCCTGTTTAGGAGTAAAAAATTTCCATTTGGAATATATGCCAAAACTTTGTTTGGTCCGATTATTATGTCGCCGATATCCTTGAAATTAACTAGATCTTCCGTAAAATTGTCAACAATCTTTAGTTCCACGAGTTTTAATCCTGTATCTGGTAATTTTAATAACTCTGTGGCCAGCAGTTCGTCGGTTTTCACAGTTTTGTTATCCACTTTTTCCTGGCTCTGTTCTTTTGCTTTAGCTCTTGTTACAACACATACGTATAATTTTTTTAAATCGTCAGAGTCGACTACTATGCGACTAAGTGCGTCTGCTGTACAATTTTCTTTGCCTGAAGAGTATTCTATGTAAAAATTGTATTCCTCGAGCAGTAGTCTAAACTTGGTTAGTCTACTACTTGGTTCCTTTAACGAGAACAAATATACTAAAGGTCTGTGGTCTGTTAAGATTTTAAATCTTCTTCCGAACAGGTAGGGTCGATAGTGCTTAACTGCCCACACTATGGCAAGCAACTCTTTCTCAATCGTGCTATAGTTTTTCTCTGCTTTGTTGAGAGTTTTGCTCGCGTAGGCAATTGAAATAGGTTCCAAATAAATGGACCTGCAACAGACCCCTGTGGGCACCCTCGTTCAACACACAGATTCACACAATCAGCGGCTCCAATGACACAAGCCCTCCTGTCGGAAAAATAACTTTTCCAGAGGTCCGTGTCACAGCAACCAACTTCGCTTAACCTAGCTAAGACAACATCCCAACGAAGGAAGTCAAAAGCTCCCTTGAAATCAACAAAGATGCCCAGGACATACTTTGTTTCAGCATTATTGACACATCTTTTGACGTGCAACCATGCATCCTCAATACTGCGGCCAGGCGTGAAGCCAAACTGGATTGAGCAGAGTGGTTCGGGCAAGCGTTCCATCAGTCTTTCCACCATGACTCTTTCTAGCACTTTTCCAAGTACCGGAAGGAGACTGATGCCCCGATAGGAGTCAGGCCTAGCCCTAACTTTATCGGGAGACTTCAGGAGCACAAAAACCTTCGCACTCTTCCATTCAAGGGGAAAATAACCATCCCGCACACAGGTCGAGTATAGAGACATCAGGTATTCAGGGACCGCTTTCCAAATGGCTTTCACCATTTCTCCAGTCAGTCCGTCCAAACCCGGTGATCTCCTCGACTTCAGTCTCCCTACTGCATAATCAATATCACTTAAATCTAAACTAGGAGTGGCAGCATGCCCGCCAACTGACGGGGCAGCTGCGTACTCGGCTCTAGGGAAGAACGACCTCATTAGGGCACCAATACAATTTTTCCATGAGGTATGAACAATGCCACCCTCACAGATACCACTCACATCCGTGTGCGTAGAATTCCCCCTGCAGACACGAAAGAGGCGACCCCAAGGATCATCTCTGTGCCTTTCGGCGAAAAACCTCCACTCGTCCTCTTTCGTGCTGACAAGCAGTTTCTTGTACTCAGCTAGACCCCGCCTATAGGCAGTGCTAATCTGAGTCAAGTCATCAGCTCCGGTGCGCCTTCCATTTTGAAAGACCTTCCGGTACCTTGCCTTCTTTTAAAACTTAACGCGGGTGTCCACCACTTCACTCGTTTTTGATTCACCTTACGATGTCTCTCAAAGAGTTGGTCGTTGACAGCCCACGTCCATTCGGTGATACAAGTCACCTTTTGATCGGCGCTCAAACTGTTAAAAGCATTGAGCGGCATCAACGCAAACCTTCCTCTGATGTGCGCCTGGTACGATGCCCAAAGGACATTTTGCAGACGCCAGCGCTTTTCAGCCACACCCTCACTATCGCTAGGAGCATCTCCCAACCGTGTAACCTCCACCCTTATTAGGTTGTGGTCACTCGGCGCAAAGTCGCCACCAACACTCCAGTGAAACGTGAAACCGCCAAGCGCCGCCTCATTGACAAGCGTGACATCGATGTCACTCTGCCCGTTTGGCCCGTCGAACGTATACCGCTCACTCGGCTGATTGACAGCGTGGATGCGATTTTCGGTCATCCACTCACAAAGCAATTCACCCCTTTGGCGTTTTCGATGCTCGGACGATCGTCCTCGCATTTTACTAAACCAAGCAGGCGAGATTGCATTCGCGTCGATGCCAAAAACCGCAGCACCGCTGCCAATGAGCGGAAGCAGCGTGTCTAGGTATGCCAGGTATGATTCTATGTCTCGGCGAAACTTAAAGTAGACGCTGCATAAAAACAGGTCACCAAAAGCGCCCTTGACGTGAACGCATACCCCAAACTCACTTCTGTTGACTACCACACAGTCGACAATTACGTCACTCACAACAACAGCAGCATTGCCACTAGTGTCAGTGAACGACTTCATGCCCCCTGGCAAACCCCTCACACTTCCATTGGAGGTGTAAGGTTCTTGTACAAGGGCAAAACTGGTTCGAGTAGCCAACATTTGGTGCCCTAGATCGCACATCGCAGAAAAACCACCCTGACAATTAATTTGAATAAGGCGTACAGCCATATTCAATTTCGGGAATTCGCTCTGGCTACTGCCGCGTTAAAAATGGGACAGGCCTCCGTAAGCATACGGTGTCCCGCTGGGTGACCCCTAAAGTCACAATCCCTACACCTAATGGCAAAAGCGCAACTTTTTGCGGAATGTCCAGTGTAACCACACCTGAAGCAAACATCCTCCTTTTGCCTGCAATTTGAGACCAAGTGGTCCATGCTAAGGCATCGGAAACACGTCATAACCGGCGAGTATTCGCGTATAGCGAAGGAAAAATGCTTTATGTAGCAACGTCTTGTATCCATGAGAGTCTTCACTACGCGCTCGCTGCCCTCAAGTACAACATTGACCACACCATCACCACTCCATGTCCCAGTCACTATGCTTTACTTCCTTTTGGAACTCCTCTTCCGACAGTCTACTCAAATTCATTTTATGCAGGTCGGTCATGAACTCATCAGATGAGATACGCCTCTCAACCTTTTTCACAACAATTTTCTTCCCGACTGGCTTGTTAACAGTGACGTCCAGGCCAACTTCCTCAAACTTTTTATTACTGGCCACCTTGTCCCTTTCAGAACTTGAAGGCACCCTTATTATCACTGCCCCATTTCGGAGCGGCTTTATTGTGTGAACACGTACACCAAGCCCAGGAGCTACTTCATTTACTACAATCTTTTGAATGGCTTTTGCAGACTCTTTTTTTCTTCCACTTACTACCATCGACCAGGTCTCTACGACCTTTTCAGGGGCAGCCATGTAACGTCGGCTATGTCCTATAGCCAACGTACTGTTGCTCACCTTCTAGTTTCGGCTATTACGCCCTTAGCTATAACCTATCGGCAGTGGAACTGCGCGTAGAGGTGAAGTGGCAACTTGTCAACTGTGAACCGACCAGTTAGAACACAGCTCGAAAGCTAAATAATAAGAACTGGGTAGTTTTGGTGTTGGAGTACAAGTCATTTATTGATTCAAAATAATTGGTATTTATACTAAATATTACATATGGACTTTGTATACCTACTCCGATCGCCCAATACCCGAATATCCCGTAATTCTCCTAATTCGCAATATTAATTGCCTGCCGACAATTATTCTGGGTTCACTTGCGTACTATGCTGATTTTGCATATTTATTTTCATACACGAGTGAAACCCCTTTTGCCTGTGTCGTCAATATGCATTGCCTCCATGCACCGATCGTGCCATCAGAGTAATATGATTCTTCTGTTTTTTTGTTCACTCGTAAAGTGTTTTTATGAATCATATCACTCTGATGTTAGGAGCAATGCTGTCAATTAAGTGCTCCCTTCACACCACCCTTCCTGGGGGAAAAGGAGAAATCATGATATGTCGTGATTTCTTCTTTTGCGCTCCATTCGTACAATTCGGGATCTTATGTATTTTTTTTTTTAATTCATGGAGTTTTGTTTACATTGGTTATTATTAAGGTTTTTGTGCACATTGCTTGTTTTTTAGTTTTTTGTTAACATGGTTATTGGTGTTCTGGGGTTATGTACAATACAGGGTCTCTCCCCCTTTTTTTTTTTGAAAAAAAAAATGATATAAATGGTTATAAAAGTTCTTTACATAATTAATTTGTTCTTTTTCTTATACTATATTTGCTTTAATATCTATATCGTAGGTTTAAAGAAGTTATTGAAGTTTGTTAATTTTCTATACGTTATATTAAACTTAAAGGACTTGTTTCACAATTTATTTTACTACTTTACTTACATTCTATAAATCGTATTAATTTATTTTTTATTTACTATATATTTCCTTATTTCAATTCGTATGAGTTTATTTTTATATTTATTATACATTTCTTTATTTAGCTTACAGTTTTATATTTACATCCTATAATTCGTATAAATTTGATATTTACTATACATTTCTTTATTTAACTTACAGTTTCTCTTTGTATTAGTTTGTATTTTACATTATATCTTATTTTATTTTCTAATCTAATATATTTCTTTACTTAGTTTACATTATATCTTTGCATTATTTTATTTCTTAGTTTATTACTTTTAAATTAATTTGTAGATTTTTTTTTTTTTTTCTTAACCTATCCGCGGTATTCTTATGAGTAAAGGTTCTTTAATCTAAAACTTTAGTTAAATTTAAATTTACATACGATTGTTTAAAATGATTTATATACAATTAAATAAGTTGTGTGTCTAAGTTTATTTCGTTATTAATATGTTTGCAGCAATGTTAAATATATGTAAAATGGTTTTAAACGATTTTTATGTACAGTTATTCTTTTATTTTCACATTTAATATCGCAGTTTACGCCATTTTCTGACAAAACTTCGTATGGTCCTATAAATATCGGATCTAACTTCTTTCTAGCTTCGTTTCTTAGCAATACCAAACTTCCTACTTCAAAACTAGTAGCTTTTGTCTGTCCGTCTGTATCATATCTTCCTTTCCTGATATTTTTCTTTTGTATTAGAGTTTCGCGAGCATCTCTATGAGCAATTTGTAATCTATGTTTAAGGTCAATTACGTAATCCTGGTAGTTGTACACTGGGTCTATATGTTTTGTTAAATTTGTTGGCAGATTACACTGTTTCCCGAATATTAATTCGAAAGGTGTATAACCTGTATCCGAGTGTACAGAGGTATTGTAACAGAAAACATAATAGGGCAACCAGGTGCTCCAATCTGTATGCTTTTCCGAAACATAACTTCTAAGATACGCTCCTAAAACCTTATGTGAGTTTTCGAGTGCTCCGATGCTTTCATGATGGTAGGCTGTAGACTGTAACTGTTCTATCTTCAATAATTTACAACTACCCTTAAATACCTGATTTAAAAATTCAGTTCCCTGATCAGAAGCTATTTTTCGCGGTACTCCGTATCTAAGAATAAAACCTATTACTAGTGCGTTGGCGACTGTGTTAGCCTCCTTGTTTGGAATTGGTATAGCTTCGACAAATTTTGTTAATTCGTCTTGTACGGTAAGGATGTATTTTGATCCATCTTCGGATTCTTCTAGAGGACCTACGAGATCTAAAAATATTTTGTCAAAACCTGACTCGGCTGTCGATGTTATGGTCATTGGTTGCTTTTTTGGCTGTACGTGTTTGTTTCGTTGACATATCGGGCAATGCTTTACAAATGTCGTCACATCGTTTTGCATTCCCGTCCAAAAGTATTTTTTCTTAATATTCTGGACCATGCGGTTTATTCCTGCATGTCCGCTGGTTGGAAGTATATGGTAATCATTCAGTATTAATTTCTTTTTACAAGGATCGGTTATTTCAACATTTTTGTCTATAATGTGTACTTTGATTTTACTTTCTTTAAATATTTCTCCTAGTTTTATCTTTAGTTCATTTATGCTACATTGTTGGCGGCCGCCTGTGAGCTTCTTTAACTCATTTTTTGTAATATATATTCTTTCAATTGATGGTCCACAGAGTCTTTTCACATCCCTCGACAGAGTTCTGCCGAACAATGTCGATTGGGTGGTAGTGCTGTCCTTGGGCCTGTTTAGGAGTAAACAATTTCCATTTGGAATATATGCCAAAACTTTGTTTGGTCCGATTATTATGTCGCCGATATCCTTGAAATTAACTAGATCTTCCGTAAAATTGTCAACAATCTTTAGTTCCACGAGTTTTAATCCTGTATCTGGTAATTTTAATAACTCTGTGGCCAGCAGTTCGTCGGTTTTCACAGTTTTGTTATCCACTTTTTTCTGGCTCTGTTCTTTTGCTTTAGCTCTTGTTACAACACATACGTATAATTTTTTTAAATCGTCAGAGTCGACTACTATGCGACTAAGTGCGTCTGCTGTACAATTTTCTTTGCCTGGAGAGTATTCTATGTAAAAATTGTATTCCTCGAGCAGTAGTCTAAACTTGGTTAGTCTACTACTTGGTTCCTTTAACGAGAACAAATATACTAAAGGTCTGTGGTCTGTTAAGATTTTAAATCTTCTTCCGAACAGGTAGGGTCGATAGTGCTTAACTGCCCACACTATGGCAAGCAACTCTTTCTCAATCGTGCTATAGTTTTTCTCTGCTTTGTTGAGAGTTTTGCTCGCGTAGGCAATTGAAATAGGTTCCAAATAAATGGACCTGCAACAGACCCCTGTGGGCACCCTCGTTCAACAGGCAGATTCACACAATCAGCGGCTCCAATGACACAAGCCCTCCTGTCGGAAAAATAACTTTTCCAGAGGTCCGTGTCACAGCAACCAACTTCGCTTAACCTAGCTAAGACAACATCCCAACGAAGGAAATCAAAAGCTCCCTTGAAATCAACAAAGATGCCCAGGACATACTTTGTTTCAGCATTATTGACACATCTTTTGACGTGCAACCATGCATCCTCAATACTGCGGCCAGGCGTGAAGCCAAACTGTATTGAGCAGAGTGGTTCGGGCAAGCGTTCCATCAGTCTTTCCACCATGACTCTTTCTAGCACTTTTCCAAGTACCGGAAGGAGACTGATGCCCCGATAGGAGTCAGGCCTAGCCCTAACTTTATCGGGAGATTTCAGGAGCACAAAAACCTTCGCACTCTTCCATTCAAGGGGAAAATAACCATCCCGCACACAGGTCGAGTATAGAGACATCAGGTATTCAGGGACCGCTTTCCAAATGGCTTTCACCATTTCTCCAGTCAGTCCGTCCAAACCCGGTGATCTCCTCGACTTCAGTCTCCCTACTGCATAATCAATATCACTTAAATCTAAACTAAGAGTGGCAGCATGCCCGCCAACTGACGGGGCAGCTGCGTACTCGGCTCTAGGGAAGAACGACCTCATTAGGGCACCAATACAATTTTTCCATGAGGTATGAACAATGCCACCCTCACAGATACCACTCACATCCGTGTGCGTAGAATTCCCCCTGCAGACACGAAAGAGGCGACCCCAAGGATCATCTCTGTGCCTTTCGGCGAAAAACCTCCACTCGTCCTCTTTCGTGCTGACAAGCAGTTTCTTGTACTCAGCTAGACCCCGCCTATAGGCAGTGCTAATCTGAGTCAAGTCATCAGCTCCGGTGCGCCTTCCATTTTGAAAGACCTTCCGGTACCTTGCCTTCTTTTAAAACTTAACGCGGGTGTCCACCACTTCACTCGTTTTTGATTCACCTTACGATGTCTCTCAAAGAGTTGGTCGTTGACAGCCCACGTCCATTCGGTGATACAAGTCACCTTTTGATCGGCGCTCAAACTGTTAAAAGCATTGAGCGGCATCAACGCAAACCTTCCTCTGATGTGCGCCTGGTACGATGCCCAAAGGACATTTTGCAGACGCCAGCGCTTTTCAGCCACACCCTCACTATCGCTAGGAGCATCTCCCAACCGTGTAACCTCCACCCTTATTAGGTTGTGGTCACTCGGCGCAAAGTCGCCACCAACACTCCAGTGAAAAGTGAAACCGCCAAGCGCCGCCTCATTGACAAGCGTGACATCGATGTCACTCTGCCCGTTTGGCCCGTCGAACGTATACCGCTCACTCGGCTGATTGACAGCGTGGATGCGATTTTCGGTCATCCACTCACAAAGCAATTCACCCCTTTGGCGTTTTCGATGCTCGGACGATCGTCCTCGCATTTTACTAAACCAAGCAGGCGAGATTGCATTCGCGTCGATGCCAAAAACCGCAGCACCGCTGCCAATGAGCGGAAGCAGCGTGTCTAGGTATGCCAGGTATGATTCTATGTCTCGGCGAAACTTAAAGTAGACGCTGCATAAAAACAGGTCACCAAAAGCGCCCTTGACGTGAACGCATACCCCAAACTCACTTCTGTTGACTACCACACAGTCGACAATTACGTCACTCACAACAACAGCAGCATTGCCACTAGTGTCAGTGAACGACTTCATGCCCCCTGGCAAACCCCTCACACTTCCATTGGAGGTGTAAGGTTCTTGTACCAGGGCAAAACTGGTTCGAGTAGCCAACATTTGGTGCCCTAGATCGCACATCGCAGAAAAACCACCCTGACAATTAATTTGAATAAGGCGTACAGCCATATTCAATTTCGGGAATTCGCTCTGGCTACTGCCGCGTTAAAAATGGGACAGGCCTCCGTAAGCATACGGTGTCCCGCTGGGTGACCCCTAAAGTCACAATCCCTACACCTAATGGCAAAAGCGCAACTTTTTGCGGAATGTCCAGTGTAACCACACCTGAAGCAAACATCCTCCTTTTGCCTGCAATTTGAGACCAAGTGGTCCATGCTAAGGCATCGGAAACACGTCATAACCGGCGAGTATTCGCGTATAGCGAAGGAAAAATGCTTTATGTAGCAACGTCTTGTATCCATGAGAGTCTTCACTACGCGCTCGCTGCCCTCAAGTACAACATTGACCACACCATCACCACTCCATGTCCCAGTCACTATGCTTTACTTCCTTTTGGAACTCCTCTTCCGACAGTCTACTCAAATTCATTTTATGCAGGTCGGTCATGAACTCATCAGATGAGATACGCCTCTCAACCTTTTTCACAACAATTTTCTTCCCGACTGGCTTGTTAACAGTGACGTCCAGGCCAACTTCCTCAAACTTTTTATTACTGGCCACCTTGTCCCTTTCAGAACTTGAAGGCACCCTTATTATCACTGCCCCATTTCGGAGCGGCTTTATTGTGTGAACACGTACACCAAGCCCAGGAGCTACTTCATTTACTACAATCTTTTGAATGGCTTTTGCAGACTCTTTTTTTCTTCCACTTACTACCATCGACCAGGTCTCTACGACCTTTTCAGGGGCAGCCATGTAACGTCGGCTATGTCCTATAGCCAACGTACTGTTGCTCACCTTCTAGCTTCGGCTATTACGCCCTTAGCTATAACCTATCGGCAGTGGAACTGCGCGTAGAGGTGAAGTGGCAACTTGTCAACTGTGAACCGACCAGTTAGAACACAGCTCGAAAGCTAAATAATAAGAACTGGGTAGTTTTGGTGTTGGAGTACAAGTCATTTATTGATTCAAAATAATTGGTATTTATACTAAATATTACATATGGACTTTGTATACCTACTCCGATCGCCCAATACCCGAATATCCCGTAATTCTCCTAATTCGCAATATTAATTGCCTGCCGACAATTATTCTGGGTTCACTTGCGTACTATGCTGATTTTGCATATTTATTTTCATACACGAGTGAAACCCCTTTTGCCTGTGTCGTCAATATGCATTGCCTCCATGCACCGATCGTGCCATCAGAGTAATATGATTCTTCTGTTTTTTTGTTCACTCGTAAAGTGTTTTTATGAATCATATCACTCTGATGTTAGGAGCAATGCTGTCAATTAAGTGCTCCCTTCACACCACCCTTCCTGGGGGAAAAGGAGAAATCATGATATGTCGTGATTTCTTCTTTTGCGCTCCATTCGTACAATTCGGGATCTTATGTATTTTTTTTTTTAATTCATGGAGTTTTGTTTACATTGGTTATTATTAAGGTTTTTGTGCACATTGCTTGTTTTTTAGTTTTTTGTTAACATGGTTATTGGTGTTCTGGGGTTATGTACAATACAGGGTCTCTCCCCTTTTTTTTTTTTTTTTTTTAAAAAAAATGATATAAATGGTTATAAAAGTTCTTTACATAATTAATTTGTTCTTTTTCTTATACTATATTTGCTTTAATATCTATATCGTAGGTTTAAAGAAGTTATTGAAGTTTGTTAATTTTCTATACGTTATATTAAACTTAAAGGACTTGTTTCACAATTTATTTTACTACTTTACTTGCATTCTATAAATCGTATTAATTTATTTTTTATTTACTATATATTTCCTTATTTCAATTCGTATGAGTTTATTTTTATATTTATTATACATTTCTTTATTTAGCTTACAGTTTTATATTTACATCCTATAATTCGTATAAATTTGATATTTACTATACATTTCTTTATTTAACTTACAGTTTCTCTTTGTATTAGTTTGTATTTTACATTATATCTTATTTTATTTTCTAATCTAATATATTTCTTTACTTAGTTTACATTATATCTTTGCATTATTTTATTTCTTAGTTTATTACTTTTAAATTAATTTGTAGATTTTTTTTTTTTTTTTCTTAACCTATCCGCGGTATTCTTATGAGTAAAGGTTCTTTAATCTAAAACTTTAGTTAAATTTAAATTTACATACGATTGTTTAAAATGATTTATATACAATTAAATAAGTTGTGTGTCTAAGTTTATTTCGTTATTAATATGTTTGCAGCAATGTTAAATATATGTAAAATGGTTTTAAACGATTTTTATGTACAGTTATTCTTTTATTTTCACATTTAATATCGCAGTTTACGCCATTTTCTGACAAAACTTCGTATGGTCCTATAAATATCGGATCTAACTTCTTTCTAGCTTCGTTTCTTAGCAATACCAAACTTCCTACTTCAAAACTAGTAGCTTTTGTCTGTCCGTCTGTATCATATCTTCCTTTCCTGATATTTTTCTTTTGTATTAGAGTTTCGCGAGCATCTCTATGAGCAATTTGTAATCTATGTTTAAGGTCAATTACGTAATCCTGGTAGTTGTACACTGGGTCTATATGTTTTGTTAAATTTGTTGGCAGATTACACTGTTTCCCGAATATTAATTCGAAAGGTGTATAACCTGTATCCGAGTGTACAGAGGTATTGTAACAGAAAACATAATAGGGCAACCAGGTGCTCCAATCTGTATGCTTTTCCGAAACATAACTTCTAAGATACGCTCCTAAAACCTTATGTGAGTTTTCGAGTGCTCCGATGCTTTCATGATGGTAGGCTGTAGACTGTAACTGTTCTATCTTCAATAATTTACAACTACCCTTAAATACCTGATTTAAAAATTCAGTTCCCTGATCAGAAGCTATTTTTCGCGGTACTCCGTATCTAAGAATAAAACCTATTACTAGTGCGTTGGCGACTGTGTTAGCCTCCTTGTTTGGAATTGGTATAGCTTCGACAAATTTTGTTAATTCGTCTTGTACGGTAAGGATGTATTTTGATCCATCTTCGGATTCTTCTAGAGGACCTACGAGATCTAAAAATATTTTGTCAAAACCTGACTCGGCTGTCGATGTTATGGTCATTGGTTGCTTTTTTGGCTTTACGTGTTTGTTTCGTTGACATATCGGGCAATGCTTTACAAATGTCGTCACATCGTTTTGCATTCCCGTCCAAAAGTATTTTTTCTTAATATTCTGGACCATGCGGTTTATTCCTGCATGTCCGCTGGTTGGAAGTATATGGTAATCATTCAGTATTAATTTCTTTTTACAAGGATCGGTTATTTCAACATTTTTGTCTATAATGTGTACTTTGATTTTACTTTCTTTAAATATTTCTCCTAGTTTTATCTTTAGTTCATTTATGCTACATTGTTGGCGGCCGCCTGTGAGCTTCTTTAACTCATTTTTTGTAATATATATTCTTTCAATTGATGGTCCACAGAGTCTTTTCACATCCCTCGACAGAGTTCTGCCGAACAATGTCGATTGGGTGGTAGTGCTGTCCTTGGGCCTGTTTAGGAGTAAAAAATTTCCATTTGGAATATATGCCAAAACTTTGTTTGGTCCGATTATTATGTCGCCGATATCCTTGAAATTAACTAGATCTTCCGTAAAATTGTCAACAATCTTTAGTTCCACGAGTTTTAATCCTGTATCTGGTAATTTTAATAACTCTGTGGCCAGCAGTTCGTCGGTTTTCACAGTTTTGTTATCCACTTTTTCCTGGCTCTGTTCTTTTGCTTTAGCTCTTGTTACAACACATACGTATAATTTTTTTAAATCGTCAGAGTCGACTACTATGCGACTAAGTGCGTCTGCTGTACAATTTTCTTTGCCTGAAGAGTATTCTATGTAAAAATTGTATTCCTCGAGCAGTAGTCTAAACTTGGTTAGTCTACTACTTGGTTCCTTTAACGAGAACAAATATACTAAAGGTCTGTGGTCTGTTAAGATTTTAAATCTTCTTCCGAACAGGTAGGGTCGATAGTGCTTAACTGCCCACACTATGGCAAGCAACTCTTTCTCAATCGTGCTATAGTTTTTCTCTGCTTTGTTGAGAGTTTTGCTCGCGTAGGCAATTGAAATAGGTTCCAAATAAATGGACCTGCAACAGACCCCTGTGGGCACCCTCGTTCAACACACAGATTCACACAATCAGCGGCTCCAATGACACAAGCCCTCCTGTCGGAAAAATAACTTTTCCAGAGGTCCGTGTCACAGCAACCAACTTCGCTTAACCTAGCTAAGACAACATCCCAACGAAGGAAGTCAAAAGCTCCCTTGAAATCAACAAAGATGCCCAGGACATACTTTGTTTCAGCATTATTGACACATCTTTTGACGTGCAACCATGCATCCTCAATACTGCGGCCAGGCGTGAAGCCAAACTGGATTGAGCAGAGTGGTTCGGGCAAGCGTTCCATCAGTCTTTCCACCATGACTCTTTCTAGCACTTTTCCAAGTACCGGAAGGAGACTGATGCCCCGATAGGAGTCAGGCCTAGCCCTAACTTTATCGGGAGACTTCAGGAGCACAAAAACCTTCGCACTCTTCCATTCAAGGGGAAAATAACCATCCCGCACACAGGTCGAGTATAGAGACATCAGGTATTCAGGGACCGCTTTCCAAATGGCTTTCACCATTTCTCCAGTCAGTCCGTCCAAACCCGGTGATCTCCTCGACTTCAGTCTCCCTACTGCATAATCAATATCACTTAAATCTAAACTAGGAGTGGCAGCATGCCCGCCAACTGACGGGGCAGCTGCGTACTCGGCTCTAGGGAAGAACGACCTCATTAGGGCACCAATACAATTTTTCCATGAGGTATGAACAATGCCACCCTCACAGATACCACTCACATCCGTGTGCGTAGAATTCCCCCTGCAGACACGAAAGAGGCGACCCCAAGGATCATCTCTGTGCCTTTCGGCGAAAAACCTCCACTCGTCCTCTTTCGTGCTGACAAGCAGTTTCTTGTACTCAGCTAGACCCCGCCTATAGGCAGTGCTAATCTGAGTCAAGTCATCAGCTCCGGTGCGCCTTCCATTTTGAAAGACCTTCCGGTACCTTGCCTTCTTTTAAAACTTAACGCGGGTGTCCACCACTTCACTCGTTTTTGATTCACCTTACGATGTCTCTCAAAGAGTTGGTCGTTGACAGCCCACGTCCATTCGGTGATACAAGTCACCTTTTGATCGGCGCTCAAACTGTTAAAAGCATTGAGCGGCATCAACGCAAACCTTCCTCTGATGTGCGCCTGGTACGATGCCCAAAGGACATTTTGCAGACGCCAGCGCTTTTCAGCCACACCCTCACTATCGCTAGGAGCATCTCCCAACCGTGTAACCTCCACCCTTATTAGGTTGTGGTCACTCGGCGCAAAGTCGCCACCAACACTCCAGTGAAAAGTGAAACCGCCAAGCGCCGCCTCATTGACAAGCGTGACATCGATGTCACTCTGCCCGTTTGGCCCGTCGAACGTATACCGCTCACTCGGCTGATTGACAGCGTGGATGCGATTTTCGGTCATCCACTCACAAAGCAATTCACCCCTTTGGCGTTTTCGATGCTCGGACGATCGTCCTCGCATTTTACTAAACCAAGCAGGCGAGATTGCATTCGCGTCGATGCCAAAAACCGCAGCACCGCTGCCAATGAGCGGAAGCAGCGTGTCTAGGTATGCCAGGTATGATTCTATGTCTCGGCGAAACTTAAAGTAGACGCTGCATAAAAACAGGTCACCAAAAGCGCCCTTGACGTGAACGCATACCCCAAACTCACTTCTGTTGACTACCACACAGTCGACAATTACGTCACTCACAACAACAGCAGCATTGCCACTAGTGTCAGTGAACGACTTCATGCCCCCTGGCAAACCCCTCACACTTCCATTGGAGGTGTAAGGTTCTTGTACCAGGGCAAAACTGGTTCGAGTAGCCAACATTTGGTGCCCTAGATCGCACATCGCAGAAAAACCACCCTGACAATTAATTTGAATAAGGCGTACAGCCATATTCAATTTCGGGAATTCGCTCTGGCTACTGCCGCGTTAAAAATGGGACAGGCCTCCGTAAGCATACGGTGTCCCGCTGGGTGACCCCTAAAGTCACAATCCCTACACCTAATGGCAAAAGCGCAACTTTTTGCGGAATGTCCAGTGTAACCACACCTGAAGCAAACATCCTCCTTTTGCCTGCAATTTGAGACCAAGTGGTCCATGCTAAGGCATCGGAAACACGTCATAACCGGCGAGTATTCGCGTATAGCGAAGGAAAAATGCTTTATGTAGCAACGTCTTGTATCCATGAGAGTCTTCACTACGCGCTCGCTGCCCTCAAGTACAACATTGACCACACCATCACCACTCCATGTCCCAGTCACTATGCTTTACTTCCTTTTGGAACTCCTCTTCCGACAGTCTACTCAAATTCATTTTATGCAGGTCGGTCATGAACTCATCAGATGAGATACGCCTCTCAACCTTTTTCACAACAATTTTCTTCCCGACTGGCTTGTTAACAGTGACGTCCAGGCCAACTTCCTCAAACTTTTTATTACTGGCCACCTTGTCCCTTTCAGAACTTGAAGGCACCCTTATTATCACTGCCCCATTTCGGAGCGGCTTTATTGTGTGAACACGTACACCAAGCCCAGGAGCTACTTCATTTACTACAATCTTTTGAATGGCTTTTGCAGACTCTTTTTTTCTTCCACTTACTACCATCGACCAGGTCTCTACGACCTTTTCAGGGGCAGTCATGTAACGTCGGCTATGTCCTATAGCCAACGTACTGTTGCTCACCTTCTAGTTTCGGCTATTACGCCCTTAGCTATAACCTATCGGCAGTGGAACTGCGCGTAGAGGTGAAGTGGCAACTTGTCAACTGTGAACCGACCAGTTAGAACACAGCTCGAAAGCTAAATAATAAGAACTGGGTAGTTTTGGTGTTGGAGTACAAGTCATTTATTGATTCAAAATAATTGGTATTTATACTAAATATTACATATGGACTTTGTATACCTACTCCGATCGCCCAATACCCGAATATCCCGTAATTCTCCTAATTCGCAATATTAATTGCCTGCCGACAATTATTCTGGGTTCACTTGCGTACTATGCTGATTTTGCATATTTATTTTCATACACGAGTGAAACCCCTTTTGCCTGTGTCGTCAATATGCATTGCCTCCATGCACCGATCGTGCCATCAGAGTAATATGATTCTTCTGTTTTTTTGTTCACTCGTAAAGTGTTTTTATGAATCATATCACTCTGATGTTAGGAGCAATGCTGTCAATTAAGTGCTCCCTTCACACCACCCTTCCTGGGGGAAAAGGAGAAATCATGATATGTCGTGATTTCTTCTTTTGCGCTCCATTCGTACAATTCGGGATCTTATGTATTTTTTTTTTTAATTCATGGAGTTTTGTTTACATTGGTTATTATTAAGGTTTTTGTGCACATTGCTTGTTTTTTAGTTTTTTGTTAACATGGTTATTGGTGTTCTGGGGTTATGTACAATACAGGGTCTCTCCCCCTTTTTTTTTTTTGAAAAAAAAAATGATATAAATGGTTATAAAAGTTCTTTACATAATTAATTTGTTCTTTTTCTTATACTATATTTGCTTTAATATCTATATCGTAGGTTTAAAGAAGTTATTGAAGTTTGTTAATTTTCTATACGTTATATTAAACTTAAAGGACTTGTTTCACAATTTATTTTACTACTTTACTTACATTCTATAAATCGTATTAATTTATTTTTTATTTACTATATATTTCCTTATTTCAATTCGTATGAGTTTATTTTTATATTTATTATACATTTCTTTATTTAGCTTACAGTTTTATATTTACATCCTATAATTCGTATAAATTTGATATTTACTATACATTTCTTTATTTAACTTACAGTTTCTCTTTGTATTAGTTTGTATTTTACATTATATCTTATTTTATTTTCTAATCTAATATATTTCTTTACTTAGTTTACATTATATCTTTGCATTATTTTATTTCTTAGTTTATTACTTTTAAATTAATTTGTAGATTTTTTTTTTTTTTTTCTTAACCTATCCGCGGTATTCTTATGAGTAAAGGTTCTTTAATCTAAAACTTTAGTTAAATTTAAATTTACATACGATTGTTTAAAATGATTTATATACAATTAAATAAGTTGTGTGTCTAAGTTTATTTCGTTATTAATATGTTTGCAGCAATGTTAAATATATGTAAAATGGTTTTAAACGATTTTTATGTACAGTTATTCTTTTATTTTCACATTTAATATCGCAGTTTACGCCATTTTCTGACAAAACTTCGTATGGTCCTATAAATATCGGATCTAACTTCTTTCTAGCTTCGTTTCTTAGCAATACCAAACTTCCTACTTCAAAACTAGTAGCTTTTGTCTGTCCGTCTGTATCATATCTTCCTTTCCTGATATTTTTCTTTTGTATTAGAGTTTCGCGAGCATCTCTATGAGCAATTTGTAATCTATGTTTAAGGTCAATTACGTAATCCTGGTAGTTGTACACTGGGTCTATATGTTTTGTTAAATTTGTTGGCAGATTACACTGTTTCCCGAATATTAATTCGAAAGGTGTATAACCTGTATCCGAGTGTACAGAGGTATTGTAACAGAAAACATAATAGGGCAACCAGGTGCTCCAATCTGTATGCTTTTCCGAAACATAACTTCTAAGATACGCTCCTAAAACCTTATGTGAGTTTTCGAGTGCTCCGATGCTTTCATGATGGTAGGCTGTAGACTGTAACTGTTCTATCTTCAATAATTTACAACTACCCTTAAATACCTGATTTAAAAATTCAGTTCCCTGATCAGAAGCTATTTTTCGCGGTACTCCGTATCTAAGAATAAAACCTATTACTAGTGCGTTGGCGACTGTGTTAGCCTCCTTGTTTGGAATTGGTATAGCTTCGACAAATTTTGTTAATTCGTCTTGTACGGTAAGGATGTATTTTGATCCATCTTCGGATTCTTCTAGAGGACCTACGAGATCTAAAAATATTTTGTCAAAACCTGACTCGGCTGTCGATGTTATGGTCATTGGTTGCTTTTTTGGCTGTACGTGTTTGTTTCGTTGACATATCGGGCAATGCTTTACAAATGTCGTCACATCGTTTTGCATTCCCGTCCAAAAGTATTTTTTCTTAATATTCTGGACCATGCGGTTTATTCCTGCATGTCCGCTGGTTGGAAGTATATGGTAATCATTCAGTATTAATTTCTTTTTACAAGGATCGGTTATTTCAACATTTTTGTCTATAATGTGTACTTTGATTTTACTTTCTTTAAATATTTCTCCTAGTTTTATCTTTAGTTCATTTATGCTACATTGTTGGCGGCCGCCTGTGAGCTTCTTTAACTCATTTTTTGTAATATATATTCTTTCAATTGATGGTCCACAGAGTCTTTTCACATCCCTCGACAGAGTTCTGCCGAACAATGTCGATTGGGTGGTAGTGCTGTCCTTGGGCCTGTTTAGGAGTAAACAATTTCCATTTGGAATATATGCCAAAACTTTGTTTGGTCCGATTATTATGTCGCCGATATCCTTGAAATTAACTAGATCTTCCGTAAAATTGTCAACAATCTTTAGTTCCACGAGTTTTAATCCTGTATCTGGTAATTTTAATAACTCTGTGGCCAGCAGTTCGTCGGTTTTCACAGTTTTGTTATCCACTTTTTTCTGGCTCTGTTCTTTTGCTTTAGCTCTTGTTACAACACATACGTATATTTTTTTTAAATCGTCAGAGTCGACTACTATGCGACTAAGTGCGTCTGCTGTACAATTTTCTTTGCCTGGAGAGTATTCTATGTAAAAATTGTATTCCTCGAGCAGTAGTCTAAACTTGGTTAGTCTACTACTTGGTTCCTTTAACGAGAACAAATATACTAAAGGTCTGTGGTCTGTTAAGATTTTAAATCTTCTTCCGAACAGGTAGGGTCGATAGTGCTTAACTGCCCACACTATGGCAAGCAACTCTTTCTCAATCGTGCTATAGTTTTTCTCTGCTTTGTTGAGAGTTTTGCTCGCGTAGGCAATTGAAATAGGTTCCAAATAAATGGACCTGCAACAGACCCCTGTGGGCACCCTCGTTCAACAGGCAGATTCACACAATCAGCGGCTCCAATGACACAAGCCCTCCTGTCGGAAAAATAACTTTTCCAGAGGTCCGTGTCACAGCAACCAACTTCGCTTAACCTAGCTAAGACAACATCCCAACGAAGGAAATCAAAAGCTCCCTTGAAATCAACAAAGATGCCCAGGACATACTTTGTTTCAGCATTATTGACACATCTTTTGACGTGCAACCATGCATCCTCAATACTGCGGCCAGGCGTGAAGCCAAACTGTATTGAGCAGAGTGGTTCGGGCAAGCGTTCCATCAGTCTTTCCACCATGACTCTTTCTAGCACTTTTCCAAGTACCGGAAGGAGACTGATGCCCCGATAGGAGTCAGGCCTAGCCCTAACTTTATCGGGAGATTTCAGGAGCACAAAAACCTTCGCACTCTTCCATTCAAGGGGAAAATAACCATCCCGCACACAGGTCGAGTATAGAGACATCAGGTATTCAGGGACCGCTTTCCAAATGGCTTTCACCATTTCTCCAGTCAGTCCGTCCAAACCCGGTGATCTCCTCGACTTCAGTCTCCCTACTGCATAATCAATATCACTTAAATCTAAACTAAGAGTGGCAGCATGCCCGCCAACTGACGGGGCAGCTGCGTACTCGGCTCTAGGGAAGAACGACCTCATTAGGGCACCAATACAATTTTTCCATGAGGTATGAACAATGCCACCCTCACAGATACCACTCACATCCGTGTGCGTAGAATTCCCCCTGCAGACACGAAAGAGGCGACCCCAAGGATCATCTCTGTGCCTTTCGGCGAAAAACCTCCACTCGTCCTCTTTCGTGCTGACAAGCAGTTTCTTGTACTCAGCTAGACCCCGCCTATAGGCAGTGCTAATCTGAGTCAAGTCATCAGCTCCGGTGCGCCTTCCATTTTGAAAGACCTTCCGGTACCTTGCCTTCTTTTAAAACTTAACGCGGGTGTCCACCACTTCACTCGTTTTTGATTCACCTTACGATGTCTCTCAAAGAGTTGGTCGTTGACAGCCCACGTCCATTCGGTGATACAAGTCACCTTTTGATCGGCGCTCAAACTGTTAAAAGCATTGAGCGGCATCAACGCAAACCTTCCTCTGATGTGCGCCTGGTACGATGCCCAAAGGACATTTTGCAGACGCCAGCGCTTTTCAGCCACACCCTCACTATCGCTAGGAGCATCTCCCAACCGTGTAACCTCCACCCTTATTAGGTTGTGGTCACTCGGCGCAAAGTCGCCACCAACACTCCAGTGAAAAGTGAAACCGCCAAGCGCCGCCTCATTGACAAGCGTGACATCGATGTCACTCTGCCCGTTTGGCCCGTCGAACGTATACCGCTCACTCGGCTGATTGACAGCGTGGATGCGATTTTCGGTCATCCACTCACAAAGCAATTCACCCCTTTGGCGTTTTCGATGCTCGGACGATCGTCCTCGCATTTTACTAAACCAAGCAGGCGAGATTGCATTCGCGTCGATGCCAAAAACCGCAGCACCGCTGCCAATGAGCGGAAGCAGCGTGTCTAGGTATGCCAGGTATGATTCTATGTCTCGGCGAAACTTAAAGTAGACGCTGCATAAAAACAGGTCACCAAAAGCGCCCTTGACGTGAACGCATACCCCAAACTCACTTCTGTTGACTACCACACAGTCGACAATTACGTCACTCACAATAACAGCAGCATTGCCACTAGTGTCAGTGAACGACTTCATGCCCCCTGGCAAACCCCTCACACTTCCATTGGAGGTGTAAGGTTCTTGTACCAGGGCAAAACTGGTTCGAGTAGCCAACATTTGGTGCCCTAGATCGCACATCGCAGAAAAACCACCCTGACAATTAATTTGAATAAGGCGTACAGCCATATTCAATTTCGGGAATTCGCTCTGGCTACTGCCGCGTTAAAAATGGGACAGGCCTCCGTAAGCATACGGTGTCCCGCTGGGTGACCCCTAAAGTCACAATCCCTACACCTAATGGCAAAAGCGCAACTTTTTGCGGAATGTCCAGTGTAACCACACCTGAAGCAAACATCCTCCTTTTGCCTGCAATTTGAGACCAAGTGGTCCATGCTAAGGCATCGGAAACACGTCATAACCGGCGAGTATTCGCGTATAGCGAAGGAAAAATGCTTTATGTAGCAACGTCTTGTATCCATGAGAGTCTTCACTACGCGCTCGCTGCCCTCAAGTACAACATTGACCACACCATCACCACTCCATGTCCCAGTCACTAGCTTTACTTCCTTTTGGAACTCCTCTTCCGACAGTCTACTCAAATTCATTTTATGCAGGTCGGTCATGAACTCATCAGATGAGATACGCCTCTCAACCTTTTTCACAACAATTTTCTTCCCGACTGGCTTGTTAACAGTGACGTCCAGGCCAACTTCCTCAAACTTTTTATTACTGGCCACCTTGTCCCTTTCAGAACTTGAAGGCACCCTTATTATCACTGCCCCATTTCGGAGCGGCTTTATTGTGTGAACACGTACACCAAGCCCAGGAGCTACTTCATTTACTACAATCTTTTGAATGGCTTTTGCAGACTCTTTTTTTCTTCCACTTACTACCATCGACCAGGTCTCTACGACCTTTTCAGGGGCAGCCATGTAACGTCGGCTATGTCCTATAGCCAACGTACTGTTGCTCAACTTCTAGCTTCGGCTATTACGCCCTTAGCTATAACCTATCGGCAGTGGAACTGCGCGCAGAGGTGAAGTGGCAACTTGTCAACTGTGAACCGACCAGTTAGAACACAGCTCGAAAGCTAAATAATAAGAACTGGGTAGTTTTGGTGTTGGAGTACAAGTCATTTATTGATTCAAAATAATTGGTATTTATACTAAATATTACATATGGACTTTGTATACCTACTCCGATCGCCCAATACCCGAATATCCCGTAATTCTCCTAATTCGCAATATTAATTGCCTGCCGACAATTATTCTGGGTTCACTTGCGTACTATGCTGATTTTGCATATTTATTTTCATACACGAGTGAAACCCCTTTTGCCTGTGTCGTCAATATGCATTGCCTCCATGCACCGATCGTGCCATCAGAGTAATATGATTCTTCTGTTTTTTTGTTCACTCGTAAAGTGTTTTTATGAATCATATCACTCTGATGTTAGGAGCAATGCTGTCAATTAAGTGCTCCCTTCACACCACCCTTCCTGGGGGAAAAGGAGAAATCATGATATGTCGTGATTTCTTCTTTTGCGCTCCATTCGTACAATTCGGGATCTTATGTATTTTTTTTTTTAATTCATGGAGTTTTGTTTACATTGGTTATTATTAAGGTTTTTGTGCACATTGCTTGTTTTTTAGTTTTTTGTTAACATGGTTATTGGTGTTCTGGGGTTATGTACAATACAGGGTCTCTCCCCTTTTTTTTTTTTTTTTTTTTTTAAAAAAAATGATATAAATGGTTATAAAAGTTCTTTACATAATTAATTTGTTCTTTTTCTTATACTATATTTGCTTTAATATCTATATCGTAGGTTTAAAGAAGTTATTGAAGTTTGTTAATTTTCTATACGTTATATTAAACTTAAAGGACTTGTTTCACAATTTATTTTACTACTTTACTTGCATTCTATAAATCGTATTAATTTATTTTTTATTTACTATATATTTCCTTATTTCAATTCGTATGAGTTTATTTTTATATTTATTATACATTTCTTTATTTAGCTTACAGTTTTATATTTACATCCTATAATTCGTATAAATTTGATATTTACTATACATTTCTTTATTTAACTTACAGTTTCTCTTTGTATTAGTTTGTATTTTACATTATATCTTATTTTATTTTCTAATCTAATATATTTCTTTACTTAGTTTACATTATATCTTTGCATTATTTTATTTCTTAGTTTATTACTTTTAAATTAATTTGTAGATTTTTTTTTTTTTTTTTCTTAACCTATCCGCGGTATTCTTATGAGTAAAGGTTCTTTAATCTAAAACTTTAGTTAAATTTAAATTTACATACGATTGTTTAAAATGATTTATATACAATTAAATAAGTTGTGTGTCTAAGTTTATTTCGTTATTAATATGTTTGCAGCAATGTTAAATATATGTAAAATGGTTTTAAACGATTTTTATGTACAGTTATTCTTTTATTTTCACATTTAATATCGCAGTTTACGCCATTTTCTGACAAAACTTCGTATGGTCCTATAAATATCGGATCTAACTTCTTTCTAGCTTCGTTTCTTAGCAATACCAAACTTCCTACTTCAAAACTAGTAGCTTTTGTCTGTCCGTCTGTATCATATCTTCCTTTCCTGATATTTTTCTTTTGTATTAGAGTTTCGCGAGCATCTCTATGAGCAATTTGTAATCTATGTTTAAGGTCAATTACGTAATCCTGGTAGTTGTACACTGGGTCTATATGTTTTGTTAAATTTGTTGGCAGATTACACTGTTTCCCGAATATTAATTCGAAAGGTGTATAACCTGTATCCGAGTGTACAGAGGTATTGTAACAGAAAACATAATAGGGCAACCAGGTGCTCCAATCTGTATGCTTTTCCGAAACATAACTTCTAAGATACGCTCCTAAAACCTTATGTGAGTTTTCGAGTGCTCCGATGCTTTCATGATGGTAGGCTGTAGACTGTAACTGTTCTATCTTCAATAATTTACAACTACCCTTAAATACCTGATTTAAAAATTCAGTTCCCTGATCAGAAGCTATTTTTCGCGGTACTCCGTATCTAAGAATAAAACCTATTACTAGTGCGTTGGCGACTGTGTTAGCCTCCTTGTTTGGAATTGGTATAGCTTCGACAAATTTTGTTAATTCGTCTTGTACGGTAAGGATGTATTTTGATCCATCTTCGGATTCTTCTAGAGGACCTACGAGATCTAAAAATATTTTGTCAAAACCTGACTCGGCTGTCGATGTTATGGTCATTGGTTGCTTTTTTGGCTGTACGTGTTTGTTTCGTTGACATATCGGGCAATGCTTTACAAATGTCGTCACATCGTTTTGCATTCCCGTCCAAAAGTATTTTTTCTTAATATTCTGGACCATGCGGTTTATTCCTGCATGTCCGCTGGTTGGAAGTATATGGTAATCATTCAGTATTAATTTCTTTTTACAAGGATCGGTTATTTCAACATTTTTGTCTATAATGTGTACTTTGATTTTACTTTCTTTAAATATTTCTCCTAGTTTTATCTTTAGTTCATTTATGCTACATTGTTGGCGGCCGCCTGTGAGCTTCTTTAACTCATTTTTTGTAATATATATTCTTTCAATTGATGGTCCACAGAGTCTTTTCACATCCCTCGACAGAGTTCTGCCGAACAATGTCGATTGGGTGGTAGTGCTGTCCTTGGGCCTGTTTAGGAGTAAACAATTTCCATTTGGAATATATGCCAAAACTTTGTTTGGTCCGATTATTATGTCGCCGATATCCTTGAAATTAACTAGATCTTCCGTAAAATTGTCAACAATCTTTAGTTCCACGAGTTTTAATCCTGTATCTGGTAATTTTAATAACTCTGTGGCCAGCAGTTCGTCGGTTTTCACAGTTTTGTTATCCACTTTTTTCTGGCTCTGTTCTTTTGCTTTAGCTCTTGTTACAACACATACGTATAATTTTTTTAAATCGTCAGAGTCGACTACTATGCGACTAAGTGCGTCTGCTGTACAATTTTCTTTGCCTGGAGAGTATTCTATGTAAAAATTGTATTCCTCGAGCAGTAGTCTAAACTTGGTTAGTCTACTACTTGGTTCCTTTAACGAGAACAAATATACTAAAGGTCTGTGGTCTGTTAAGATTTTAAATCTTCTTCCGAACAGGTAGGGTCGATAGTGCTTAACTGCCCACACTATGGCAAGCAACTCTTTCTCAATCGTGCTATAGTTTTTCTCTGCTTTGTTGAGAGTTTTGCTCGCGTAGGCAATTGAAATAGGTTCCAAATAAATGGACCTGCAACAGACCCCTCGTTCAACAGGCAGATTCACACAATCAGCGGCTCCAATGACACAAGCCCTCCTGTCGGAAAAATAACTTTTCCAGAGGTCCGTGTCACAGCAACCAACTTCGCTTAACCTAGCTAAGACAACATCCCAACGAAGGAAATCAAAAGCTCCCTTGAAATCAACAAAGATGCCCAGGACATACTTTGTTTCAGCATTATTGACACATCTTTTGACGTGCAACCATGCATCCTCAATACTGCGGCCAGGCGTGAAGCCAAACTGTATTGAGCAGAGTGGTTCGGGCAAGCGTTCCATCAGTCTTTCCACCATGACTCTTTCTAGCACTTTTCCAAGTACCGGAAGGAGACTGATGCCCCGATAGGAGTCAGGCCTAGCCCTAACTTTATCGGGAGATTTCAGGAGCACAAAAACCTTCGCACTCTTCCATTCAAGGGGAAAATAACCATCCCGCACACAGGTCGAGTATAGAGACATCAGGTATTCAGGGACCGCTTTCCAAATGGCTTTCACCATTTCTCCAGTCAGTCCGTCCAAACCCGGTGATCTCCTCGACTTCAGTCTCCCTACTGCATAATCAATATCACTTAAATCTAAACTAAGAGTGGCAGCATGCCCGCCAACTGACGGGGCAGCTGCGTACTCGGCTCTAGGGAAGAACGACCTCATTAGGGCACCAATACAATTTTTCCATGAGGTATGAACAATGCCACCCTCACAGATACCACTCACATCCGTGTGCGTAGAATTCCCCCTGCAGACACGAAAGAGGCGACCCCAAGGATCATCTCTGTGCCTTTCGGCGAAAAACCTCCACTCGTCCTCTTTCGTGCTGACAAGCAGTTTCTTGTACTCAGCTAGACCCCGCCTATAGGCAGTGCTAATCTGAGTCAAGTCATCAGCTCCGGTGCGCCTTCCATTTTGAAAGACCTTCCGGTACCTTGCCTTCTTTTAAAACTTAACGCGGGTGTCCACCACTTCACTCGTTTTTGATTCACCTTACGATGTCTCTCAAAGAGTTGGTCGTTGACAGCCCACGTCCATTCGGTGATACAAGTCACCTTTTGATCGGCGCTCAAACTGTTAAAAGCATTGAGCGGCATCAACGCAAACCTTCCTCTGATGTGCGCCTGGTACGATGCCCAAAGGACATTTTGCAGACGCCAGCGCTTTTCAGCCACACCCTCACTATCGCTAGGAGCATCTCCCAACCGTGTAACCTCCACCCTTATTAGGTTGTGGTCACTCGGCGCAAAGTCGCCACCAACACTCCAGTGAAAAGTGAAACCGCCAAGCGCCGCCTCATTGACAAGCGTGACATCGATGTCACTCTGCCCGTTTGGCCCGTCGAACGTATACCGCTCACTCGGCTGATTGACAGCGTGGATGCGATTTTCGGTCATCCACTCACAAAGCAATTCACCCCTTTGGCGTTTTCGATGCTCGGACGATCGTCCTCGCATTTTACTAAACCAAGCAGGCGAGATTGCATTCGCGTCGATGCCAAAAACCGCAGCACCGCTGCCAATGAGCGGAAGCAGCGTGTCTAGGTATGCCAGGTATGATTCTATGTCTCGGCGAAACTTAAAGTAGACGCTGCATAAAAACAGGTCACCAAAAGCGCCCTTGACGTGAACGCATACCCCAAACTCACTTCTGTTGACTACCACACAGTCGACAATTACGTCACTCACAATAACAGCAGCATTGCCACTAGTGTCAGTGAACGACTTCATGCCCCCTGGCAAACCCCTCACACTTCCATTGGAGGTGTAAGGTTCTTGTACCAGGGCAAAACTGGTTCGAGTAGCCAACATTTGGTGCCCTAGATCGCACATCGCAGAAAAACCACCCTGACAATTAATTTGAATAAGGCGTACAGCCATATTCAATTTCGGGAATTCGCTCTGGCTACTGCCGCGTTAAAAATGGGACAGGCCTCCGTAAGCATACGGTGTCCCGCTGGGTGACCCCTAAAGTCACAATCCCTACACCTAATGGCAAAAGCGCAACTTTTTGCGGAATGTCCAGTGTAACCACACCTGAAGCAAACATCCTCCTTTTGCCTGCAATTTGAGACCAAGTGGTCCATGCTAAGGCATCGGAAACACGTCATAACCGGCGAGTATTCGCGTATAGCGAAGGAAAAATGCTTTATGTAGCAACGTCTTGTATCCATGAGAGTCTTCACTACGCGCTCGCTGCCCTCAAGTACAACATTGACCACACCATCACCACTCCATGTCCCAGTCACTAGCTTTACTTCCTTTTGGAACTCCTCTTCCGACAGTCTACTCAAATTCATTTTATGCAGGTCGGTCATGAACTCATCAGATGAGATACGCCTCTCAACCTTTTTCACAACAATTTTCTTCCCGACTGGCTTGTTAACAGTGACGTCCAGGCCAACTTCCTCAAACTTTTTATTACTGGCCACCTTGTCCCTTTCAGAACTTGAAGGCACCCTTATTATCACTGCCCCATTTCGGAGCGGCTTTATTGTGTGAACACGTACACCAAGCCCAGGAGCTACTTCATTTACTACAATCTTTTGAATGGCTTTTGCAGACTCTTTTTTTCTTCCACTTACTACCATCGACCAGGTCTCTACGACCTTTTCAGGGGCAGCCATGTAACGTCGGCTATGTCCTATAGCCAACGTACTGTTGCTCAACTTCTAGCTTCGGCTATTACGCCCTTAGCTATAACCTATCGGCAGTGGAGCTGCGCGTAGAGGTGAAGTGGCAACTTGTCAACTGTGAACCGACCAGTTAGAACACAGCTCGAAAGCTAAATAATAAGAACTGGGTAGTTTTGGTGTTGGAGTACAAGTCATTTATTGATTCAAAATAATTGGTATTTATACTAAATATTACATATGGACTTTGTATACCTACTCCGATCGCCCAATACCCGAATATCCCGTAATTCTCCTAATTCGCAATATTAATTGCCTGCCGACAATTATTCTGGGTTCACTTGCGTACTATGCTGATTTTGCATATTTATTTTCATACACGAGTGAAACCCCTTTTGCCTGTGTCGTCAATATGCATTGCCTCCATGCACCGATCGTGCCATCAGAGTAATATGATTCTTCTGTTTTTTTGTTCACTCGTAAAGTGTTTTTATGAATCATATCACTCTGATGTTAGGAGCAATGCTGTCAATTAAGTGCTCCCTTCACACCACCCTTCCTGGGGGAAAAGGAGAAATCATGATATGTCGTGATTTCTTCTTTTGCGCTCCATTCGTACAATTCGGGATCTTATGTATTTTTTTTTTTAATTCATGGAGTTTTGTTTACATTGGTTATTATTAAGGTTTTTGTGCACATTGCTTGTTTTTTAGTTTTTTGTTAACATGGTTATTGGTGTTCTGGGGTTATGTACAATACAGGGTCTCTCCCCTTTTTTTTTTTTTTTTTTTAAAAAAAATGATATAAATGGTTATAAAAGTTCTTTACATAATTAATTTGTTCTTTTTCTTATACTATATTTGCTTTAATATCTATATCGTAGGTTTAAAGAAGTTATTGAAGTTTGTTAATTTTCTATACGTTATATTAAACTTAAAGGACTTGTTTCACAATTTATTTTACTACTTTACTTGCATTCTATAAATCGTATTAATTTATTTTTTATTTACTATATATTTCCTTATTTCAATTCGTATGAGTTTATTTTTATATTTATTATACATTTCTTTATTTAGCTTACAGTTTTATATTTACATCCTATAATTCGTATAAATTTGATATTTACTATACATTTCTTTATTTAACTTACAGTTTCTCTTTGTATTAGTTTGTATTTTACATTATATCTTATTTTATTTTCTAATCTAATATATTTCTTTACTTAGTTTACATTATATCTTTGCATTATTTTATTTCTTAGTTTATTACTTTTAAATTAATTTGTAGTTTTTTTTTGTTTTTTTTCTTAACCTATCCGCGGTATTCTTATGAGTAAAGGTTCTTTAATCTAAAACTTTAGTTAAATTTAAATTTACATACGATTGTTTAAAATGATTTATATACAATTAAATAAGTTGTGTGTCTAAGTTTATTTCGTTATTAATATGTTTGCAGCAATGTTAAATATATGTAAAATGGTTTTAAACGATTTTTATGTATAGTTATTCTTTTATTTTCACATTTAATATCGCAGTTTACGCCATTTTCTGACAAAACTTCGTATGGTCCTATAAATATCGGATCTAACTTCTTTCTAGCTTCGTTTCTTAGCAATACCAAACTTCCTACTTCAAAACTAGTAGCTTTTGTCTGTCCGTCTGTATCATATCTTCCTTTCCTGATATTTTTCTTTTGTATTAGAGTTTCGCGAGCATCTCTATGAACAATTTGTAATCTATGTTTAAGGTCAATTACGTAATCCTGGTAGTTGTACACTGGGTCTATATGTTTTGTTAAATTTGTTGGCAGATTACACTGTTTCCCGAATATTAATTCGAAAGGTGTATAACCTGTATCCGAGTGTACAGAGGTATTGTAACAGAAAACATAATAGGGCAACCAGGTGCTCCAATCTGTATGCTTTTCCGAAACATAACTTCTAAGATACGCTCCTAAAACCTTATGTGAGTTTTCGAGTGCTCCGATGCTTTCATGATGGTAGGCTGTAGACTGTAACTGTTCTATCTTCAATAATTTACAACTACCCTTAAATACCTGATTTAAAAATTCAGTTCCCTGATCAGAAGCTATTTTTCGCGGTACTCCGTATCTAAGAATAAAACCTATTACTAGTGCGTTGGCGACTGTGTTAGCCTCCTTGTTTGGAATTGGTATAGCTTCGACAAATTTTGTTAATTCGTCTTGTACGGTAAGGATGTATTTTGATCCATCTTCGGATTCTTCTAGAGGACCTACGAGATCTAAAAATATTTTGTCAAAACCTGACTCGGCTGTCGATGTTATGGTCATTGGTTGCTTTTTTGGCTTTACGTGTTTGTTTCGTTGACATATCGGGCAATGCTTTACAAATGTCGTCACATCGTTTTGCATTCCCGTCCAAAAGTATTTTTTCTTAATATTCTGGACCATGCGGTTTATTCCTGCATGTCCGCTGGTTGGAAGTATATGGTAATCATTCAGTATTAATTTCTTTTTACAAGGATCGGTTATTTCAACATTTTTGTCTATAATGTGTACTTTGATTTTACTTTCTTTAAATATTTCTCCTAGTTTTATCTTTAGTTCATTTATGCTACATTGTTGGCGGCCGCCTGTGAGCTTCTTTAACTCATTTTTTGTAATATATATTCTTTCAATTGATGGTCCACAGAGTCTTTTCACATCCCTCGACAGAGTTCTGCCGAACAATGTCGATTGGGTGGTAGTGCTGTCCTTGGGCCTGTTTAGGAGTAAAAAATTTCCATTTGGAATATATGCCAAAACTTTGTTTGGTCCGATTATTATGTCGCCGATATCCTTGAAATTAACTAGATCTTCCGTAAAATTGTCAACAATCTTTAGTTCCACGAGTTTTAATCCTGTATCTGGTAATTTTAATAACTCTGTGGCCAGCAGTTCGTCGGTTTTCACAGTTTTGTTATCCACTTTTTCCTGGCTCTGTTCTTTTGCTTTAGCTCTTGTTACAACACATACGTATAATTTTTTTAAATCGTCAGAGTCGACTACTATGCGACTAAGTGCGTCTGCTGTACAATTTTCTTTGCCTGAAGAGTATTCTATGTAAAAATTGTATTCCTCGAGCAGTAGTCTAAACTTGGTTAGTCTACTACTTGGTTCCTTTAACGAGAATAAATATACTAAAGGTCTGTGGTCTGTTAAGATTTTAAATCTTCTTCCGAACAGGTAGGGTCGATAGTGCTTAACTGCCCACACTATGGCAAGCAACTCTTTCTCAATCGTGCTATAGTTTTTCTCTGCTTTGTTGAGAGTTTTGCTCGCGTAGGCAATTGAAATAGGTTCCAAATAAATGGACCTGCAACAGACCCCTGTGGGCACCCTCGTTCAACACACAGATTCACACAATCAGCGGCTCCAATGACACAAGCCCTCCTGTCGGAAAAATAACTTTTCCAGAGGTCCGTGTCACAGCAACCAACTTCGCTTAACCTAGCTAAGACAACATCCCAACGAAGGAAGTCAAAAGCTCCCTTGAAATCAACAAAGATGCCCAGGACATACTTTGTTTCAGCATTATTGACACATCTTTTGACGTGCAACCATGCATCCTCAATACTGCGGCCAGGCGTGAAGCCAAACTGGATTGAGCAGAGTGGTTCGGGCAAGCGTTCCATCAGTCTTTCCACCATGACTCTTTCTAGCACTTTTCCAAGTACCGGAAGGAGACTGATGCCCCGATAGGAGTCAGGCCTAGCCCTAACTTTATCGGGAGACTTCAGGAGCACAAAAACCTTCGCACTCTTCCATTAAAGGGGAAAATAACCATCCCGCACACAGGTCGAGTATAGAGACATCAGGTATTCAGGGACCGCTTTCCAAATGGCTTTCACCATTTCTCCAGTCAGTCCGTCCAAACCCGGTGATCTCCTCGACTTCAGTCTCCCTACTGCATAATTAATATCACTTAAATCTAAACTAGGAGTGGCAGCATGCCCGCCAACTGACGGGGCAGCTGCGTACTCGGCTCTAGGGAAGAACGACCTCATTAGGGCACCAATACAATTTTTCCATGAGGTATGAACAATGCCACCCTCACAGATACCACTCACATCCGTGTGCGTAGAATTCCCCCTGCAGACACGAAAGAGGCGACCCCAAGGATCATCTCTGTGCCTTTCGGCGAAAAACCTCCACTCGTCCTCTTTCGTGCTGACAAGCAGTTTCTTGTACTCAGCTAGACCCCGCCTATAGGCAGTGCTAATCTGAGTCAAGTCATCAGCTCCGGTGCGCCTTCCATTTTGAAAGACCTTCCGGTACCTTGCCTTCTTTTAAAACTTAACGCGGGTGTCCACCACTTCACTCGTTTTTGATTCACCTTACGATGTCTCTCAAAGAGTTGGTCGTTGACAGCCCACGTCCATTCGGTGATACAAGTCACCTTTTGATCGGCGCTCAAACTGTTAAAAGCATTGAGCGGCATCAACACAAACCTTCCTCTGATGTGCGCCTGGTACGATGCCCAAAGGACATTTTGCAGACGCCAGCGCTTTTCAGCCACACCCTCACTATCGCTAGGAGCATCTCCCAACCGTGTAACCTCCACCCTTATTAGGTTGTGGTCACTCGGCGCAAAGTCGCCACCAACACTCCAGTGAAAAGTGAAACCGCCAAGCGCCGCCTCATTGACAAGCGTGACATCGATGTCACTCTGCCCGTTTGGCCCGTCGAACGTATACCGCTCACTCGGCTGATTGACAGCGTGGATGCGATTTTCGGTCATCCACTCACAAAGCAATTCACCCCTTTGGCGTTTTCGATGCTCGGACGATCGTCCTCGCATTTTACTAAACCAAGCAGGCGAGATTGCATTCGCGTCGATGCCAAAAACCGCAGCACCGCTGCCAATGAGCGGAAGCAGCGTGTCTAGGTATGCCAGGTATGATTCTATGTCTCGGCGAAACTTAAAGTAGACGCTGCATAAAAACAGGTCACCAAAAGCGCCCTTGACGTGAACGCATACCCCAAACTCACTTCTGTTGACTACCACACAGTCGACAATTACGTCACTCACAACAACAGCAGCATTGCCACTAGTGTCAGTGAACGACTTCATGCCCCCTGGCAAACCCCTCACACTTCCATTGGAGGTGTAAGGTTCTTGTACCAGGGCAAAACTGGTTCGAGTAGCCAAAATTTGGTGCCCTAGATCGCACATCGCAGAAAAACCACCCTGACAATTAATTTGAATAAGGCGTACAGCCATATTCAATTTCGGGAATTCGCTCTGGCTACTGCCGCGTTAAAAATGGGACAGGCCTCCGTAAGCATACGGTGTCCCGCTGGGTGACCCCTAAAGTCACAATCCCTACACCTAATGGCAAAAGCGCAACTTTTTGCGGAATGTCCAGTGTAACCACACCTGAAGCAAACATCCTCCTTTTGCCTGCAATTTGAGACCAAGTGGTCCATGCTAAGGCATCGGAAACACGTCATAACCGGCGAGTATTCGCGTATAGCGAAGGAAAAATGCTTTATGTAGCAACGTCTTGTATCCATGAGAGTCTTCACTACGCGCTCGCTGCCCTCAAGTACAACATTGACCACACCATCACCACTCCATGTCCCAGTCACTAGCTTTACTTCCTTTTGGAACTCCTCTTCCGACAGTCTACTCAAATTCATTTTATGCAGGTCGGTCATGAACTCATCAGATGAGATACGCCTCTCAACCTTTTTCACAACAATTTTCTTCCCGACTGGCTTGTTAACAGTGACGTCCAGGCCAACTTCCTCAAACTTTTTATTACTGGCCACCTTGTCCCTTTCAGAACTTGAAGGCACCCTTATTATCACTGCCCCATTTCGGAGCGGCTTTATTGTGTGAACACGTACACCAAGCCCAGGAGCTACTTCATTTACTACAATCTTTTGAATGGCTTTTGCAGACTCTTTTTTTCTTCCACTTACTACCATCGACCAGGTCTCTACGACCTTTTCAGGGGCAGCCATGTAACGTCGGCTATGTCCTATAGCCAACGTACTGTTGCTCACCTTCTAGCTTCGGCTATTACGCCCTTAGCTATAACCTATCGGCAGTGGAACTGCGCGTAGAGGTGAAGTGGCAACTTGTCAACTGTGAACCGACCAGTTAGAACACAGCTCGAAAGCTAAATAATAAGAACTGGGTAGTTTTGGTGTTGGAGTACAAGTCATTTATTGATTCAAAATAATTGGTATTTATACTAAATATTACATATGGACTTTGTATACCTACTCCGATCGCCCAATACCCGAATATCCCGTAATTCTCCTAATTCGCAATATTAATTGCCTGCCGACAATTATTCTGGGTTCACTTGCGTACTATGCTGATTTTGCATATTTATTTTCATACACGAGTGAAACCCCTTTTGCCTGTGTCGTCAATATGCATTGCCTCCATGCACCGATCGTGCCATCAGAGTAATATGATTCTTCTGTTTTTTTGTTCACTCGTAAAGTGTTTTTATGAATCATATCACTCTGATGTTAGGAGCAATGCTGTCAATTAAGTGCTCCCTTCACACCACCCTTCCTGGGGGAAAAGGAGAAATCATGATATGTCGTGATTTCTTCTTTTGCGCTCCATTCGTACAATTCGGGATCTTATGTATTTTTTTTTTTAATTCATGGAGTTTTGTTTACATTGGTTATTATTAAGGTTTTTGTGCACATTGCTTGTTTTTTAGTTTTTTGTTAACATGGTTATTGGTGTTCTGGGGTTATGTACAATACAGGGTCTCTCCCCTTTTTTTTTTTTTTTTTTTTTAAAAAAAATGATATAAATGGTTATAAAAGTTCTTTACATAATTAATTTGTTCTTTTTCTTATACTATATTTGCTTTAATATCTATATCGTAGGTTTAAAGAAGTTATTGAAGTTTGTTAATTTTCTATACGTTATATTAAACTTAAAGGACTTGTTTCACAATTTATTTTACTACTTTACTTGCATTCTATAAATCGTATTAATTTATTTTTATATTTATTATACATTTCTTTATTTAGCTTACAGTTTTATATTTACATCCTATAATTCGTATAAATTTGATATTTACTATACATTTCTTTATTTAACTTACAGTTTCTCTTTGTATTAGTTTGTATTTTACATTATATCTTATTTTATTTTCTAATCTAATATATTTCTTTACTTAGTTTACATTATATCTTTGCATTATTTTATTTCTTAGTTTATTACTTTTAAATTAATTTGTAGTTTTTTTTTGTTTTTTTTCTTAACCTATCCGCGGTATTCTTATGAGTAAAGGTTCTTTAATCTAAAACTTTAGTTAAATTTAAATTTACATACGATTGTTTAAAATGATTTATATACAATTAAATAAGTTGTGTGTCTAAGTTTATTTCGTTATTAATATGTTTGCAGCAATGTTAAATATATGTAAAATGGTTTTAAACGATTTTTATGTATAGTTATTCTTTTATTTTCACATTTAATATCGCAGTTTACGCCATTTTCTGACAAAACTTCGTATGGTCCTATAAATATCGGATCTAACTTCTTTCTAGCTTCGTTTCTTAGCAATACCAAACTTCCTACTTCAAAACTAGTAGCTTTTGTCTGTCCGTCTGTATCATATCTTCCTTTCCTGATATTTTTCTTTTGTATTAGAGTTTCGCGAGCATCTCTATGAACAATTTGTAATCTATGTTTAAGGTCAATTACGTAATCCTGGTAGTTGTACACTGGGTCTATATGTTTTGTTAAATTTGTTGGCAGATTACACTGTTTCCCGAATATTAATTCGAAAGGTGTATAACCTGTATCCGAGTGTACAGAGGTATTGTAACAGAAAACATAATAGGGCAACCAGGTGCTCCAATCTGTATGCTTTTCCGAAACATAACTTCTAAGATACGCTCCTAAAACCTTATGTGAGTTTTCGAGTGCTCCGATGCTTTCATGATGGTAGGCTGTAGACTGTAACTGTTCTATCTTCAATAATTTACAACTACCCTTAAATACCTGATTTAAAAATTCAGTTCCCTGATCAGAAGCTATTTTTCGCGGTACTCCGTATCTAAGAATAAAACCTATTACTAGTGCGTTGGCGACTGTGTTAGCCTCCTTGTTTGGAATTGGTATAGCTTCGACAAATTTTGTTAATTCGTCTTGTACGGTAAGGATGTATTTTGATCCATCTTCGGATTCTTCTAGAGGACCTACGAGATCTAAAAATATTTTGTCAAAACCTGACTCGGCTGTCGATGTTATGGTCATTGGTTGCTTTTTTGGCTTTACGTGTTTGTTTCGTTGACATATCGGGCAATGCTTTACAAATGTCGTCACATCGTTTTGCATTCCCGTCCAAAAGTATTTTTTCTTAATATTCTGGACCATGCGGTTTATTCCTGCATGTCCGCTGGTTGGAAGTATATGGTAATCATTCAGTATTAATTTCTTTTTACAAGGATCGGTTATTTCAACATTTTTGTCTATAATGTGTACTTTGATTTTACTTTCTTTAAATATTTCTCCTAGTTTTATCTTTAGTTCATTTATGCTACATTGTTGGCGGCCGCCTGTGAGCTTCTTTAACTCATTTTTTGTAATATATATTCTTTCAATTGATGGTCCACAGAGTCTTTTCACATCCCTCGACAGAGTTCTGCCGAACAATGTCGATTGGGTGGTAGTGCTGTCCTTGGGCCTGTTTAGGAGTAAAAAATTTCCATTTGGAATATATGCCAAAACTTTGTTTGGTCCGATTATTATGTCGCCGATATCCTTGAAATTAACTAGATCTTCCGTAAAATTGTCAACAATCTTTAGTTCCACGAGTTTTAATCCTGTATCTGGTAATTTTAATAACTCTGTGGCCAGCAGTTCGTCGGTTTTCACAGTTTTGTTATCCACTTTTTCCTGGCTCTGTTCTTTTGCTTTAGCTCTTGTTACAACACATACGTATAATTTTTTTAAATCGTCAGAGTCGACTACTATGCGACTAAGTGCGTCTGCTGTACAATTTTCTTTGCCTGAAGAGTATTCTATGTAAAAATTGTATTCCTCGAGCAGTAGTCTAAACTTGGTTAGTCTACTACTTGGTTCCTTTAACGAGAATAAATATACTAAAGGTCTGTGGTCTGTTAAGATTTTAAATCTTCTTCCGAACAGGTAGGGTCGATAGTGCTTAACTGCCCACACTATGGCAAGCAACTCTTTCTCAATCGTGCTATAGTTTTTCTCTGCTTTGTTGAGAGTTTTGCTCGCGTAGGCAATTGAAATAGGTTCCAAATAAATGGACCTGCAACAGACCCCTGTGGGCACCCTCGTTCAACACACAGATTCACACAATCAGCGGCTCCAATGACACAAGCCCTCCTGTCGGAAAAATAACTTTTCCAGAGGTCCGTGTCACAGCAACCAACTTCGCTTAACCTAGCTAAGACAACATCCCAACGAAGGAAGTCAAAAGCTCCCTTGAAATCAACAAAGATGCCCAGGACATACTTTGTTTCAGCATTATTGACACATCTTTTGACGTGCAACCATGCATCCTCAATACTGCGGCCAGGCGTGAAGCCAAACTGGATTGAGCAGAGTGGTTCGGGCAAGCGTTCCATCAGTCTTTCCACCATGACTCTTTCTAGCACTTTTCCAAGTACCGGAAGGAGACTGATGCCCCGATAGGAGTCAGGCCTAGCCCTAACTTTATCGGGAGACTTCAGGAGCACAAAAACCTTCGCACTCTTCCATTAAAGGGGAAAATAACCATCCCGCACACAGGTCGAGTATAGAGACATCAGGTATTCAGGGACCGCTTTCCAAATGGCTTTCACCATTTCTCCAGTCAGTCCGTCCAAACCCGGTGATCTCCTCGACTTCAGTCTCCCTACTGCATAATCAATATCACTTAAATCTAAACTAGGAGTGGCAGCATGCCCGCCAACTGACGGGGCAGCTGCGTACTCGGCTCTAGGGAAGAACGACCTCATTAGGGCACCAATACAATTTTTCCATGAGGTATGAACAATGCCACCCTCACAGATACCACTCACATCCGTGTGCGTAGAATTCCCCCTGCAGACACGAAAGAGGCGACCCCAAGGATCATCTCTGTGCCTTTCGGCGAAAAACCTCCACTCGTCCTCTTTCGTGCTGACAAGCAGTTTCTTGTACTCAGCTAGACCCCGCCTATAGGCAGTGCTAATCTGAGTCAAGTCATCAGCTCCGGTGCGCCTTCCATTTTGAAAGACCTTCCGGTACCTTGCCTTCTTTTAAAACTTAACGCGGGTGTCCACCACTTCACTCGTTTTTGATTCACCTTACGATGTCTCTCAAAGAGTTGGTCGTTGACAGCCCACGTCCATTCGGTGATACAAGTCACCTTTTGATCGGCGCTCAAACTGTTAAAAGCATTGAGCGGCATCAACACAAACCTTCCTCTGATGTGCGCCTGGTACGATGCCCAAAGGACATTTTGCAGACGCCAGCGCTTTTCAGCCACACCCTCACTATCGCTAGGAGCATCTCCCAACCGTGTAACCTCCACCCTTATTAGGTTGTGGTCACTCGGCGCAAAGTCGCCACCAACACTCCAGTGAAAAGTGAAACCGCCAAGCGCCGCCTCATTGACAAGCGTGACATCGATGTCACTCTGCCCGTTTGGCCCGTCGAACGTATACCGCTCACTCGGCTGATTGACAGCGTGGATGCGATTTTCGGTCATCCACTCACAAAGCAATTCACCCCTTTGGCGTTTTCGATGCTCGGACGATCGTCCTCGCATTTTACTAAACCAAGCAGGCGAGATTGCATTCGCGTCGATGCCAAAAACCGCAGCACCGCTGCCAATGAGCGGAAGCAGCGTGTCTAGGTATGCCAGGTATGATTCTATGTCTCGGCGAAACTTAAAGTAGACGCTGCATAAAAACAGGTCACCAAAAGCGCCCTTGACGTGAACGCATACCCCAAACTCACTTCTGTTGACTACCACACAGTCGACAATTACGTCACTCACAACAACAGCAGCATTGCCACTAGTGTCAGTGAACGACTTCATGCCCCCTGGCAAACCCCTCACACTTCCATTGGAGGTGTAAGGTTCTTGTACCAGGGCAAAACTGGTTCGAGTAGCCAACATTTGGTGCCCTAGATCGCACATCGCAGAAAAACCACCCTGACAATTAATTTGAATAAGGCGTACAGCCATATTCAATTTCGGGAATTCGCTCTGGCTACTGCCGCGTTAAAAATGGGACAGGCCTCCGTAAGCATACGGTGTCCCGCTGGGTGACCCCTAAAGTCACAATCCCTACACCTAATGGCAAAAGCGCAACTTTTTGCGGAATGTCCAGTGTAACCACACCTGAAGCAAACATCCTCCTTTTGCCTGCAATTTGAGACCAAGTGGTCCATGCTAAGGCATCGGAAACACGTCATAACCGGCGAGTATTCGCGTATAGCGAAGGAAAAATGCTTTATGTAGCAACGTCTTGTATCCATGAGAGTCTTCACTACGCGCTCGCTGCCCTCAAGTACAACATTGACCACACCATCACCACTCCATGTCCCAGTCACTAGCTTTACTTCCTTTTGGAACTCCTCTTCCGACAGTCTACTCAAATTCATTTTATGCAGGTCGGTCATGAACTCATCAGATGAGATACGCCTCTCAACCTTTTTCACAACAATTTTCTTCCCGACTGGCTTGTTAACAGTGACGTCCAGGCCAACTTCCTCAAACTTTTTATTACTGGCCACCTTGTCCCTTTCAGAACTTGAAGGCACCCTTATTATCACTGCCCCATTTCGGAGCGGCTTTATTGTGTGAACACGTACACCAAGCCCAGGAGCTACTTCATTTACTACAATCTTTTGAATGGCTTTTGCAGACTCTTTTTTTCTTCCACTTACTACCATCGACCAGGTCTCTACGACCTTTTCAGGGGCAGCCATGTAACGTCGGCTATGTCCTATAGCCAACGTACTGTTGCTCACCTTCTAGCTTCGGCTATTACGCCCTTAGCTATAACCTATCGGCAGTGGAACTGCGCGTAGAGGTGAAGTGGCAACTTGTCAACTGTGAACCGACCAGTTAGAACACAGCTCGAAAGCTAAATAATAAGAACTGGGTAGTTTTGGTGTTGGAGTACAAGTCATTTATTGATTCAAAATAATTGGTATTTATACTAAATATTACATATGGACTTTGTATACCTACTCCGATCGCCCAATACCCGAATATCCCGTAATTCTCCTAATTCGCAATATTAATTGCCTGCCGACAATTATTCTGGGTTCACTTGCGTACTATGCTGATTTTGCATATTTATTTTCATACACGAGTGAAACCCCTTTTGCCTGTGTCGTCAATATGCATTGCCTCCATGCACCGATCGTGCCATCAGAGTAATATGATTCTTCTGTTTTTTTGTTCACTCGTAAAGTGTTTTTATGAATCATATCACTCTGATGTTAGGAGCAATGCTGTCAATTAAGTGCTCCCTTCACACCACCCTTCCTGGGGGAAAAGGAGAAATCATGATATGTCGTGATTTCTTCTTTTGCGCTCCATTCGTACAATTCGGGATCTTATGTATTTTTTTTTTTTAATTCATGGAGTTTTGTTTACATTGGTTATTATTAAGGTTTTTGTGCACATTGCTTGTTTTTTAGTTTTTTGTTAACATGGTTATTGGTGTTCTGGGGTTATGTACAATACAGGGTCTCTCCCCTTTTTTTTTTTTTTTTTTTTTTTAAAAAAAATGATATAAATGGTTATAAAAGTTCTTTACATAATTAATTTGTTCTTTTTCTTATACTATATTTGCTTTAATATCTATATCGTAGGTTTAAAGAAGTTATTGAAGTTTGTTAATTTTCTATACGTTATATTAAACTTAAAGGACTTGTTTCACAATTTATTTTACTACTTTACTTGCATTCTATAAATCGTATTAATTTATTTTTATATTTATTATACATTTCTTTATTTAGCTTACAGTTTTATATTTACATCCTATAATTCGTATAAATTTGATATTTACTATACATTTCTTTATTTAACTTACAGTTTCTCTTTGTATTAGTTTGTATTTTACATTATATCTTATTTTATTTTCTAATCTAATATATTTCTTTACTTAGTTTACATTATATCTTTGCATTATTTTATTTCTTAGTTTATTACTTTTAAATTAATTTGTAGTTTTTTTTTTTTTTTTTCTTAACCTATCCGCGGTATTCTTATGAGTAAAGGTTCTTTAATCTAAAACTTTAGTTAAATTTAAATTTACATACGATTGTTTAAAATGATTTATATACAATTAAATAAGTTGTGTGTCTAAGTTTATTTCGTTATTAATATGTTTGCAGCAATGTTAAATATATGTAAAATGGTTTTAAACGATTTTTATGTATAGTTATTCTTTTATTTTCACATTTAATATCGCAGTTTACGCCATTTTCTGACAAAACTTCGTATGGTCCTATAAATATCGGATCTAACTTCTTTCTAGCTTCGTTTCTTAGCAATACCAAACTTCCTACTTCAAAACTAGTAGCTTTTGTCTGTCCGTCTGTATCATATCTTCCTTTCCTGATATTTTTCTTTTGTATTAGAGTTTCGCGAGCATCTCTATGAGCAATTTGTAATCTATGTTTTTTTTTTTTTTTTTTTTTAAATTCTGGCTCGCCAAGGCGATTTATAAAAGGGGGGGTACTTCGACCTAAAAGATCTTTTGTACCGTATGGGCCAGAAAAATTTTAAACTAGTAAAATTTCCACTTTCCGTGTAAAGCGGACAATTTTACCAGTAGAAGAATTCTTTATGTCCTCGGGGCTCAATTGTTCCCTGAGAAAGATCTTCTTTCTAATTCCATTAAGGGCTGGGCATTCACATAAAATGTGTTCAGCTGACTCGTCCTCTTCAAGACAGAGTCGGCACTCAGGAGAATCTGCTATTCTCATTTTGTGTAGATGATATCTTAAACCGTGGTGACCAGTAAGGTAACCTACTAGGTTTTTGATATCATGCCTGCTTAGGTTTAGACATTTGCTGGCATTATGATTGAAGGGCCGAATGGCTCGTTTGGCCTGCCTTAGACCTGGGATGTTATCCCAATGATAGATACATTTTCTATGTTCCCAGCTTTTAATTGCTGCCGTTGCTGCTGATCTAGGGGTGCAGCAGAAAGGTTCGGGACCTATGAAAGGTGTTTCTGAACCTTTTCTGGCCAGTTCGTCGGCCTTTTCGTTACCTTCTACCCCGACATGACCCGGAACCCACCATAATTTGGTCTTGTTTCTTGCTCCGAGTAATTGTAGGGTATTGAAGCAGTACATGACTGATTTGGAGTCAATGGTATACGAGCTAAGGGCGTTTATAGCTGCTTGACTGTCCGTGAAAATATGGATGGTTGCACCTTTTATGCCAGATAAGATAATGTGGCTGGCGCATTCTTGAATGGCGTGGAGCTCCGCTTGAAATACGCTGGGACTTTTTCCCATGGGTATCGTAAAGCGTTTGTGTGGTCCGTATATTCCCGCTCCTACCCCCGTTTCTATTTTAGAACCATCCGTATACCACTTTATGCCGTTATGGCTGTTTGGTGGGTTATTGCTAACCCATGCTTCTCTTTTGGGTATCTCCGTGGAGAACCGTTTGTTGAAGCATAGTGTTTTTTGAATGCGGTCTGTGACGGCGCAGTTCATGTTAAGTTCTGGCAGTTCATCGAGAAGGGTCTTAAGTTCCGGATGATCATTAAGACTTATCTCGTTTAGCTGTATTAGACTTATTGCACTGCGGATCGCCACTTTTTGGACGTATATGTGTAGGGGTATGATTCCTGTTATTGCCTCTATGGCAGCTGTTGGACAGGTACGCATGGCTCCGGAGATACCAAGGCACGCAAGCCGTTGTACCTTTTTGAGCTTCTCTATTGCGACCTTTTGTGTGGATTTTGTCCACCATACTACGGAGGCGTATGTTATGATGGGTCTTATCATCACTGTGTAGATCCAGTGGACGATCTTTGGAGAGATTCCCCAGGTTCTACCATATGTGCGACGACAGGCCCATAAAGCTCTATTAGCTTTACTGATTTTGTTGTTTATGTGAGAGTTCCAGTTAAGTCTCTTGTCCAGGATTACTCCAAGATACTTGACTTCGTCGGAATACTCTACGACCGTGTCGTTTATTGTGATTAGGCCTAGGTCTAATTTCCTCCTTTTAGTGAAAGGAACGATGACGGCTTTGCTGGGATTTATGGAAAGATTTTCCTTAATGCACCAGTCTATGGCTGTCTTTAGAGCATTTTTCATTTTTGATGTGACTCCTATTGAGTCTTTGCCCCTAACTATGATGACAATATCATCGGCGTACCCAATTGTCGTGTAGCCCAAACTGCTCATCTTGTGTAGCAGGTCATCGATGACCAATGACCACAGAAGGGGTGAGAGTACTCCCCCTTGTGGGCAGCCCCTTACGGCTGTTACTGATACTGAGGTCGTTCCTGACGAGGAAGTTATTTTGCGACTTTCCAGCATCGCTTTAATCCATATAATAGTTGGTTTATCTATATTTCTATGGTACAAAGCATTTGATATGGATTCATATCCAGTGTTGTCGAAAGCACCCTCTATGTCCAGAAAGGCACAAAGTGCGATCTCTTTGCAACGGTAGGCGTTTTTTATCTCTGTAGTTAGTCTTAACAGAGCGCCTTCCGTGGATTTGCCCTTTTGGTACGCATATTGGTGAGGGTGCAGAGGCATGCTTTTTGATATGCATTCTCTAATGTGAATGTCAATAATCCTTTCCATTGTTTTCAAAAAAAACGATGTCAGGCTTATCGGACGATATGATTTAGGTAATTCTCTCGGCTTGTTTCCCGGTTTAGGTATAAATACTACGTTTACCTCCCTCCAGGTAACTGGTATATACCCCCAGTTGAAGCTGAACCTAAATAAGGCAATCATGGATGGTAGTAAAAATTCTATTCCATTTTGAATGAGGGCTGGAAAAATACCGTCTGTACCTGATGCCTTGAATGGTTTAAATGAGTTAATTGCCCATTTAACCTTATCCGGAGTAAAAAGTGTTCCGGATAAACTATGAATTCTGCTGAGGTTTCTTGGAATTGAGACCTCCGCTGTATGGTCGTCTGTAATGACCATCGTGTGAGAACCTGGGAAGTGAGCCTGAAGCAAAGTTTTCAGCGTTTCTTCCCGGTCGCGTGTGATTGAACCATCTGATTTAATTAACAATCCCATGCCTTTTTCTTGATCCGTTGACAGGGCCCTTTGGAGGCGTGCCACCTCTGGAAGTTTTTCTATCTTCTCACAGTTTACACGCCATGAGGCTCTTTTGGATCTGCGCAACTCTAAGTTGTATATGGTCAGCATGGATTTATATTGTTCCCATGTGCCGGTGCGTTTAGCTTCGTTAAAAAGCTTTCTCACCCTCTTTCGAATAGACTCAAGGTTATCGTTCCACCATGGTACGCACCTTTTAACCACGGTTCTTTTAACCTTGCAACTATTTTTGAATGAGGTAAGAATAATATCATTTATTTGACATTGCGCAGCATCTGCATCAATTGTATTTGATGGTGCTTCTGGCAGCATGTCAGATCTGACCGCAAGATTTTCGCGGTAAGTTCTCAAATTAGTCAGTCTGTTGTCATAACGGACTGACGCGTGTTCGGCATTGCATCTTATCTCGAAACGGATGTGCATATGATCCGATAGAGATGCCTCGCCAGACACGTGCCATCCCTCTATAATATCCTTCATAAAAGGAGATGATATAGTAAGGTCTAAAACTTCTTCTCTTATAGAATTTCTAAATGTAGGACTATTTCCCTTGTTTAGAAAAACGAGGTTATTGCTATATAGATATTCTAATAACGACTCACCTCTGTTATTTGTATCTCGGCTGCCCCAGATGGTGTTATGTGCGTTTGCGTCGCAGCCGATTAGTATATGTACTTTCTGGTCCTCACAGTATCGGACAAGTTCCTGTACTGGTAAGGGAGGCACTGCATCCGTGTCTCCAGGAAAGTACGCCGATGCGCATACAAATTTATGCAGCTCTCGGCCTTTGTGGCGCTCTATTAGGACCGCCACCAGGTCCCTAGTTGTGAAACCTGGAATGAGAGAAAATTTTATATCTTTCTTAATAGAGATAGCCGCCCTTGGTCTGAAAGGACCTTTGGCGAAAATTAGCTCTCTGTGTTTACAATTTAATCCGGATATCTTACCATTGGTTGCCCAAGGTTCCTGAATTAGTCCAATAGCAATGTTCCCTTCGGCACATCGCTGGCTAAAGGTGTCCGATGCACCCATAGCCCTGTGCAGGTTGGCCTGCAAAACGCTGAGACGGGTGGTCATTTGCGTCTGTATTCAGGGTTTCGTACTCTATTGGGCTTGTTATCACCTCTCCTACGTACGATACCCTGTTGAGGAGGACCACTTTGTCTGCCTCTAGGACTTTTGTTTTTATGTCCTTCTTGTGCCAGTGCTTTCTTACGATCCATACCTAACTTAGGCCTGAATCGTGTTTGGCTTTCTCTGGCTGCGCTTGACTTCGCGCTGGTAGCTTCTTTTTCTGGCACAGTTGTTACCGTACTTGAAGCTGCAGCCTTAGCGGCAGCGCTGGTGCTGGCCCCACTTGGGTCAGTTGCGGTGCTGCCGTGAGCTGTGACATCCTTCTTATCCAAAACGTGCTGTTTTTGATCTTTAGGGCCCTGTGTGGCCGTCTTGTCAGCACTTTTTAGGATAAGTTTGGTCTGTCCGAATCGGAAAGAGACCATACCCTTTAGCTCCACGAGTCTCCTCATGGTGCTGTCGTTTATGGCAAAGACCATATGTGCGATGTCTCGCTCATCCGATCTTTGCAGAACCCTCCACGTTCTCGTGTTCAGTTCTTTGTTTTGGCCATCTAATAGGGCTAGGATCCTTTCGCTAGCTACGCCGGTACTCTGCGGGAAGAACCCTCTGATGACATGTGGTTTTGGAAAATGTTCCTCTCCCACAAGCATCACCTCTAACCCGCATTTCTCTTTTAGCTTGGCGAAGGTTGCCTTCATCCACTCTGCAGTGGTGGCGTCTGCACATACGATCATGAGCCATCCGGCTTTGAACGTAGTACCGCGGAAGGCTGGTTTAACCTCCTCATCACGCTGTTCGATCGTGATATCCATAATGCTCTCCTGTATCGAACCCATTTGTTCGTTGGAGAGAGGATTACGATGGATGTCCACCGGTACAACACCCAGTCTTACATAGCTCGTTATATTGCTATACGAGACTTTGTCGACGGTTGTCTTCCCAGTGCGACCTCGCTTCGCTTCGGATTGAGGCGGGGTATTATCCTCGGATCGCATTCGCTTCACCTCGGGACCCTTGTTTTCCATCTTTTGGATCGCATAGAGACGGGCCTGCTCAATGGTGCTCCCCTTCTTCTGCGCGCGCTTAAATCTGCGCTGTTCAGATGGTGTGAACCTAACGTACTCAGACTCAGTCCGTGCCACATTGCCGACTGTCTTAGGTACGTCCTCTTAATCGGGATGTCTTTCATCCGATAATATGCTGTTGCATATGGTGCTGGATTCTGAAATAGAGTCACTGAGTTGAGACAAGTTCTCTTCAGGTTCCCCCATTTCAGAGTCGATGATTACCGACTCTATCCCTTTGACAGATGTCGTGTCGTCATCGACAGGGTGTTCTAAAACATCCCTATTTGATGATGCAATTTTAGAGGCATCATTCTCTATTGTTTGTTTTGTTGTTTGGTTTATTTTGAAACCCACGAGTATTCGGGATATGGTGTCGCCCGTGGTCTACCCGTCTAACCACAGGAAAGCTATCTTAAAATCGGAGGTCGCCTGGTATCCGAAGTTTGCAAACTAACGACTAAGCACCCTCTTAGCCATGCATCTCTCGGCGCTTGCCACCTTAGATTAGGGGTTTATTGGGGAAAAAGGATTTAGGGATTTGATGGAGGGGGGATATGGGTAATTGAAAATTGAAAGGAAAGAGGAGAAGGGTAGCGGACGTGTAGTCCTGGTCAGTTCTTAGTTGACGCTCATCAGACGGTCTGTCCCTTATCAGAAAGGCCCGATGACACTTTGCGGCGTAAGCCTCCGCACCGGCACCATCGAATTTGCGTTCCATGATGGTACACACGTCAAGGTGACTGACCCCGCAAGGAGGTAAGGTCAATTACGTAATCCTGGTAGTTGTACACTGGGTCTATATGTTTTGTTAAATTTGTTGGCAGATTACACTGTTTTCCGAATATTAATTCGAAAGGTGTATAACCTGTATCCGAGTGTACAGAGGTATTGTAACAGAAAACATAATAGGGCAACCAGGTGCTCCAATCTGTATGCTTTTCCGAAACATAACTTCTAAGATACGCTCCTAAAACCTTATGTGAGTTTTCGAGTGCTCCGATGCTTTCATGATGGTAGGCTGTAGACTGTAACTGTTCTATCTTCAATAATTTACAACTTCCGTTAAATACCTGATTTAAAAATTCAGTTCCCTGATCAGAAGCTATTTTTCGCGGTACTCCGTATCTAAGAATAAAACCTATTACTAGTGCGTTGGCGACTGTGTTAGCCTCCTTGTTTGGAATTGGTATAGCTTCGACAAATTTTGTTAATTCGTCTTGTACGGTAAGGATGTATTTTGATCCATCTTCGGATTCCTCTAGAGGACCTACGAGATCTAAAAATATTTTGTCAAAACCTGACTCGGCTGTCGATGTTATGGTCATTGGTTGCTTTTTTGGCTGTACGTGTTTGTTTCGTTGACATATCGGGCAATGCTTTACAAATGTCGTCACATCGTTTTGCATTCCCGTCCAAAAGTATTTTTTCTTAATATTCTGGACCATGCGGTTATTCCTGCATGTCCGCTGGTTGGAAGTATATGGTAATCATTCAGTATTAATTTCTTTTTACAAGGATCGGTTATTTCAACATTTTTGTCTATAATGTGTACTTTGATTTTACTTTCTTTAAATATTTCTCCTAGTTTTATCTTTAGTTCATTTATGCTACATTGTTGGCGGCCGCCTGTGAGCTTCTTTAACTCATTTTTTGTAATATATATTCTTTCAATTGATGGTCCACAGAGTCTTTTCACATCCCTCGACAGAGTTCTGCCGAACAATGTCGATTGGGTGGTAGTGCTGTCCTTGGGCCTGTTTAGGAGTAAACAATTTCCATTTGGAATATATGCCAAAACTTTGTTTGGTCCGATTATTATGTCGCCGATATCCTTGAAATTAACTAGATCTTCCGTAAAATTGTCAACAATCTTTAGTTCCACGAGTTTTAATCCTGTATCTGGTAATTTTAATAACTCTGTGGCCAGCAGTTCGTCGGTTTTCACAGTTTTGTTATCCACTTTTTCCTGGCTCTGTTCTTTTGCTTTAGCTCTTGTTACAACACATACGTATAAATTTTTTAAATCGTCAGAGTCGACTACTATGCGACTAAGTGCGTCTGCTGTACAATTTTCTTTGCCTGGAGAGTATTCTATGTAAAAATTGTATTCCTCGAGCAGTAGTCTAAACTTGGTTAGTCTACTACTTGGTTCCTTTAACGAGAACAAATATACTAAAGGTCTGTGGTCTGTTAAGATTTTAAATCTTCTTCCGAACAGGTAGGGTCGATAGTGCTTAACTGCCCACCCTATGGCAAGCAACTCTTTCTCAATCGTGCTATAGTTTTTCTCTGCTTTGTTGAGAGTTTTGCTCGCGTAGCCAATTGGCCTATCGTCGGAATTAGACAACACAGCTGCTAAAGCGAAACCTGAAGCGTCCGTGCGTAAAATGAATTCCTCGTTGAAATTTGAGAATTGTAAAATTTTCGGACTAGTGAGGATCTCTTTTAACATATTGAACGATCTTTCGCAATCGTTATTAAAATTGAATTCGACATTCTTTTTTAGTAGCTTATTCAATGGGATGGTAATGGTTGCGAAATTAGGAATGAACTTACGATAGTAGTTCGCGAAAGCTACGAATCTTCTGACTTCATCCGCGTTGGTTGGGATAGGGTAATTTTTCATTGCATCAGATTTTGTTTTATCGGGTAGAATGCCATTGTACATGCCAAGGTACAATACTTCCTTTCGCAAGAAAGAACATTTTCCTGGATGTATTTTGAGGTTTACCTCTCTGAGACGTTCAAAAACTTGGATCAAGTTTCTATTGTGGTCTTGTAAACTTCTACCGAAGATGATAAGGTCATCAAGATAGACGAAACATCGTGAGTATGTTAGTCCTGACATCGCTATTGACATCATTCTTGAGAACTTGCTGGGTGAAATCTTTAAACCCATGGGTAGGCGTTTTAGCTGGTAATGACCATTCTCAGTTGAAAATGCTGTAATTGGCCTACTATTGGCGTCTAGTTCCATCTGGTAGTATCCCTGACTTAAATCTATGCATGAAAAGTAAATAGCTCCTCCTACCATATCATAAATGTCGGTTATGTTTGGAAGGGGGAACTTGTCATCCTAGATTCGTTCGTTAACGTGACGATAATCAATTACCATTCGGAATTTCTGTAGACCGGTAACAGGGTCTTTCTTTTTGGGTACGATTAGTATCGGGGAATTCCAAGGGGAAATGGATGGTTCTATGATATCGTCCGCTATCATTTTTCGAATTTCCTCATTCACGTCTTGCTTTTGCGTATGTGGCAGACGATACGGTTTTGTATATTTCGGTGTTGATCCTTCTTTAAGCGTGATATTTGCGGTTCCAATATGGGTGTACGTTAGTTTGTCACCATTTACGTGAAAAATGTCCTGGTACTTGGAACATATTGCTTCAATTTCTGATTGTTCTTCACTATTCAGTGTATCAAAATTTATTTCTCTTAATATCTTCTTTACTCGTATGTTTTCTGATTTATCCGTTTGGTTGTAACGTAGAATGTAATGTTCTGAGGCGGGTTGGGATATAGGTTCAACCCATTTAAAAGTTACTGCCGTTTCTCGCGCATTTAATATTTTAACTGGTATCTTTCCATTTATGGCAGTGGATAGTGAGCCTGCCATAAATACGTTCTCACATAGCTCTTGTGGATGAAATACTCTTACTCCTGTATGTTGTGTGCTTAGCCAATAAGTTGCTTCGCATCTGGGAGCTATTAAAACAGAGTTTGGGTTGAGCTGGGTATGTAGGGGTAGCGAAACCGTCTGCTGGTCTGCTTTGATCTTTAGTAGGAATGATTCCAAATCAATCTTGGCACAGTACTCCGTAAGCAAATTTGCACCTACTATGCCTTCAACTGGAATTGGGAATGTGTCTGCTACTACGTGAAATTCGTAGGGTATGATAATTTGTCCAAAATGGATCTCTATATTACACGTTCCTAAGGTTTTTAGGTCTCCTGATACACCGATAATCTTGGTGCTATTGTTTTTGCATATGGGAATATTTTTATACCCTATGCTAAGGGTATATTAATTTTGACGCATAGTTTGTAACATACCTTAATATTGCCCGTAGACCCCTAAAAGTTACTATATTTATGATCAGCATCGATAGTAATGTCGATCTAGCCATGTCCGTCCGTCCGTCCGTCCGTCTGTAGCCAAAAATTAGGCCTTTAAACTGGACCCAGAGAGCTGAAATTTTAACCATATACTCTCTAAGGTCCCGAAATAATCAAGTTTACGAATTTTTGAAATCCGCCCACAGACACGCCCACAAACTCAAAAAAACTAAATTTTGGAAAAAATCGAATTTTGAGCTAGAAAGCTGAAATTTTGTATATATGATCTATGACTCCTAAAACTGCTCAGGATAAAAAAATTTCAAAATCCGCCCACTGACACGCCCACAAATAAATAAAACAATTTTTTTATAACTATTCTAAGGGTATATTAATTTTTGAAAATCCAAAGTTTGAGCTAGGGAGCTGAAATTTATAATATATACTCTCTATGGGCCCTTTATGCTCATGTGTAAATATTTTTAAAAGCCCACAATTTTTTTTTTTTTTTAAATTCAAAGTTTGAGCTAGGGAGCTGAAATTTATAATATATACTCTCTAGGGGCCCTTTATTCTCATGTGTGTTTTTTTTTTTAAATCCGCCTACTGACACGCCCACAATTAAATAAAACAATTTTATTGAAACACCTAAGTTTGAGCTAGGGAGCGTTTTTTTTGATAAAATCCTTTAAATGTTATATAACAAAATATGTAGAGCGTTCTTAACAATTCAACCATACTTAGACTTTTGTCACGCCCACTTATGAGGGATAGGAATAAGAATAGGGTATCCAACAGTTCGCCCAAGCGGACTGTAGCCCGTCCCTATGTTTATTTAAAGCGCTAATTTTGATTATACAGAGTGAAGCTCCGGTATCTAAAAGAAAACGTTTATTTTGATCGTGGCTCAACCATAGTTGTATATAAATGCCGTTAGCGATTCCAGCAGTGCAAATAGCATTTTGTGGATTTATTGATTTCCCCCCGATATGGCCGGCTAGTCCCTCGGTGGGTTGCTCGTTTCCCAGTGCAAGTACCCTTTGATAATTTCTGACGTTATTGTTATTATTGTGGTTGGGGTGCCTAGTTGGGGGTGTGTTTCTACTGTTGGGTGTGGTGTTCCTATTGTGTAAGTTATTGGTATTTCTTTGTTGGTTGTTTGTTTGGCTGACAGTTGGCGCGTAACCTCGTGGGTACCCATACCTAGGCCGGTTATTTGTATAATTATTTCTTGGTTGGTTTCCATTCTGGAAATTCTGGCCATAGTATCCTGGTTTGTTATGGTATACGCGTCTTGTCGTGTTGGGGTAAACAGGGTTAGTTGGTGGGTTCCTGCTGTTATTATAATTCTGTCTGTATCTGTTTCTAGTTCTGTTGTTAAAGTACCTAACTGTGTCGGTAGGGGATGTCGAACCCTGATCTAGTTCTAACAGATGCTGTATAGCGTCCTCGAGCTTGGTATGCCGGGCGCTATCCAGAATAATTTTGAAACGGTCATTTACCCCCTTTTTTAGAAATGCTAACCCTCGTCTGTCGTTAGCTTTAGCCAGAGTTTCTCTAGTTGATTCGCCATGGCACGAAACTTCGAGCTCTGTCATTCTGGTTACCAGAGTTTCTATATCGGTTACAAATTCTCGTAACGGACGGTTGCCTTGGTTTGCTCTGCTTAGCTTTGCCTGAATGGTTTCAATGGTTTCCTTAGGTCCACATTTTTCTATGAGAGTTTTCTTCAGAGATGCAAAGTTACTTGGTGTTGCACCTCCTAGCTCGGTGAGAGCCTTTCCCTGAATTTTGCATTTCAGTAAAAATCTGACTAGGATAACTTTTGAGGCAGCGTCGAGGGTGTCGTGGTAAAATTCGACATTATTTATGAAATCTCGAATATTTTCCGCTCTTTTGCTATCCTCGTCGCAACAGAGGGATGGCAATTTTTGGGCTAGATTGTAGTTAAATGTTTCCGTCATTGTACCGGGAGTGTCGTCGTTTTTCTTTTTAACAGTTTTTATATCTAGACTATCCCTAACTATTTTTTCCGACTCCTGCTTGAAATGCGTGGCAGTCGATAGAATGCTTTTTAAATTCGCTCTTTCTATCTCGGAGAGTGAGTTCTAGTTTAGCTCCTCGAAATGTTTAATGAAGCAAGTCCAGAACCCTTGGATCTGGTTTAATTTTGTGTTGACCCTCTCTTCAGTTCGGGTCCTATTTGGTGATTTCTTTAAGCTTTCGTAGCAGTTTTTGAGGGTACTGAGTGCGGCTAATAGTTGGCCGAAACTCATTTGGTGGGATGGCTAAAAAGAAAGAGTGTAGACCCTATTTTATAAGACTCATGGAAGTAAAGGACATCAGGGGTAATTGGATTTATAGTGAAGTAGAGAACTGTCGTACATATAAAAAATTTTTGTTGGGTTTTCTTTAAATTTATTTTTCTTACGAGAACTTACATTGGTTCGTTTTAAAACAAGGATTAATCTAATACAAAAATGAAAAATGTTCCCTTATTGGGTTTCTTTATACCTATTACCTATTGAAACATTCCCTAACATCGTTAGTTTGATTATACTTATACCTGGGCAGGTCGTCTCTCCAGGTGTTGGATGGTGTCCGCGATAATTTTCCTACGGTAGTGCTGTAGGCCCAGATATGCGAGGCCAATTAGTAGCGCCGTTAGGAAGATGATTAGCAGCATTGCTGCTGTCATGTCGGTAGGCGGCTTGGGCGTTTGCGTTATGGCCGAGTTTAGCTGGGGGCCGGTATTAATAATTTCCCGGCTGGTTTGTCCTCCCATGGGACCAGGCTTTTAATCGGGTGGCAGCGGTGTCGAAGAGTTGGTGGAATTCGGCTGTTTCCTTTCGTTCCCGCTGCTTCGTAGTTCGCTGCTTCTTCCTTTTCTCGTTGATTTTGTTTAAGAATTCGTCTCTAATAGCGCGGGGCTGGCCAGGGATATTTGCTAGCCTTTTCATTTCGGCTACTGCCTTCCGCAGCTGAACTTTCCGACCTCCCCGGGTTGATTTCGGTTTCGGCTCTACCGGTTTGAGGGGTTCCTCCCTGATTTTGAGCGTGGTTCGGCGCCGGTATTCGTCTAGCGTGAGGGGCTTCGGCCCAACCCTCAAGGTGGGTTTCGTCTGGGACGTCGGGCTTAAGATGGCTTCAGCCTTTTTAATATAGGTGGCTGCTAGTGCCAAACGCTCTGTACTTGTCATAGAGCTTTGATTTTACCTGGCTAGAGCAGAAGCTTTGGTTATTACGACTTGTCCTAGTTAAACTTGCACTCCTGGCAGGATCGCCATGTAACGTCGGCTATGTCCTATAGCCAACGTACTGTTGCTCAACTTCTAGCTTCGGCTATTACGCCCTTAGCTATAACCTATCGGCAGTGGAACTGCGCGCAGAGGTGAAGTGGCAACTTGTCAACTGTGAACCGACCAGTTAGAACACAGCTCGAAAGCTAAATAATAAGAACTGGGTAGTTTTGGTGTTGGAGTACAAGTCATTTATTGATTCAAAATAATTGGTATTTATACTAAATATTACATATGGACTTTGTATACCTACTCCGATCGCCCAATACCCGAATATCCCGTAATTCGCCTAATTCGCAATATTAATTGCCTGCCGACAATTATTTTGGGTTCACTTGCGTACTATGCTGATTTTGCATATTTATTTTCATACACGAGTGAAACCCCTTTTGCCTGTGTCGTCAATATGCATTGCCTCCATGCACCGATCGTGCCATCAGAGTAATATGATTCTTCTGTTTTTTTGTTCACTCGTAAAGTGTTTTTATGAATCATATCACTCTGATGTTAGGAGCAATGCTGTCAATTAAGTGGCCTTGGGTTAGGTGTATCAGGTATCGAAGTAGGTTTTAATGGGGTTAATTGCTTTTATGCAATTAATTAAATGGGCGCTAGTGTGCTCCCTTCACACCACCCTTCCTGGGGGAAAAGGAGAAATCATGATATGTCGTGATTTCTTCTTTTGCGCTCCATTCGTACAATTCGCCCGATGTATTTGTATCCTCAGCTTGATCAGCCACCTCCCAGCTGCCTGCTTCGTTCGAAATCTCACCACGCTCATCTGCTGGTATCGCCAAAAGCCGTAACAACAACTCACTTTTGTTTCCAGTCGTCTTCCTCCCCAGTTTCGCCAACCATTACTTTATCTGCGTTGCCGTATATCGCTTGTATTGCTCGATATCTGCCATGTCGCAACAAGATACGTCGAGTAGAACACACAAAAACAAACGACAAAAAAGGTAATGCACGTCTGCGCTTGCAACAGAGGAAAACTTTTTCCTTTTTCCTTTCCTTTAAAAAATACTGTGAAAGTAAAATCGATCTCAAAGTGTCTCTTCGAACACCCCACGAACTTGAAGACGAAGTCGATCAATTTATTAACGTCATACAATGCTCAGCCTGGAAAAATACTCCCCATAAACGGAAAATAACCACAAATTGCGAAATAACATATCCCTTGGAAATCACGCAATTGTTAAAGAAGAAAAGGGGAGCGCGCAAAAGATGGCAACAATCTCGCGCTCCACAGGATAAAACCACTCTTAACTACCTTTGTAGTAAACTTAAGAGAGAAATTCGAGACTTTAAAAATCGTCAAATTTCTACATATCTTGGAAGCCTAACTGCGGATAAAAGTACAAATTACTCGCTCTGGAAAGCCATGAAAGGCATTAAAAAACCAAAAACGCAAGCGCCACCCATCAGGAAAATCAATGGAGAATGGGCGAAGAGTGACAAGGAAAAAGCCGAAATATTTGCAGAACATTTGGAAGAAACATTTAAACCATTTGATGGTCAAGCGTTGCTCGAATTTCCTGTCCTAACCGTGGCACCTGACAATTATAGAATAAAAAGTGTATCGCTAGCCGAACTACGCTTCGAAATAGAGAAACTAAAATTAAACAAAGCTCCTGGATATGACTTAATCACAGGACAGGTCCTTAAAGAGTTACCTAGGAAAGCTTTAATAAAGTTTGCATATCTTATAAATGCATCGTTCAGGTTATTGTACGTTCCACGCAATGGAAGGTAGCTGAAGTTATAATGGTTCCAAAGCCCGGTAAACCACTGAATGACAAAAAATCATATAGGCCAATATCTCTCTTACCGATAATGTCGAAGGTATTCGAAAAACTTTTGTTAAAGCGCCTACATCCGATTATCGAAGAACGTCGATTAATACCTGACCACCAATTCGGATTCAGGATTAAGCACTCTACAATCGACCAGGTTTACAGAATAACCAATGTAATTGAAAAAGCCCTAGAGGAGAAAAAAATATGTTCTAGTGTTTTTCTCGACGTCTCTCAGGCCTTTGATAAAGTATGGCATACAGGGTTGAAACATAAGCTAAGACAAGCTTTTCCGAAACAGTTATCTGATATCCTTAGTTGTTACTTATCAGACAGACTCTTTCGTGTAAAACACGGAAATGATTACTCTGAATTTAAAGAAATCGCGGCAGGAGTTCCCCAAGGAAGCGTTCTTGGACCGATCCTATTTCTAATATACACTAGTGATATTCCTCAAGAAGAAGGCACAACAGTAGCCACATTTGCAGACGATACAGCTATATTAGCGGTCAGTAATACCGTTGAATCAGCAACTAATAAACTCCAACGTTCTATTGACAAAATTTGTGATTGGACAAAGACTTGGCGTATTGCTCTCAACGAGGCCAAATCAACGCACGTGAATTTTACTTATAAAAAGGTAGACAACTTACCCATTTTCATTGATTCGGTACGAATTCCGTACGCAAACGAGGCAAAATATTTGGGTATGACACTCGATGCGAAATTAAAATGGAAACCGCACGTCAAGAAGAAACGCGAAGAGCTCGCCATTCGATGTAAACAAATGCACTGGCTGCTTGGTAGATTTTCCCAACTCAGCATGCAGAACAAGCTGCTTTTATACAAGCAAGTACTAAAACCGGTTTGGACATACGGTATACAACTTTGGGGTTGTACCAAATCCAGTAATATCAAAATTTTACAAACTTTTCAAAACAAAGTGCTAAGAAAAATAGTAAATGCACCATGGTTTATCAGAAACACTGATATCCACAGAGACCTAACTATGGCTACCGTCGAAGATGAAATAAAACATTTTGCCTGCAAACAACAGACACGCCTTCACGGTCATTGCAATATCACCATGCTACAAATTCGAGACGATACTAACCTAGTGCGCCGATTACAAAGGATAAAACCATTTGAATTAGCGCAATAAGATGTAACCGCGTGCTTATGGCGGTATTAGCAGGTGCCTCCACTGGGAAGCTGCCTGCCAAACGCGTAATTTACAGTTTAAATAAAACTACTAGATAGGAATAACCTAGTTGTAGTATGCAGGTTTCGAAGGGAGGTGGTTTTTGTTTTCTTATCTTAAGTGAGAAAGAGTCGCATGTACGATTTTCCACCTACCCCTATTATTCGTCCGAGCCTAGTTCTGGTTCCAAGTCTCGTGCTTTTAACCAGGATAGGTAACTCTCAGCTTGCTGAGAGTAACGATAATATTACTATGGCTTGGGAGTAATATTAGAAACTCTATATAAAAAAAAAAAAAAAAAAAAAACAGAGGAAAACGATTCCAATCGGAATTTTCGGTATACACACGCACATGTGAGATTTGCGAAATGCGCAGTTGGCTTTTTCTGTGGTGAGACGTGAGAGTAACAAAAAAATCAAATCCAACTGACGCACACTGGATACAATGTATTTTCACACACACAGGGTCTTGCAAGTTTCTGCTTGGCTGCACAGAAACGATTTCAGGGTGGAAAAAAAAAATTACACAGATAATTCGCACTAAATTGAAATTTTTATTTATTTTCCGCAATCCCACTTCTGAGATTATAACAGGGCCTCTTATTCACGAAATAAAACACGATTACTTCACTTAGTCGGTTTACACTTTATTTTTCTTTATTAATATATTTGTGCGTCCGCACTCTTTAATGGACTTACTTCGACTGGCTCTACTTTAGATGAATTGAGTGGAACTCAATTCATGTATATATGTATGTGTCCTGCCTATTGCACCGATAGAACCTTTACATTTTTTTGTTTCTCTCTTATGCTTTACTGTTACAGTACTAAATCCGGAAACAATTACACACTGGCCTTACTAAATCCGTTTTGAAGGCAAAAGACGATACTAGATACGACATTAAAAAAAAAACAGATCAAATCTATCCGCGTTGAGCGATGTGCTCCGTTTAGGATGACACAGCTTTAAGGACCAAGTAATCGTTAAATCCTACCTCGAAAACTGAATTGAGACGTTCTCTACGGCAACGCGACCGAGGAAATGCGTGTATATCAGAGTTGCACAAAAGTTAGCTTAACTAATACCTAAAAAGCTACAACTAAATTAGCTGTAGTTTCTTTGAACGTACATAACTAAACCATAATTTTAGTTGTAGTTGCCACAAATTTTGAACCTAAAATACTTATTAGTTGCGAAGTGTAACTAAGCGTGTTTAGTTGTGAAAAATTAGTTGCCAGAGTGTAACTAACAATAATTAGCTTTAGTTTTAGCTTTTTAGCTATCGAATAAACACAACTAATAATTTTTTTCAAACAATTTAATCGGAAAAGGCTTACAGGAACAGGAGCAGCGATTCTTTTATTTCGTTATACATTTTCTAGTTTTAATTATGTTTAATTTTAGAGATTATTATGTCCTTACGAAACACGGGGAAAAATAGTGTGGAAGTAGATTTGTCTTCGATAAGTTTTGAATAATTTAGGTTGTATAGCATGAAGTTTGTTGTACATCAGTTGAAGGTAAGAGGTAACCGATGGCCGATTGAAGAATGCCACTTTTAGTTGTCATAAGGTTATTTACCAAGAGGTCCTTGGAGCACCAAATAAGGTCCTTAAACCCGAAATTTTTTTTTTTCAAAAACTCCAAGACAACCGCGCCTTATATCTGTGTTCAATGTTATTTGACTAAGAGGTCCTTGTAATAAACAAAAAAGGTCCTTGAAAATCGAAAAACGGATATTATTCCAAAATATCGTTTGAGCCCACACGGTATGTCTGTGTTCAGTGTTATTTGACTAAGAGGTCCATCCAACAACAAAGAGGGTCCTTAAAACTTGAAAAAAGGATATTTTTCCAAAATATCATTTGGATCCACACGGTATATCTGTCTTAAATGTTATTTGACTATGAGGTCCTTGCAACAACAAAAAAGGTCCTTAAAGCTTGAAAAAAGGATATTTTTCCAAAATGTTTGTTGTTTCTAGGACCCCTTATTCAAATAACATTGAACTAATGTATACCGTGCCGTTTCTAAAGACATTTTGGAAAAATATCCTTTTTTTCGACTTTTAAGGACCTTCTTGTTGTTCCAAAGAACTCTTAGTCAAATAACATTGAACGCAGATATACCGTGTGGATTCAAATGATATTTTGGAAAAATATCCTTTTTTCAAGTTTTTGTTGTTGGAAGGACCTCTTAGTCAAATAAAACTGAACACAGATATACCGTGTGGGCTCAAATGATATTTTGGAATAATATCCCTTTTTCGATTTTCAAGGACCTTTTTTGTTTGTTGCAAGGACCTCTTAGTCAAATAACATTAAACACAGATATAGCGTGTTGTTCCTAAAGACATTTTGGGAAAATGCAATTTTTTCGGGTTTAAAGGACCTTTATTGTGCTCCAAGACCTCTTTGTAAAATAACCTGATGTAAAATAAAAGGAACATTCAATGAATTTTTATTTTAAACGCAATACGCATAATAAATCCCTATAAATTATCACAATAATAAAACATTTTGATTTAGTTATTAGTTATTACCTAGACAGCTAAAAAGCTAACCAACTTTTAGCTGTCATCCGCAACTAACTTTGGCAACCTAACGAGCTTAGTTACACAACCTGGAACTAATAGCTAATAGCTAAAATTAGTTGTCATTATGATAGCTAACCACCAAATCGATTACATTTTTAGCGCAGCTAATTTAACGACGTTAGTTACTAAGTTATGGAGTCAGCTAGATAACAAATTAGGTAGCTAACGTGCAACTGTAAGGGTGGCGACGGTGTAGAGGTTAGTGTGTTGGCTTGTGACCCGTGCGGTGCAGGTTCAATCCCCATGGGGAACAACAACATACGCCACCCAATCACATGCCTCTACACCATAAAGGAGGATTTCTGCCTGGTAGTACAATGGAACGTTACCGAGTCTGAGTTCTCTGGGATTTGGATTTCCTTTAAAAAAAAAAAATTGAATTTCAAAGAATGCATGTTGTCAAATATCTATATGTGTATATATAAATATAGGAATTCTCTACGCGGTTGCGTTGATATGCCTAAACTGCGATGAAGGTACTCGCACTAACCGAAGCGAGATTACAACAAACAAAAACAACTTTACACAACTGATCGCGTTGTAGTAACTTTTCCTCTTACCATCACCGCGGTGTATCTGCGGGGGTGTGAGGATCTGAGAAATGGATCGAACTCTTATTCACTGGCACTATTATTAATTCTTTTTTCTTTTTTCCTCTACCACAACTCACTTGGATCGAAGTTCCGTGAGCGAGACAAATTTCCCGGCGTTCTGATGGGATAACCGAACTGGCACGCCACCGTTCGCTGCTTACTCGCGCTGCGAAGCGATTTAAATTAAGCCGATCCGACGGCTATCGCGATATTAATGAAGAAGCAAAACGGAGTTCCCAGAAGGGGAAATAAAGACCCTGGTCCACAATTAATTTAGTTGCGAGTTGTACGCGTTAATATATATTTAAAAGCCTAGATACTCTAAGATAATATAACTACAATATTTACACACTAAAAAAAAACAAGTGTTGGGGTGCTGGTGTTGGTGCGATGGGTCGCTGGGGACTTCTTCCGATGGTGAACTGGTCGCTTGTGACTCTGCTGCTGCTGTTTTTTTGCTGTATAGAGGCCTGTCCGAACGATGGCTGTATAGGGGCCTGTTCGACCGATTGCTGTAAAGAGGCCTGTTCGAACGTCTATGCTTCGTCACAAAGCGTTGCTGCGCAGGGGCCGACTATGTATGTATATAGATGTGTATAGGTATAGGGTTTAAGAAGGGCCCGCGTAGTATACGTTGGGACTTGCTTAGTCGAAAAGCGATTCCCTGACGGGGCCGTATACGTATAATGTATATGTGTATCGCGTGGTTTGTGAAGGGCCCGCGTGACTATATTTGGACTCGCCTCGCCGTGAAGCGAAATTATGAAGGGACCGAATATATATTTATATGTGAGGTTCTAAGCAGAGCCCGCGTAGTATATGTGGAGCCGTCTGCCCCTCTCGCTTACGAGAGCTCTGCCTGACGGACCGCGCTGTCGTGCTACGACACGTGCCTGCCTGACTGGTGAAAAAAAGGTGGTTACATTTTTCCCTGGAATGTGGTACCACCACGAGGATTTCCTCGTGATGATACTCGAAACAGATTTCCTACCTGGTGGTATTGGTGTCTACTTAAATGGACCGGAGTCGGGGCTCCGTCGTCGAATTATTCCGAGTTAATATCTGCTCGGAATTTGTCTCCTTTAATTATTCTACTCGATGTATCGAGGGACATGCGGTTCCGTCGGCGAATGCTTGTATCGTACTGCAGCAGGGCTGTTGGTGCGCAATGAAAAGCAAAAACCAAATAAATTATTCCGCCTTCCTTCTTCGTATTTTAATTAAATTTACCCACTCCGCGTTCGCAAGAGGGGACAAAACAACTCTGGAGGCTGCTCACAGCTACTGCTAGTGTCCTCTTTTGGCGTAATGGCGCTTAGTGCTGACCGGGATTTTCTTCGGTCGAGATGCCTAAGGATTCCTCCGTCGATAACTCCTCGTTGGGATCGGCACAGATGTGGACGATGGGATTCCACACTTTTGCGACGATTCCTTGGCGGATGGTTCAGTTGGAGAAGTATTTCCTTAGATTTCCCTTGTGCTGAGGATGGTTAGAAATTTTTTCCTTGGACGAAACTTAATCGTCGCCCGTCCAATTTGAAAAGAACGCCGCTAACTCAAGAACTCCGTTTAAACTCTCGGCAAATGGATTCTTTCGTTGACATTTGGCCGTCGGCCGGGTGAATGCGTTCAGCCGTCAAATTTCTTTCTTCTTCGTTCATTCGGGGATGTCTTCGCTTAAGGGTGCGTGCTGCACTGTGCGAGACAGCAACTTTTGCTGATTTGCTGCTGTGTCGTAGATATTCTATTTGTAATCGCACGGCAGAGATTCGTTACAAGTTTGGTGGTAAGTTAAAGTCTGCGTTTTATGAGATGCTGAACGGAGTAAGTCACCTCGTCATCTTGTGTCTGGTGTGATGTGGATGGGGGTTGAAATGTGAACTGATGGACATGTTTAAATGGCATTCCGATGCTAAAGTGATTTCTCAGAATAAGGGTGTGTATCGCTTGGTCATAAACAATGGTATTTATGACTTCCAGATTATTTCGTCTTATGTTCACAGCTGCGTCTGGCTGGTTCAGATAACACTTCAAAACCATGTGTTATTCACGTCCAGTCGAGGGTTTTCTGTTGAACATGATATCATGTTCCGTTGGATTTTGGCATTCTGGAGCATGCGTAACATATATATATTTTTTTCCTGTTTTATAAGATTGGTACTCTTTATAAAACAATTATAAAAAAATGATCTATACCTGGCTGGTCGCTTCTCCAGTCTTGTGATAATGTCCTCTATCAGCTTGCGCCTAAAATGTTGTAGCCGAAGGTATGACGCTGATGGCAGTTACAAACCTGAGTCCCAGTATGGACGCGGTATAATGTTCGGAAGATGGTTGGTTTACAGCGGTTAGTATCTGGGGGCCCGTGTTGATTACTTCCTTACTTTCTTGTGAGCCCATGGCGTAGTCGGTTGCGTGCTGCTGCCCGTTGGTTCTTCTTCGTCTTCTTCTTCCTGGAGCGCTTGGAGGAACTGGTTGCGGACGGCTGATGCTTGTCCCGGGATGTTCGCGAGTCTTTGTAACTCGGCTTTCTGCCGCTGGTATTTTGCACGGAAACTTCATCGGGCCTTCTTGGTCAGTTGTGGTGTTGGTGGCGGAGGGGTATGTCGGCGCTTCTCTAGTCGGCGGCGGTACTGCTCTAGCGTCAGCGTCTTGGGCCCGGCCTGTTTGGGTGTGGGACCGTATTTCGGGACGTGATCGTCTGTGCGCCTCTCAGGGACGTATTCCTCCACTGGGGTATAGGAATTGTCCAGGGCAGTGAACAGTTCGTCAAGCTCGGTTTTGTCGTACGACATTCGTGAGCTGAGACTTATGGAACGATGTGTGTGCAAGATTTGTTGCGTCGCCGTACTTCGCTAGGCTCAAATGCAAAAAAAGAAAGTTGGTTACGCCACTCTTGGCAGGATCGCCATGTAAAGTTGCCTGGTCCTGGCGGCAACTTACCGGTGTGAACCTCGACTCCTCGGTAAGCCGATTATCCTCGCTTCGACTAAAAGGCCAGTCAGCTCAAACCTCTGATGCACTTGTGCTTCCTTGAGGTGGATAATCGATGAGGGGGTTCTTCAGCTGAAAAGCTAGTCAGAACTACTGAATGTTGGTTTGTACTCAGTTCCTCGTCTAAAGCATGAGTGATATTTATTGCAAAACAATGGGTCTTTTGTACCCTTCCTTAATTGATAAGTAAGCTTAAATATTAATTTACTAATTGCTAAATCAGCTTAATACTAATTTCTTTGCCAGTCACAAATACCGAACCCATAATAACAATTTTTAATTTTATTGCCCAACCGGCATATCTATCAATAGCCTCAAGCTCGCTTCATAGCCTCTCGTGGAAATGCGGACTCAGCATACGAAATACTTCCAAGCGCTTGGCAGTATTTCGTATATGTAGTGTGTTAACGATACAGTGACTATGAGACTGCAATATGAGCGCTATTTGCCGCGGCCTGCTATTTGCCGGCCATCCGTAGTGCCTCTTGGTGAACACATATTTAATTTAATTGTTCATGAGGTGTTGTGTTACCACTACGGTGGGCTTGATTAGAAGGTGTTTGACACATGTCGTGTGCCGTATTTGTAACTGGAGGAACTCAATTAAGTGGACGCTAGTGTGGTCCCTTCACAGGACCCTCTTGAGTCACCGTTGATGTTTCTAGGCTCAGCTGGTATTCGGCTGCCGTCCTTCTTGATTCATCAGCCTTAGCTAGTTTTCTTTGATTGTTTCAACTAAAAAGTGGTCAATCTAGATTTTTGAAGTTCAATAGCTTCCTTCTTCAAGTCAACCTTTTCTTTTGTCGTTTTGGATATATTTCCAATTTTAATGATAGGGATGATAACATTGGCGATTATATACAGAATCAAAATGATGACAAGGGTAAATGATAGCCATTCAAACAATGACTTTGTTCCAAGGGACAGGTTGGTCCAGGCTCCTGCAAGAGGTGGTGCTGGAATGTGGTCCCGGGTTCGATACTGATCTGGGTGTCTAGGGCAAGCTCTCCCATAGTCTTGGCTTCCTATGTCTGGAAATCTGAGTTCCATACATACACGTTGAACATCTGTTCCCCGGAAAACAAGGGAGTGGTATTGGAAACGGTGTTAGTAAGGTAAACCCCAATGTCTTTGGTGAATCTTCCATCTATAATATCATAGTATCCGTCAGGACGAGTTGCGATTACAAAGGAAGCAATCTGAGGTTTTGAAATTCTCAGAGGGGCCGTTGACACCATTTCTCCTGTCGATGCATGCAACCAAAAGAGCTGCCCTCTTCTCATATTCTTTATGTGCAGCCCTTCAAAATCGGACTCCAGCATATTGTTTCTGTAAATCCCCTTGACTTCTTCTTAGGGATATAAATATCTGGGCATGATGTCGGGATTGTCAAAAAGATGTGTAAATGCATTAAAACTGAGCTTTGACTTTACATAATTCATAATTGGCATCTTTTGTCAACACCGACAGCTCATTTTGAAGTTGATGTAAACCAAACTGCATCTCAGCTCTGGAGTAGGATCTCTGCAATTTTTTAAAAGATGTCTTTTTTGTTTCCACTTTTTCAATACTTTTTCTGTATCTTGGCAGTGTAGTATAGTGTAGAAGTTCAGGATCACGCAAGCTTAAGTCGTCTTTCTTGACATTCATGTTTCTCTTGGTGCCAGTTGAGATGCCCACCATGTATCCATCTTTAGTTTCTCGAACTTCGATACCATCTTTTACGCACTTAACGGGGACAAGATCAATGTCTTTGCTAAACCAGAAGCTCATGCTTTGATCAGGGATCACAATGTTTGGGGATCTTTTTCAAAAGTTTTGTTAGTCCAGGAAATTACTCCGGCAGCGGTGATTTTGAGGGATAATGCGCAATGATCAAATTGTTGCATGGGGAATGTGATGAAGGAGTGCCAGGCCTGGTGATTACAGATAGTCTGGATAGTCCAGAAATGGATGAATCAAATTTGATTTCGAGTTAAACTGCATTGAGATGGCCGTGATCAGATAGCTATCACTTACACCCCTATTACGAGTGTCAATCGACAATTGATAATTGACTATTTTCAATGTGTGCTATTGTGAACGAACGATTCTGAAGGATTTTGTCGATCGCAGTCAATTCCAAAAATGCGATTGACAAGAATATCAATGAAAATGATTCTTTCACAATAACACACATTGAAAATAGTCAATTATCAATTGTCGATTGACACTCGCAATAGGGGTGTGTATCTTGTTTTCGTCTGCATCCACGAGCATTCATAGTCCTCTGGAGAAGGGTACAGCTTTGATTCTCCTATGACCCTCTTGCTGAGAACATGAGAGCATGTTTTGTTTATGCATAAAGATGAAATCGTCTTTGCGTCATTGATGTCCAATGCAAGACCGGTTTAAGAGGCAATCTCCTTTGCTTTTTCTCTCCCAAAGCTAACCTCACATGTAGTCTTAATCTTGTAGTTGTCTACTCTATAGGCGATCTTAGAAAAATCGGCAAAATTGGGTGAAAAAACGGTGACCACCGCAGGAGATTGGCGTCTTTGAATGTTGTCTGGCTTTTTGCATTTTGGACGGGCGGGAACAGCATGGAGAGACACACGTTTCATATCAAACGAGAATATGTACCAATCATCAGCTTCGGCCGGGAGAGCAATACAATCATCTTTTGAAGAGATGGAGTTTGGGAGCGAGGGCTTGTTTAAGGGTTTTGTCGAATTTGCCCAATGCAAATGTAAAAAGAGAGTGAAATGCAAGATATATTGTTACGCCTGGAGCGCTTCACAAATAATTTTATATGAAATTGTCACACGACTTGTGGTCGTTTGGGCCTTGTAAACAAAAAATAAACAATTTTTTTATTTACTTCACAACCGTGTTTATTGATTGAATTCCAACTTAGAACTAATTTAACATTTCTTTTTCATACTTATTCATACTTAGGATTATTTTACCTTTTGTTTGTTTGTTTGCTTACAATGCAATTTGGTAACAGAAATATGAACTCAGTTGAACTTCTTACTTTATTTATGACATCCAATCTATTGGAATGCCCTAAATGGTTTGAGGCGACAGGGTCCACGTAACCCGCGTTCCGCTGCCTTTCGCACTGACTCGTAGTAATCCCTCCTGAAATAATTGTGTTGAAGTTGGTCTGAACATTTTTCATTATTTTCAGGAATTTCAGTATCCCTCTTGTCAAAGTCTTCCCATTGGTACTCCAGCTTTTCCTTTATCTTCTGCAGATAATCCGGAGTCTGCCTGCTGGGACTATCTTTGTTGTAGTTTCTGACCAACGTGCATATTAACTCTCCCATCATTGCCGGTAGTTTTGCTTTCAGCCATTTTCGTCACTTCACTCGATTGTTTTCCACTTTCACTTGAAACAAAGTTCTCTTTTTGTTAGCTTAACTGTTTGATTACGGATTAACTTTTTTACAGGCCACCAAACTCTTTTGGTGTGAGTACTGTCACGGTCGCCAAATGTTGATTCTTAATTTTGAAATGATGACTTTTTTTTATCGTGGTTGAGGGAACCGTTCACCCGTACAGCCGATATTCAACTCCCCAAATTTCTTACAAACCAAATGGCCCGTAGCCTATGGTGTCGCTGCATTATTGCACATTCACCGTTCGTGGGAATGAAAACCTTTTCGTAGGCTCACGCAACTCATGTTTCGGCATGAAGCATGGACTAGATTCTAGAGTATAATATGCTTCTCTAGGATTTTTACTTGACCTGCCGAGAACTACACTCGCTAAGTTAGCATCGAGGTCGTTAAGGAAGGTTTTCGAAATCATTTTTTCAGTACTAATATGACAGATTTCTACGGGTTTTAATATATCGAATATATATTTACAATTTAATTCTTCTGATATATTTTTTAATTTATTATAATATTCGCTTTATAATTCCTTAATGACAGTGCCTGATGATAGAGTGAATAATAGCTGTCTCTTATGCCAAAGTTTCGGATAAGTTCGTCTCGTATTCGTTCCCACGTTGGATTTAGTCCTAAAGTTCTTATTGCCTGCAATGGATTACCCACATAGCATGGGATAAATATCTCGACTTCTCTTATAAATGAAGAAGTCTTCTGCGTTTCCCCAGAATTCTTTAATTTTGGATGATTCCGTTAGGATTTCATCCATTGCTAAGTTTGCTTGTGGTCCTTCGGCGGAGTTTGGGTTTCCCATTTTTACTTACGGTTTATTTTTCTTTTACAAGATCACTTTTAACTTCACTTAAATTATTTTTCTTTTGTTTTGTGAAATAATTTAAATTAACTCAGTTTTTAACATAACTTTCATAAACTTTATTTAATTTATTTGTTTTTGCAATGCGTATCGTTTCTTTGTTAATTATTAAAATTTCACTTAAGTGATTTTATCTTTTGTTTATTTGTTCAACTTCTACTGTATTTAGACTTTAGAAGTACCGACTGCGCCAGTTACGTTGAATCCTTAACCGATTGACTCACGAATTGAGTTTAATATATTTATTCGTAGATGGTCGATTAAAAACTAAACTAACAATACTGTTCCTTACTTACTAATGTATGCTGACCTTGATACAGCGGCAGTTCATTGTGCTTCCCTGGTATAAAGTTCGGCATGTGAAAATTACATTATGCTATTTCCATGAATTCGGCATGTGCAATTGTGCAATTCTATTATTTCTTGTCAACTTTACAGTTTCCCATGGATGTTGTAAAGTGAGTGGAAACCAATTCTTGGAATTGTTTCCACGGCTGGTGTGGTTATGTTGGCGGATGCTGATTCCGACATAACTCGCGCTATTTTAGGGAATCACTTAATTGTTTTTCCTTCATCCGTTCCGCTTTAAAATGTCCAAATGACAACTTGGGTGTCATTTGCCTTGCGCTGGTATCATGTGTCACCCATTCAAGAATTTTTATTTAATTTCCTAATAGCACAACGTAATATTTGTCGGAATAATGCGACCAGTGCAGTTTCAACTCTATTGCGCTGCGACAGCATTTGTGGATATGGAAAATAAGGAATGTCTTAAAATGGCCGTAGCTAGGTAATTAGGTAGAGAACTATTGTGTGGTTGAAGATTGGAGATGGTTGCACTGTGGGTGTTCTGGGTATGGTTGTTCGGATCACAACAGCTTTAACGATAAATGATATTACCAGAATGGTGCTAAATACCGAGAAAATTTTAAATAAATAAATAGTGATTTTGGGGTTGTTACATGGATTTCTTACGACCCTAAAGGTAATAAGTGCGACTTTTTTTTAATGTAACAGAAGGGTTAACACAACTTTTCAATGTTCTTCTTTGCCGTCTTAACACATCTTATCAATGTACTTCTTAACCGTCTTATAGCGACTTCTCACTGTCCCTTGACACGATTGGATCTCAATGGATGCCGATTGAGCTCCCAAATGTAGGCGAAATAACTCGTCCTTTTCTCGAATAAAAAAACCAGACCTAAAAAACTTTGACATTTTTTATTTAAACTTATTGTAATGCAAAAGGGTTTAAATTTCTAGCAGTTGACTGCGCCCAAATGGTGGTATAACCAAATGCCATGATTATCTGTCAGATTAAGCCTGGTTATTTGTGGACAAATGTGTCATTTTGTCATGAATATTTTTGCCAGTTGGCACACGGTGAAGGGAATCTCAGATGCGGCGTTTCCCACTGGTCTGTCTTTCGGTGATAAAATAAGAACACGGACTTTATTAATTCATTATTATACTTTAATTTAATTAATTAATTAATTGGAAATACAAAGGTTTGTGATTTACTTACGCTAGCTTACGACTGAAACGTGAATGGGCCGCAGTGAGCAAAACAGACACTTTTCACTTGTAATGTTAATGAATACATACTTTCCATGGTGCGATGTTAACGTTAAGCGTAGATACATAACACCTACGATAGAGGTGAATGCCTCGGTTTGGCTTAAACTTAGAACGACAAATAGGTCATGTTCTTACTATCTCAGACTTTCTTGTCGACTTCGAACAGATCCGCCATACGTTGTCAAACGCAGAAAAAAGGCATAGGAAAACTATGCAATTATATTTCATATTTTAGAATGAATATTTTATAAAACCAAATTATTCGAACTCATACATACATAGGGCGATATGATTTTTAATCTTAACTTTTTATACCCTATATTTAATATTTTTAAAATTGTAATTATATACAGCCATACAGTCAGTTGTAACTTCAAAGAATAAGTGACTGAGTCTCAACTAATGCATTCAGCAACAATTTGACTTTTGTCAAATTTAAGTTATCGATTCCTTAATGTTTAGCAAAAACTGCGACGAACGTTTATGCCAAACACTGTTTGTTTGTAAGGGTATCGACCAGATTGTGCTTTTTTACGCTTAAGTCACATAGTTGTATTTTTTTTATGGATGACTTCGAATTTTTAAGACATAAACCAAATCTTGAAAAGGAATGGAATCATATTTACTCTGTATTTATGAAGTACCTATTTGAAAATGTTAAAAGTAATGTAATGAAATGTAGCGTCATACTGATCTTTCATTAAATCCGCCAGGGAGAAATCATCCGCAAAATTCAATCGTCAAAAACGTAGGGATTCAATCTCTCCATACAAACATAGATATTTCTAATGCGCATGTAGATCGAACGGATCTGAGTTTCCCCCCCTGCGGATTTAATGATTGGGGTCATACTAATGAATATAAGAATAAGTTATCAATGTGCAACAATGTACACAGTACTTTTTTGTAAAACAATTGTTGTTTTTTTTTTTTTTAAATATATATAATAAATAAAACATAAATAGAATTTCTCTTTTTCACTCATAGTAACTTTGTCTCTTCATATATGTAGAATTTGTTAAGTTGAATATAAAAATTAATAAAATGTTTGTCGCCCCCGCCTGAGGGTAAAATAAAATTCTAAAACTTGTTTTACTAATAATTGTCCATTTGGAACGGATCATCGTTTCGTGAAAAGCGGATCTATTCAACGAGAGCTTGAATTTCGAAACGCCTTCGATTTTTTAGACTTAAAATGAAACAAGTATGTATTTGTGAGCGCTCTGGCTCATTGGTGAGTATGTTGTACTACTAATCTAAGAGTTTCAGGTTAAAATCACGCCGGGCCCGGTAACACCTATAGTTTGTTTTTCCACTTTACCTTTTACGAAAGTCTGACAAACATCCATCCAAGAGTATCAGTTGAATTCCGAAATAGTCAGGAGCTGCCGCATACTTAAGACATTATGCAGCCAGAACCGAGTGAGACTGTGTTGGGGGCCAGGTCACTGTAGTATAGAAGGTAACGAGCTAGCCGATGCGCTGGCTAGAACAGGAGGGGATTTAGCTAGCAGTGAGACAGTGGTTATCAAACCGCCTCTGGACGTAGTAAAGGGCATTATAACAGAGCAAATCACAAAGGCTGCCGACCTGATACAGAGTTTCCAAGGCATTATGGCCACATTTTGACCACAAGAAATCTGGGGAAATCCTTAAATTAAGCAGAGTGCAGCTAGGAACAATTTTCTAATAATGAACTCGCACTAAAGGGATTTTTGAATACCCTTATAATGTAATAGCTACACAGCGCGGGCGTTAAGGAGTTAGAAGTTAGGGAGATATGCCGATGCACGTTAGGTTTTAAATGTTTGTAGATTATAATGTGTATTAAAAATGGAATAGCGAAGAGCATTCCACATTCGTGTTGTTCGGTTAAGGAAAGATTTCTTGTATTTCACTGTACGTCTGATAGGCTTAAGGGTAAACTAATGCGAATTCTTTGCACAGCGGGTATTACGGTTAAAATGTTCTAGGGGTGGAATGCAACTGGCTATGCTTTAGTACTTATGGTGGAAATAACGAAAGGCAGGAGACATTGCGAAGATGACTAAGAGAGTCAAGCGATCTCGTGATGTTACAGTCACCAATGAGTTTTATCGCGCGTTTTTGAATCCGGTCAAATAGCTCCAAATCAGTTATTGGAGCAAAAGACCAGGTATGCGCATTGTATTCAAGTTTGGGGTGAATGAACGCCTTGTAAATAGTAGCCAGATCAGGGGAAGTAAAATATTTCCTGCAATTCTTAAGGATGCCTAGGCATTTCGCAGCGTTCTTGGCAACATCCAATATGTTGTCATTCAAACGAAGGTTGTCATTAACACACATACCGAGAATGGAAAGCCGTTCCGTTTCAACGATGCAAGTGCCATTCATGGACAATGACATGGTGTTAGGGTTTTGCATTAATGACAGAAGACAGCATTGCGGTTTGGAAGCATTAAATTCCACTCTATTGGTTTTACCCCACTGAGTTATGCTGTTAAGATCGGAATTTAATGAGCTTAACATACGTTGCAGTTCCAGTTCCACACCCGAAGATGAGGGGCGTGACCCAAGAAACGAGTATGAAAAGCTCAGGGTACTGTCATCAAAGGAATGGATTGGATTAGAAGTAACAGACAGGAGATCATTTATAAAAATGAGAAAGAGAGTCGGGGACAGAACGGAGCCTTGGGGAACACCAGCATTTATTTGGTGAGTTGCAGACTTGAAACCGTTCAAAACAACTTGAATTGAACGGTCCGAAAGGTAATTTCTAATCCATTGAAGAAGAGTATCATCGATTCCAAATGCACGCATTTTCGACAAGAGAGCTTGTTGCCAAACTCTGTCAAATGACTTTGAAATATCAACCGCAACAATCTTACTTTCACCACCTTGATGAAGAGAAGTTTTCGGGATTCAAGATATTTCATGAGCTGACGGTTTATCGGCGTTTCTATGACCTTGGAAAGAAGGGAAGTTATTGCAATTGGTCGGTAGGAGGAGGGAGATGAAGATGCGCCTTTTTTGGGGACAGGCTGGACCAATGCTGTTTTCCATCTCCAAAGGACAGATGGAAAAGCTTGCGCAGTGGTTTTGCCAGCGTAGAAGAACACCTCTTCAGAACGATAGGGGAAATACCATCTGGACCACCGGATTTGTGTATGTCAAGATCTTGAAGTACTCTAGCAACAATACGAGTGCGGAAGTAGATTGGTCCCATGGAATATTCTACGCGCTCGAGTACAGGGGGAGACAAAGCACAATCTGGGAGCGTTGAGCTGACTGCAAAGTGAGCAGCAAGTAGATTGGCCGTATCTATAGAGCTGATAGCTGGAATGTCATTGTAAATGAGTGTCGGGATAGATGATGAGGCCGAATTCTTGATGTTTTTAACAAATTACCAAAAGTGTTTGCTACCCGTGGGACTTTGTAGTATTTTTTGCCTCAACTTTTGGTCATAGGAGAATTTGCCACGATTAATGTGGGCATTGCAGTAATTTCTGGCTCGTTTAAACTTTTTACGGCTTTTCTCAGATGGTTTGGCTTTGAATAGCCGAAAGCTTGCCTCTTTTAACCTGATAGCCTCTTTGCAGCTCGAGTCACACCACGCGTTTACCGTGGGTTTGATACTTTTTATCCTGTTAGGGATGAAAGACTTTATTCCCAGGTGAATTATGTTTGATACCATATCAGCAGCAGCATCCACGTCACTGTTGAGGAACAGCGACCAGTTAAAACTCTTAAAGAAACCGTTAAGTTTTTCCCAATTGGCTTTCTCGTATTTCCATACAGTTCTTTTAGGAGTTTGTTCTTTAACAATGTGGTTGGCACTTTGAAGAGTTTTTACATGGAGAACTGGGATGGGCGAATAAAAGTGTTTGAATCAACTTAAATCGACCCCACTTCACTGTGTTGAAATATGGATATACAGGAAGCTGGAGATAAAATTGAAGTAATTCAAATGACAGTTTTGAAAAAACTACTTGGACTAGCCAACAACACACAAAGCAACGTAGTTCGTGTAGAGACTGGAACTATCCCATTAACATAAGAAATAGCGAAAAGAACCTTGAATTTCTGGATGAAGCTGTTAAATGTCCCCGATGACCGCCTGATAAAGAAGTATTGTACTGAAGTTTTAAGAATCCATCTTACCACTCAGCGACCAAACTGGACATTACAAGTTAAGGAACTTTTAATGAATAATTTTACTGATGTGTGGGAACAGCAAAACTTAGCAGTCGTAAGACGATCTTACGAAAACATTTTGGAGGACAAGAAGAGAGCATTAATAGAACAAGATTTCAGGAAAGCAACTAGCTCATCTTCCTGCTTATACTATGCTTCTTGCTTGGAAAATATACAGGATCCTCACTAAAAGCTGGCGTCATATTTGAATTTGGCCTCTAAACCGTCCATCCATAAAATCATTGCGCAAATAAGGTGTGCCAACAGCTATGCCCATAGGATAATTCTGCACGGTGACTGACATAATTTAGATCCAACCAACATTTGTACGATTTGTAACACACATGAAGATGACACTATTGAGCACTTCCGCCTAAGATGCCCAATTTTTAATGCAGTGAGAAACCATTTCCTGTGTTCTAATGGATTGACTGACCTAGGAAGCATAATAGCTGTCGAAGACAAAAACATTGCAACTAATATTTACAAATATGTCATCAACTCGCTTAAACTAAGAGCTTTTATCAGAAATGAATGATCCAGGTTTCTTAATAAGTACTGAACATATTGTTAATGTTTCTGGAAACTAATTACCAATCTTTTATGTAAAATATTATACCTTATATTAACTCTATTTTATATGAAAAAAAAATCATTACCCATTTTGTGTAATTATGTACATTATTGTCAATAAATTTGTAAAAGCAAAGCTTATAGCAAATAAATATATCTATCTATCTATCTTTCAATGTGGTTGGAGTACGAGAATTCAGCTGATATGATACAATGGTCTGACGAACCTAGAGGCGATAATACGTTTAAGCCGTATTCAACGAGGTGAGAGGTAAGAAACAAGTCCAGTGTGTTGGCAGTTTGACTGCTAATGTCTGGTATTCGTGTCGGTTCATTTACAAGCTGAGTCAGGTTATTTACCTCAGCAAAGATCTCGACGTACCTTCCTTCGGGGGTTGTCTGGCCAGAATGTCGAAGCCAGCTTGAATTGTGTATATTGAAATCGCCCGCAATAACGATTTCAGAACGAGGATGAAGGGTCACAATTCTTGTAATGGAATCAGACAGGGCATCAAACTCATTATAAGTTGTATGTCTGTCCAAGTTGGGGCTTCTGTAAATAAAATAGGTAGTGGATTAATTGCCTACGGGCATGAAATTTGAGCCAAATGAAATTAAATTCCGGATTGGAACACTGACCATACTGGGGCTGAAGTTGGTAGGCTACGTCACTACGTATACAAACGGCGATACCGCGATGGGGAAAGAATAACGGCACTAAGTTGTACCCAGGTAGACTAAACTCTGTTAGATCAGAGCCAACGCTAACTTGGTTTCACTAAGTGCCAAAACAGCTGGTTTGTTGCGGAAAACATGAGAGTATAATGAAAAAAATTGTCCCTCAACCCACGAATGTTACTGACATCCACTACGAAATTCCTACATATTATAAAATACAAACATAAAAGACAACACAACTCCGACGGTACCTAAGCAAAAGCCCTTGCGTTTTAAAATTGGAGTCAACTTTAGCACGAAATTAAGGGCGAATGTGAACGCATACCCAATAGGACTGCTTGTTATAGAAAAATAATAAATATCCGACACAAATAGGTATCACCTTCTGTCTGTGCGAAGTTGCATGTATTTTTGGAAAGAATAAATTGCGCAACGGGTGCATGTCGAGGGGGAAGGTAATGAGTAACGAATTCATTCTTGCTATCATTAGCTTTTGCCGCCAATAACCTAACCATCGTGGGCAATGGACGGAACTGAGTGGTCGCACTGAGCTACATTCTTAAATGATTTGCTTTGTACCAAAGACGCTGTCCTTCGATGCCATCGTCGTAGGCGATCAATCGGAGCCAGGAGACTAATCTCAATGGCTGCCACCGTCAGATGCGTTGTTTCATACCAAAGAAGCTACCCATGGCCGTCAACATCATGGCCGATCAATCAGAACCAGAAGGCGATCGTGGGCGATCAATCGAAACAAGGAAACTTATCTAAATGGCTGCCATCGTCAGATAAGTTGCTACGTTCCAAAGACGCAACCCATTGCCGTCAACATCATCAGATGTTTTTATTTCTACCAAAGACGCTGAACATCGTCATCACCATCTGGAACCAAAACACGACACTTAATGGCTTCCGTCCTCTGTCGTTTCGGATTAGACAAAATGGCTGCAGCGTCAACACCGGGGGCGATCAATCGGAACCAGAAGAATAATCTGAATGGGTGCCATCGCCATACATCTTGCTACGTTCCAAAGACGCAGCCCATCGCCATCAAAGTCGTGGGCGATGAATCTGAACTAGGAGGCGAAAGTGAATGGCTGCCATTCCCAAATCTGTACCTTTATTCAACAGCCTACGTATATCGACGAAGCCGAACTGCATTGCCCCACAGTTCACAGATAAATATTTGTTGCTTGCAAACATCAAGCAGAGCTGCAAATTGTACATGCTTGCTGGTACTTGGCATCCATGTTTGATTGTAAGATCATCCCCTTCATTCAATTGGATGCCGAGTCCCCTTACTTTGCTACCAGCGACAAGGCATTCAGTTAGAGTCATTCGAGAACAAACTATGGGTGAAACAGCATGCATCGAGCGTGGAAAATATTCAGAAGCTTTGATTCGCACAACATTGCTATTAGCGGATCAAACGAAACAGACAGTGTACCAATTTCATAAAAAAAAGTCCTCGTCAGACACAAGGGACTGTCATCGCAGCACCTGATTAATAAATGCTCACGGACATTCGCACAAAAATTTCGTCTTCATATAAAGCGTAATTCAACAACATTGTTCGTAAATAAAGAAACCTTTATTTTTGAAACTCAAGCATTAGGAGGCCATTAATATTAGTACGGATATGGCGCAGAGGATGCATGTTGGGAATGCATTATCTAATCAGCTGGAAGGGGAGTGAAGTCCGTCCAAAATTACTCGACACAAATGTTGCATACATAAATGTGCATACCTTTCCTCCTACAAGCATTTCAAATAAACGAATTGTATTTCAGACGATACAATCGTGTTATCTGGCCAATGCATCCGCAGTCCCCAGATCCCATCATTTCCTATGGTGTCATATGCACAGACATTACGTTTGCGAACTGGTCGCACTTAGCTTCCAAGTGTCAAATATCCTCTTCAAGGTAAAGTGTCATCCTCAATTTTTCTAGGCAGAGCAGACAATTTAAATAGTTATTAAATGAGTCTTAAAAGTGAAGCGAAACCGCGAGGAGCCGAATCAAATACAGAAATAAACATAGGGGCGGGCTACAGTCCGCTTGGGCGAACTGTTGGGTACCCTATTCTTATTCCTATCCCTCATAAGTGGGCGTAACAAAAGTCTAAGTATGGTGGAATTGTTAAGAACGCTGTACATGCTGTTATATAACATTATATTAAAAGATTTTATCAAACAAAAACGAAGCTTTTGTAAAAAAAACGTTCCCTAGCTTAAACTTTGGTTTTTCAATAAAATTATTTTATTTAATTGTGGGCGTGTCAGTAAGCGGATTTAAAAAAATTTAACACATGTGCATAGAGGACCCCTAGAGAGTATATATTATAAATTTCAGCTCCCTAGCTCAAACTTTGGATTTTCAAAAAAAGTTTTTTTTTTTGTAAATTGTGGGCGTGTCAGTAGGCGGATTTTGAAAATATTTACACACGAGCATAAAGGGCCCCCTAGAGAGTATATATTATAAATTTCAGCTCCCTAGCTCAAATTTTGGTTTTTCAATAAAATTGTTTTATTTTTTTTGTGGGCGTGTCAGTGGGCGGATTTTGAAAATTGTATATCCCGAGCAGTTTTAGGAGTCATAGATCATATATAAAAAATTTCAGCTTTCTAGCTCAAAATTCGATTTTTTCCAAAATTTTGTTTTTTGAGTTTGTGGGCGGATTTTAAAAATTCATAAACTTGATTATTTCGGGACCCTAGAGAGTATATGGTTAAAATTTCAGCTCTCTAGGCCCAGTTTAAAGGCCTAATTTTTGCCGACGGACGGACGGACGGACATGGCTAGATCGACATTACTATCGATGCTGATCATAAATATAGTAACTTTTAGGGGACTACGGACAATATTAAGGTATGTTACAAACTATACGTCAAAATTAATATACCCTTAGAATAGGGTATACAAATTAATGTATTGAAAATCGGAAATAAAAATTGATTGAATGACCATTAACCACTGCGTTTAGTTTCTTTTGTCGTTTTCTACTTCTTGTTGTGTTAATAATATTCGCTCTAAAAGCCGAATTATCGCGGGCTAAGTACCCGTGGTACAGTGGAAATAAATCATACAGCAAATTTTTATGCAGCATACTTGCAGAGCATCCGTGTACAGTGAAAATAAATCATACAACAAGTGAAAATAAAAAATACAACAAATTGGCGCAGCCGGTAGGATTAAGGCAGCAACAGTTTTAAACTGGTAATAGCTTGAAAAGCCTTAACTACCAAAACCTTATACTGGGCAAGACTCCTTTACCCTGAAACTCGAAACTGAGTCTGGTTTCGAGAGTATACTGAGGTAGATGACCTCTACACCACGGAGAGAGGACTCAACTCCTAGTCAGAATCCCGCAGGACAACCAGGAACTTTAAGAGGACAATCACCGCAACCAGCACCTATTTCACCGAGAAGACTTCGATCCGGGACAGTGTTACGAAGCAATAATTCTGTAAGCTTAACTGACTATTTAGGATTATTAGTAGAAAAAACGCGAAACAATGAAAATTTGACAGTCCTGCAGTGCGAACATTTAAATACTGAATTAGAAAAAACCCGAGAGCAAAGTCTCAGTAAAATTCGCAAATTGAAAGAAGCGACTGCAATCGCACCCGCTCGCGGTAGAACATAAGTTAACACGTGGATTTAGTAGTGAAAGTGATTCGAGGGATAGCGAAATTTCCTTAAGGTGGTTAAACATTTCCTTTCCTGAATCTGAACAGGAGTTTACCCTTGAATCGGATACCATCGAAAATAAACCCCAAACTACTTTTAAAATGTCAGTCGATTACTGCAAAATCGCCAAGCTGACTGCTCAGTTACTCCCTATATTTTCGGGTGAACAAAACCCTTCATTGAGCACAGATCTACAGACGTTTCTGGGCTGTTGTAAGAAGGTACTTGAATGCCTATCTGAGGAAGAACACCATGCGTTTGTGCAGATTTTTCGTACGAGACTGAGAGGTGATGCTTATTTGTTAGTCGCATCTAACCAAATAACATCCTTCGAGGATGCCGAACTGCTCCTCAATCGAACTTACTTGCCAAGGGAAACCTACCACGAAGTGGTAAATAAATTAATCACAATGAGACAGTACCACTTGGAAACTCTCATCGCTTTTACGGCCAGAATAAAGCAGATGCTGCAGCTTTGCAAGTAGGCAGCGGACCACAAATACGGTTCAATAGCAGCTCCCGCTGTGAAAACACAGCTGGAAGATTTTGCCAAAAATTCCTTGAAAACAGGAGTCACGAACCCGCATCCCTGTCAATACCTTCTAACGATAGGAGATGGAACAATTGATAACTTAGTGCAGAAAGCACTAGATATGGAAAGACTGCAGCAAACTGTTCTGAACCCACAACCATATTCGCCTGCCCCTTATTATCCAGGTACAAGTAAACCCAACGTCACCCCCTCGCCGTCTTATTTCCCAAACCACCCACAGCAATGTCCGCAGTCTTACGAGTATTTCCCAAACAGCCCACAGCAATATCCACCATCTTATTTGCCTAACGACCCACAACAATTTCCGCCGTCTTACGTCCCCAATAACCCATAGCAATGTCCGCCGTCTTATTTCCCCAACGGCCCACAACAATTCACGCAGTCATATCCCCAAGGTAGTCCACAAACAACCATTCAAGATCGTTTGGTTCCCGAAAAGCAGAATACTAGGTTTAAAAGGGGACACACCTATAGCGATTGTATCACTAGGAAGAATATCCCTTTTTGCACCACCTGTAAAGCCTACAACCATGATGTGAAAGACTGTCGAAAATCGGAAAACCGTGGTAACATTCCCAAGCATCACAGGAACCAACCGACAACCCCAGCACCTTTAAACTACAGTAGGGTATATAACGTAAGAACAACTTGCGATGTTTGTGGCCGGCTGGGCCACTCTCTTAATGAATGTAGACAAAAAGCCAGATGGGAATCGGGAAACCAGGGGTTTTGTCCTCGCGGTCGAGGACAAAAACCCCGGCTCGACATTAAAAAATAAAGAAAACACACAAAGGTACCTTCGGAAGCTAAAGTGCAGTGTCCCCACGGTAGTTCTTCCCCTCGACATAGGTCGTAAAGGTCAGGCGAAACTAATCCAGTGTCCGGCTCCGAAGTTAGTTTAATAAAAAATAATTCACTTAAGTCAGGAACGAAAATTGACACCGATAAGGCATGTACCTTAGAAACACCATTTGGGAAAGGAAACAGCGGCCTTATCATGAAACTCGATTCTAAAGTGAAACTGTTCGAATTCGCAAAATCGCAACTCTGTAATTCTATAAGTAAGTTCTGAAAACGAAAATCGAACAGCTTCAGTACTGCGAATTCTTTTTTGTTTTCTTAGTACAAAATTGGTACTACCTTTTGCGAAAGTTAATGTCAAATTCGAGCGAATTCGTAAATAATCGTTCTACATCAAATGTGTTTGCGAGAAGATAGAATGAAGAATTTTTTTTAAGAATGTAACTAAATAAGAGTTATAAATGAATAATTCATGAATATTTCATAAACATTGTAATATGTATGCATAATGTTTGTTTTTTTTACCAGGGAATCATCTAAAACCACAAATACAAAAGATTCACAATTTGAAATTTTGGTGCAGTACATGACCCAGCATCCAGATTTGTCCAAGAGGTATTTGAAAACACCCAAAGCCAGACAGAAATCAAAACATTTGTGGACAATCTTCTCAAATGATTTGAATGCTGCAGGTCCACCGCAGCGTGATGCTGTTGTGTACTTTTTATCTTTTAGGCTGAGAGGTACGGCTCTCAGTTGGGACTTACCGTTTAATCGTGTTTTGCTGTAAGTCCAGAGTGATAGAAACGATTCTGTTTGTAACTTAGTGTTTTCTTTATTAACAATCACTTAAAACTAGTCACTTATTTTTCTAACAATAATAATCTCTTAATTTTATTTATTGTTAAAGTATTATTATATATTATATATTTATATATTACTTGGACGAAGACTAAATAGGAATAGACCGCGCTGATCGGCGGATGAAAAACTGGGAAGGGAAAACGACTCCACGAACGAGACCGAACTCTGTTTTACATGCACTCAATTGAAATAGAAAAGACCGCTTTGTTTTGCGGGTGATAACTGATTAAGACAAAAATACGACTGCACTGTTTTGTGGATAAAGACTGAGTGTCGCGTCATTCCCTGGGAATAGTCATCGATACATTCAAGAGTTCGACGAACGAACGAACGAGCAAAAAGAAATAAAAATTATTCCGGAAGGGAATTCCCTCGCAAGTCAAGTTCAAGTGGCTCGTGTTACTTTGTCGCACATACGATCGATTCATAAGCGCGACATCAGCACAACGAGTTAATTGACTTGTGCACTTAGTTGCGCAAGGGAAATGCGGAAAAACCATAAATAAGCATTTGTTTATTTGGGTCGGAAGTGTTGGGCATTGACGCTGGAAGTGACAAGCTGAAATAGCAATTTAGGAGGATGTTTATTTGGGGCGATCGATATATTGGGCCCTAGCGAGGTAACCGTCGGAACGGAAAATTCTCCGAAATCGTCCGAATCGGAGAATATTTTGCTTAAAGTTAATTCCGTTCCGACGGATCGGAACATTTTTCCGCCAAAATCTAACGCACACTGGCGGTATGCGTTGTAGTACGATGAAGTGCATTTTTTCCTGTTTTTGATATTTTGACACACAAGTTTTTTTCCGAAATCGTCCGCCAACATTTTGTTGCGGAATTTGTTGTTTTTTTATGTAAACACCTTGTAAATTGGATTTTCGATGCACGAATTTTTTGAATAAAAATTTAATTTTGCTATAGGTAATGGTGATAATTTATTAGGATTTATTATGCAAATAAAAATTGATTGAATGTCCCTTTTATTTTACATCAGGTTATTTTACAAAGAGGTCCTTGGAGCCACAATAAAGGTCCTTTAAACCCGAAAAAGGTTGTTTTCCAAAAATGTCTTTAGAAACAGCACGGTATATATGAGTTCAATGGTTTTTGAATAAATGATCCTAGGAACAACAAACATTTTGGAAAAATATCCTGGTTTCGACTATTAAGGACCTTTTTTGTTGTTGCAAGGACCTCTTAGTCCAATAACACTGAACACACATATACCGTGTGGATTCTAACGGCATTTTGGTAAAATATAATTTTTTCTGCTTTTAAGGATCTTTTTTGTTGTTCCAAGGATCTGTTAGTCAAATAACATTGAACAAACTGCCCGGTTTTGTAGGAGTTTTTGAAAAAAAAATTTCGGGCTTAAGGACCTTATTTAGTGCTCCAAGGACCTAATTATTAGTAACACTCTGGCAACTATTTTTTCACAACTAAACACGCTTACATAGTTGCACTTCGCAACTAATAACTAATTTAAATTTCCAAAATTTGTTTAATTATGTACATTCAAAGAAACTACAGCTAATTTAGTTGTAGCTTTTTAGTTAAACTAACTTTTGTGCAACTCTGCTATAGACTTACCAAGTTGAGCGGTTCCAATTCACTAACATCAATGATTTTTACATGATCATTTTGATGAATATATATTTTATTTACCGTTAGAAAGTAAAAAACGAAATAAATAAATTCAAATGCAACTAACAATAAGCTTTAGTATCTATTTCTGCCACTCCCTGATCGTCCTCCACCGAATCCCCCTCCTCCGTAGCCAAAATCACGACTACCGCCACCGCGGCCACCAAACTGTTCCATTTCATTTGCACGCTTGTCTTTCTTTACCTGGAAACGGCGAGCCATATCCCTCAGTTCGTCAGGTACCTCTTGGTCAGCTTCTAAGATCTTAATCAACTCTTTCGACGATCCGCAATCAGAACGCGTGAAGAAACTTGACGACGTACCAAGGCGACCCGCACGACCTGTACGACCAACACGATGCACGTACTCCTCGATGTTGCAGGGGAAATCACAGTTGATAACATATCTATGGAATGATGAATTTATTAATCTGCAAGTCAACATTTATGAATTACTTACGTTATATCCTCGAAATCAAGTCCTCTGTTTGCTTTACATCGGTTGCAATGAGAATCCTCACCTTGCCAATTCTGCTACACCCCAGTTCTACGCTCGTTTTTATCGTCTTCTTCTTATCAGGAAACTTTCCACACTGTTTATTCCACGAATCGTTGCGGTCGAGAAGAACACTTCAAAGTGCGCCTCCAGACCGTCACACATCAGCCGTAGGTTGACACTTTTCACTCAGAATTCACTTTACAAAATCTACCATAACAAATTAAAGTACAAATAAATGTAAATAAACGTAATGGTACAATCACACAACATAAAATGAAGACCGCCGATTGATGTCTCAAATTTAAGACGGAAAAAACAAATGCATAATAAGGACTATCAAAACACACTGCTTTTTTTGACTTTTAAATGGAATTGTTTTCATCTTTTGACAACTCGGTAATTACATATGTTTGAATTATAGAGATGGTAGTTTCGAAAATTAATCGATATTTGACTGAATCGATATATTTTAAATAAAAATCGATTTGTGTTCTAGTTAACGCTAGCGTACAATTTATTGGCAAAGTGACATCCTTCCTTGTTAAGAACTATGAAATCAAACTCCCTTTATTGATATATGATAATTTAAAGCTCTTTTAAGTCTTCATTATATATAAGTATCGAAAGACATATTGACTTATCGATATTTAAATGTACTTTGCACATCTTTTTCAGAACTTTAAGTCTGTCGCATGTCGAATCAATGCGACGCGGTGCGCCATCGCAATTATATATAATTTTTCTCCGATGACAGACACCTCGAAGGCAATTTGAGTCTCCGAAGGAGTATGCGTTGCGGAGAATTTTCCGTTCCGACGGTTACCTCGCTAGGGCAGATTGTTACAAAGTTGCAACATCGATCGTGGGGTTAAACATCTTGCATACAGAGAAGAAATATTAAAGGTTGTAAAGTGCTTGGTATGCTCAAGTGGTACATTTTACAACAATGCATCGGGATGGAAAAGGTAAACAAAGTTTGAAAATTGTTAAATTCTTTTAATTTCTTTTTGTTTCATTAGGTTAGGGCCGATTTTTAAGTACACACAAAGGGCAAGATGAGGATGAACAAAATTAATTTTTCCTTTGGAAGAAAGGCCAAAAAGATGAAGATCTATTAGGTATGTGCAATGGTGTCACAGAAGTTAAAACAAATTCCAACAATGTTCTAAACCCGGAAAAAGAAAATGTCCCACAGCCGCCAATTACACCAAAAAAACGGCAATCACTCCTTGAAAAACAAGTTGAGCATCAAATTATATATCAAAACAACTCGTACGTTGCTCTGAAAGAGATCAATGAAAATGTAAAAGGAATTTTGAAGTATAAAAAAAAGGGACTTTGAACAAAATGAAAAAAATTACAAATTAAAAAAAGAGAAACTCGAACTAAAAAAACTAAAATTTGAATTTAAAAAAAAGAGTTCTCTCGAAAAGAACAAAAATACAGTTGCTAAATTGGAACTTAAAAAAAGTCTTCGGCAACAAATGAATGCCATACCATAAAAATACCAAAAAAAAGTGAACATGAAGTGAAAAGTATATTTGTGTTATTGTACATAGTTGTGACAGGTGATTATTTTAAAAGACTGAAAAAGATGTTTTTCTTTTGCTTTTTTTTTAATATTATGTTAAATATGTATGTATTTTCAAAATAAAAAACTGCCTTTAAAATCAGTTGCGAATATTGAATCGCAACAGTCGTTGTCATGTTTTTCTTTTGTTGTGTCAAATATAATGCGAGACTCGTTTGGGTTATGTCAAACTCATGTGAGAATCGTTCGAAAATCGAAAATTTGTTGGCAAATAGTTTGGCATTACCGACGTTCGATTCTACTTTCATAGAGAGTACCATTTGAAAGTAGAATCGGAAATAACTTTCGAATAGAATCAATAGTAGAAACGGATTTCATAGTAGGGCCCCAGTATTGGTGCTTGTCAGGGACATTTTAAGGTTAAATCTAATATTCCATGTTCCTTTCAAGTACTGGATAATATAGCAACGTTTTCGTAGAAGGAATACTCGGAAACGACTTCCTTTCGAATCAGTGTAACGTGGATGGCCCTAACCATCAACTGAGATTTCCCGGAACGATAACCGATCCACAGGAGCTTACAATACCTCTACATTACTCAGATCTTAGTTCAAGTCCTAAAAGGGCAGTCAACAAGGGACAACACACAGCAAAATTGGAGCCAACAGTCGCCCAATCCAAAAGCTGTGTCGTTTCTAATGTTGACTGCGAAGCCTCAACAAAGGATGCTTGTTATGCCGTAACAAACAATACGGACATAAATAACGCCTATGATCATTTTAAGAGTTTTGATATTGTACTGGATAAACCATTCTGCCAGCCTGAACGGTCACAAACGTTTATAACAGTTCCTCTAGAATTGACGGAAGAAATGCTCTGCTTACCCGATAAGGTACGAGTATGTGATGGAATCTTCCTCTCCAATTGTAACCTGCCTTCAGGCCAAAATAGATATTTAATAAGTGCTCTCAATACAAATGGCCAAACAGTAACCATACAAAAATTAAAGTTACTATTAAGTCCAGCGCAAAACTATAAAATAATCCCTCTGGAAACCGAAAATGAACATGCTCCAGAGACGACCATGTTAAATCACCACGTAAAATACACGTTGCCGGACAACGAGTTTCCGGACGACCCCCAACAAAACTTACGGGTAGAGAAACTCAAAAACGAGCTCACTGTTGGAAAAAACCTTAATTCTGAAGAAAAGAACGCAATTATAAACCTCTGTATTGTGATATTTTTCATTTAAAAGGCGATCGCCTCTCATACACAACCGCTATAACACATGAAATCCCATTGCTTCAGGACCAGGCGCCCATAAATCAAAGAATGTATAGACTGCCCCAGACAAAGAGGCAAGTTTTAAATGATCAGTTAAAGGAGATGTTGGAAGATAACGTTGTCCAACCTAGCAAAAGTACTTGGAACTCACCTCTCCTGGTAGTCCCTAAAAAGTCGGGTCCGGATGGTGAAATTAGATGGCGACTAGTGGTTGATTTTCGCAAACTGAATGATTGCACAATAGGTGATGCTTACCCCCTACCTCGAATTGAGGACATACTTGACCAACTTGGTCACTCCCGGTATTTCTTCACGCTCGATCTAGCAAATGGCTACCACGGATCACAACAATAAACTAAAAAAGGTTTTTGATAGATTAAGAAAAAATAACTTAAGACTGCAGCCGGAAAAGTGCAGATTCCTGCAAATGGAAGTAGTTTGTGTGGGACATGTATATTCAGAATTAGGGGCACTGCCAAATCCCAGCACAACTGCCACTGTTAAAAATTTTCCATCTCCACGGACAGTTAGGCAGGTCCAATCCTTCTTGGGACTCGCCAACTACTACCGTAAATTTATTCCACAATTTTCTAAAATAGTCCGACCTCTTACAAACCTACTCCGTAAGGACGTAAAGTGCACCTGGACTGAGAAATGCCAAAGGGCATTTCAAGAAATCAAGGCACAGCTGGTCTCACCGCCTCTTCTGATCTACCCCGATTTTGCTAAACCTTTTAACCTGACGACGGATGCAAGCAGCGAAGCGATCGGAGCAGTACTATCACAGGGCAACGTAGGAAGAGATCAGCGCATTGCATATGCTAGTCGCACTTCAAACAAAGCCGAGCGTAACTACTCCACTATTGAGAAAGAGCTATTAGCTGTTGTATGGGCTACCAGAAATTTCAGAAGCTACCAGAAATTTACTGTATATACAGATCATAAGCCTTTAAAGGGAATATTCAACGTAAAAGACCCAACCACTCGCCTCGTTCAATTTCATCACAAATTGTCGGAGTTCGATTACAAAATAGAATACAAGCCAGGCAAATACAATACCAATGCTGATGCCCTTAGCCGAATTCCCCAATAAGTAAGTAAGTAAGTAAGTAAGAAATTCATTTATTTAATATTTTCTTATTACATAAGTTACAAGATAGAATGAATTTTAAAGCTATGGCTTAGCCGTCAGCTTGGTTAGCAAAATGCTTATACATGTACCTACATTTGTTACTTTAACAATATAGTTATTTTTTTAATAAACTTAATCAATCATAATACTCTGTTATTAATAGCGACCTGTATTTGTAGATGGATTTAATATAATAAAATAACTTTTTCCAATCACACTCTTTCAGAATTTGTATTGTCTCCTGCATGGTAAGGAATTTTTTTCCGAAGTAAGCTAGTCTCTGTGGTTTGTAGATTGGACAAACACTAATAATGTGAAAGCAGTCTTCTTTCGCTTTTAAGTTGCAAATATTACAAAACTGGTTGAAGCTTCCATTATATGGGCTGCCATTTAAACCAATCAACTCACACCTTGTTTTGAAAATAAGAGAAATTTCACTATAGTTGAGTGAGTCATTGAAATAGTTCTTATCCTTTAGATTGAAGTTCAGGTGAGAATACAATACTCTGCTATCTGATTCACGAGCTTTCTCTATAAATCGCACACGAATAGCATCTTCATTTTTATTTATTATTCGATAAAGTTGGTTCTTTAAGTTGTCCAGGTTGTTTAGATCGAATGAAATAGTTTCTCCACACGCGTTTCCAATTCTTAACCATCTTAACGCCCACCAGTCCTTGTTCCTTAATTCATAAGATAGCATTTTTTTGGTTATTCGGGAGTCTGGATACGAACCTATTTTAATGATGTAATCCGCTTGCGATTTGAGAGTGCTTGTAAAAAGCATTGGAAGACCCGTTTCCAAATAGATTGTGTAGTTCGGCGATTTCATTGGTAAGTTGAATAATTTTTTCAAGAAGTTCCTGTGGAATTTCTCGATTACTTCGTACTCGTCTGATCCCCAAACTTGAGAGGCGTAACAAAGAGTTGATTTAACAACTGAATCAAATATTCTGTATTTCGTTGAGAGGAGAATCCGCTTGTTTGCAAAAACATTTTTCCATGATAGATTCACTAAGCTTTGGGAAGACTTGGCTTTATCCGTTAGATGTTTACCAAATTCTAGGGTTGGGTTCAGTTTCACTCCTAAATATTTGAGTTCCTTCACAATCTCTAATCGGCTTCCATTATAAAACCATCTATTTCCACTTTGCACTCGTGGTGAACGGGAAAATACCATAATTTTAGATTTTTCGGTGTTGATGGTTAGTCCCCATTTTTTGCAGTAACTGGCTAGACGATTTATCATCAATTGGAGATTTTCAGGAGATTCAGAGAGTAGAACAAGATCATCGGCATATAACAAGACATTGACCACGGTATTAGCAATTCGTACTCCACCAGGCAAATCTTTTTCTATGTCGTTTATAAATAGAGAAAACAATAAGGCACTAAGAGGACATCCTTGCTTTACACCAGTCTGTGTTTTAAACCATTCTGAGAAATCCTTTCCATCCCAGACTGCTGCACTTGTTTCGGCATACATTTTTTTAATGGTCTTAAGAAATTTTGTAGAGATACCCAACTGAGACAGTTTATAGAAGAGTGCACTTCGGCTAACAAGATCAAAAGCTGCCTTGAAATCTACAAAAAAGCTATACATTTTCTTGTTTCTGGCTTGAAAGGCTCTTATAATCGCAGATAATGTGAATATTTGGTCAACGGTTGAAAAGTTTTTTCTGAATCCAGCTTGACGCTCTGTCAGAATATTTTTTTCATCTACCCATTTTTCTAATCGTCCTACAAGTATGCCGCAAAATATCTTGGCTGACACATTCATGAATGAGATTCCCCTGTAGTTTTCTACGTTTTCCAGCGAACCCTTTTTGTGGATGGGGAATATTACGGACTTCTTAAACGATGAAGGGATGTCTGCACTCGAGAACACACTGTTGAAGAGAACTTTCAAATAGTTGATTAAGGTTGGACTAGCATTTTTGTAGAATTCGTACGGAATCCCATCTTCGCCTGGCGCCTTTCCATTTTTGGATTTCATGATAACAGCATTGATTTCGTCAGTTGTTACCTCACCATCTAGGGAATCGTCGAAAATGAGGGGGTCCGCATACGAGAAAGAAAGGTTTGAGTTATCCAGTAGAAGATGTTTAAAATATATGGATAGATCATCAGCAGATACTCCTGTACCTATTTGATAAACTGTACCATTAATCTCCCTTGCTATTCTCCAGAAGTCCTTCGAAGACTTGGTTTGACTAAGTAAGAGAGCTTGCTGATTATCGAAGTCAGTTTTCTTAGCTAGGCATAGATTTTTGTAGTGGGTATTCACTTGGTTATACCACTTTTTAACATCAGGGTCATTACAAGTTATCCAGACACGCAAAAGGGCAAATGATTTCTTCCTAGCATTTATGCATTCTCTATCAAACCATTTTTGTTTAAATGGTGACCTTATATTTGAAATGTTGTTTGATGCAGCACTTCTTATATAACAAGTTATTTGGTTTGCGAGTGTTTCTGTTTCTTCAGGTATCGAATTATTTGCTGAGAGCAAGCTGTCTAATAACCTGTGGTAGGTATTTGTTTTTTCGGATTTCCATTTAAGTCTTGGTAGCAGGGGCAGGTTTTTGTGATATGAGGGTGTTTCACCATCAACTTCAACCACGATTGGCATGTGATCCGAAATAGTTTTGTATTGTACCTCAAATTTTTTAATTTTCCCAGTCCAGTCGTTGTTAACAGCACAAAAATCAATAACTGAATTGCCTTGTCCTCCGACAAATGTGTAATGCCCTTCTCTATCACCTTCTGTACAGCCGTTTAACACAATAAGATCATACATTTGGAGCAGCTCTAGTACATCTGTTCCATTTTTATTGCAGACTATGTCTTTAGATACCCTATTGGTACAGCATATACTAGGGTTTGTTACAGTTTGCACTATAGTGGTTTGTGAGTTACTTATTCTCGAATTCCAATCTCCAATCAGCATAACGCTTTTGCTAGCTAAACATGACATTGTATTACACAGCCTCTCAAAGTCGTGAGTCCATTTGTTGCAGTTTATATATGATGGAACGATATATGTATTATTATTTTGTGTCAAACATTTTACTACGGTAGTTCCTTCAAATTCATCAAAATCGTAAGTTTTTAAATGTGATTTTTTTATCCCGTACAGGCTTCCTCCACTTGCACGCCCCTTTATGTAGGTTTTACTTGCTTCGCTCCAAATTAACTTAAAGCCATCGAAATATTTATTAAAATTACTTAAATTATCGCTTGTTAAATGTGTTTCAAATAAAAAGAAAATTTCAAAGTTCTTAAAATAGTTAAAAAAATCTACAAATAATAATTTATTACTTAATCCAGATATATTGTAAGATAAAATATTTGCAGAGATAAATTTGTTTGAGCTGACGACGCTTAATTCTCAGTTTTGTATGACACTACTACCTTCCGGACCTTCGGTGTAAAGTGTCATCACTGGTGCATCTGGTTTGGGCCATTCACGCTGACGTCTGTTTGACAACATAGTTTCGTTGACAGCATTAAAATTGAGTTTTCCGTAGATATTCTGTAGTTCGTCTTCTCCGTTTGTGTTATTATATTTAAGTTTGTTATTATTGTCTAAATAAAATGTTCTATTACCAATTAATAAATTGTTATTTTTAATCAATACTGCTTCGCTTGGATTAATTGTTTTGACGACTTTTCGATACCCGAGTAGAATTCGACGTTTGATTTGTGATTGTTTGCTAAGGTCTCGTTGGATATAGCAGCCTGTGCCTTTTAGCTTCAAGGAATTTCTTAACATTTGCATTGCAGTTTCATTGGAACCAGTGCTAAGTTTGAGTTTAATTGTTTTCTTGTTTTCACTAAGTTTTATGGCTTGTGGCATTTGTTGTTGGTTTGCATCAGAGCCTAGCAAAAGTGTGGTTATGTTATGAATCCTTTCTTGGGGGTCAGATCGGTCGTTTGGAATCGTGAAAATAATATTTTTCCCTCTGATCTCTCTGCTCTGCAGTTCAAGCTCCTCTTCTAGAATGCAACATCGATTTTCAAAATGCTGCACTTTTTCAGATAAATTCTGATTTTGTTGTCTTAGCGAGTGTATCTCATTGCTAAGTTTGTTGAGATCGTCTTTTGTTGCTAGATTGGCCGTCGCTTTGGAGAGTCCTATATTGAGCGATGCCTCAATAATGGATTTGATTTTATCAAGGTCAGATTGGGAGATCGACATTGTCTTTTGAGATTTATAATCCCTTGATGGTCTGTTGGTATTAAAAAGTGGATAAATATTTTTTTCAGGTGACGTTTGATCGATTTTCCTTTTGTTGTCAGTCATGTGACTTAGGTGTCTACTTGGAAAGTTTATTTCACAGCTAATAAATTAGGATTACCTGCTTTTGCTGTTTTATTTATAGAAACAGACAGTCGACGCACCTGTTTATACACTTTTAATTATTAATTACGAACTTTGGCTAGTTATATTTAAGAATTTTACGAGAGCAAATTTTGTTATTGAACTATACACTTTGTAGCAGAGTTGCCAGTTCCCATTCCCCAATATAACGTGACCAAGTCTGCACAAGAACGGCAACCCAAAAAGTGTGCTGATACAGACAGGATCTTAACCTATGCTGAGTACGATGCCGAGAAAGCACAGAAACCATTACAGAATCTGCAGAGTGCAAATCTTGTGCGATCTCTAATACATCTCATTCAATCACACAAGAAACTACAGAGCCGAGGTGCACCAACCACCGAACAAGTTCATCGACATTCTACCGGTAAATACAGCAGTATGTAATGCTGTAACGCGGTTACAATCACAAAAGAAAAGTCTATCTCCTGAGCCAGCACCTACAGATAGTGAAAGCAGTCAAAGTAAACCAAGCGATTCTGAAAAACTTAAAGCCTCTCTAATACAGAGCGCAGTGGAGGTGCAAGAACCAAATACAAAACCCATAGAAGTAATCAGTAGCCTCGAGGAAATACAAACTATTCTCAAGGACTATCATGACTCGATTTTTGGCGGCCATCAAGGCGTAGTGAAAACGTATAAGCGAATTCGCAAAAAATATTGGTGGCGACACATGCTCAGAGACATAAAGAATTACATCAAAAAATATAAAAAATGCCATACCATGAAAGCAACACCTTTGATACGAATGCCAATGATCATCACTGATATCGCTGAAAAACCTATTGACAAGGTCTATTTTGATATCGTAGGCCCTTTAGAACAGTCAGAATCTGGAAATGTCTATATCCTAACTTTTCAGGATAATTTGACGAAAATAGTTGATTGCCATGCCATGCAAAATGCAGAAGCCCAAACGGTGGCTCAAGTGGTTTTCGATAATATAACTACACGTTTCGGTATTCCTAAACGGATTGTCACCGATCAGGGGACAAATTTCCTCAGTGATTTATTTAAAGGTCTTTGTAAATTACTTAAGATAAAAAAAATGCAGACTTCAGCTTACCACCCCCAGTCAAATTGTGCACTATAACGAGCACACGGGCCAATAGTGGAGTATCTGCAAAGTATTACTGATGAGAATCCCAGGTCATGGGATCAGTTCTTGCGAACAGCAACTTTTGTTTATAACAATAGTATTCATGATAGCACTAAACTTACACCTATGGAATGTCTATACGGATTTACGTCTGACATACCGTCCAACCTAAAAAGAGAGCCTGAACCCATATATAACCATGAAAACTATTGCCATCTTTTAAAGTATAGGCTTTAAGAATCTTATTCAATAGCCAGACGCAACCTTTTAGCAAGCAAACAGAGGTAGAAAAACTATTTCGATAAAACCATAAGGCCTCACTCGTTTCATGTAGGAGATAAAGTACTCGTCAAAAGCGAAAATCGAAAAGCGAAAATTATCGCCCATATGGAGAGGGCCTTATCCAGTAACAAGTATAAAAGGACCCGTAAACACAGCTATCAAATTTGGTAGAAAAGAAATTGTGATCCATAACAATCGACTAAAGCCTTACTATGAATAATGCAAAATGAAACTAACACATGACACATTTTAGTTCTTACTGTCTGACTTCTCCTTTTTCATCTTCCTACAGTACATTATGGAGCTCATGATTATTTTCTTAACAATGCTACTTCCCTCTGGTCAACCTTTCGAGCAACCATACACCGTGAATTCTCTCAACAAAACAGGAGTGATATTCGAAGGTTTAGGCGATTTATGGGTCTACCACGACACCTGGACCGTGCTCACCGAAATAGACCTATCGGAATTAGGAAACCAAACAATGCTGGCGGAACATGCAGAACACATTGTCAGCCAGTTGTGTAGCAGCGACAATAGCACTAACAAAGACCATTGCTCACTGCAGCAACGGCACATACATGCGGTGATGCAAACTATTAAAAATCGGACAAAAATAATCTACGAACTACTCCCGAGATCCAGACAGCCAAGGTCACTCTTCAACGGCATCGGAGACGTGTTTCATTATCTTTTCGGCACAATGGACAGTGAAAATGAAGAGGAAATCTACAGCAAACTAGAGGACCTACAAACCGACGAAAAGAAACTAGCTGAATTGAACAAACAGCAAATATCAGTAGTTAGCACTACCATAAAACAAATCCAGACGCCTTTAAAAACTTTAGTGGATAGACAGCAACAAATTGGTTCTAAGATAAACGAAATCATGCAATTAACCGACGAATTGACCAAAGTACAGATGAGGCAGGAGATCGTAACAAGTATCCTCCTACAAGTCCTCGAAATTAAAACACGCTAAACCACTTTAATAGACATAATACTAGCTTCCAGAAATAACCAAATACATCCATTACTTATCTCCCCTAACACTTTTTCAAATTTATATAAAAGGTCGAACCCAATCTGCGAAAACAAATGTGTGCAAATGCTATATCAAACTGCAGAAATAAAGTCACACCTCTTACAGGAAAAACTGGTAGTAAAAATCATCCTACCAATTTTTGCATTACCCAAAATGCAATTTTTCAAAGTTTTTTGTTTCCCGATACACTTACCAGCGGGACATTCTTTAGTACCTGATATAAAGTACTATGCAAACAGACTCCCTGGAGTTTCTACTATTTACGGGTGAAGAAGTAAAATCTTTTGTCACGATTACACGTGGGTTCAACGTTACCACTTATGTTGGAAAACTAGAAATCCCCATAACAAGAGCAACGGCCACAACAGAATGTATTGTGAAGATATTCTTTAATCCTCTAAATGATAGTACCCAATGCCATTATCGAGTAAAATATCCTTCACAAGATACGCTTATCAAAATGACTAGGCCAAACAGTTGGTTGTATTCAGTCACTAAAGCTACAGTACTCCACATATCCTGTTCGAAAGTATTGTTGACGCCAAAACTTACAGATCAAGGAATCCTAACAATAAACAAACCTTGTCAAGTTCAAGTTCTTGATAAAACGATCCATTATCAAAGTGACTCAAGACCCACTTTGTTCATTGTACAACCGCAATATTTTCCCTCTGCAAGTAAAGAATTGTCCGGCTTAAACCTTAATTCCCTAATCCCCAGCGCTACATATCTGAATCAAACACGTTTAATAATAGGTTCAGATACGAATGAAATAATTCATAAAAGCACTCAATCCCTGGAGGAAATTCAAGATAAATTGGAGCAACTAAAAGAGAATACCAAGTCCACTAACCACCGCAACCTATCTATAACTTCCCTTTCAATCTCTAGTTTACTAATAATAGGACTAGCGGTAGTCATAATAATCAAACTTATGCCCATCATTTTAAGAAACTGGCAGAGTAAGAAAACGACACCTCAAGAGGATGTAGAAATGCAGGTTATAGAGCCCGCTACAGAACCCCCAAAGGTTAATGTACCTTCTACCAGTGAAATCCGCAGTGAACCGTTAACTCGATCACTAACCCTACCAAAATCCGTTCAATTAGTTTAAAAAAAAAATTAAAAAAAAAATGGAATTTAAACATATAACAATGAATGTACTTTTTCAATAAAAACTAGAGCGAGAGAAAAACTACTCTAAGTAAGCATTGAAGGCAATTATAAATTTAACTATATCTAAACATGCATAATCATAGAAAACAAATTATCAGTTTTAGAAATTTGTGAATGTGGTTTCGATAAAACACCAATATTATGTTTTAAATATACATAGCAATAAAAAAAAGGAAGAAGAAATTTCCATAAGCTAGCATAACAAAAAAAAAATGTGTTTGATTAAATAAATGACAAATAGATTGTTAAATATCGTATTACATACAAAAAGAATTTAACTCAAGAAACTACAAAAAAAATATTAGTATTCAGACCTTAACTATATATGTATGTTAAAATGTTATATCTTTAAACAAAGTTAAATATTATTAAATTAAATAAAAGACAAATAGATTGTTAAATATCGTATTATGTACATACAAAAAGAATTTAACTTACAAAACTACAAAAAATATTAGTATTAAGACCTTAACCAAAAATGTTAAAATGTTATATATCTTAACCAAACATACGAAATAGCAAATAGCTACACGCAAAATAAAAAAAAAAAACAAATAAAAAAATATATGTAATTGAATAAAAAAAAAAGTTTGCTCTGTTCTGCCTTAAAAGTCATTATAAATATTCTATGAAAAATCCAAATTTTATTACTTCTTTTTGTGAGTATTATTCCTCTTCAAAGAATAATTCTCTTTTATTAAGGGGGAGGATTTGTTGCATACATAAATATGCATACCTTTCCTCCTACAAGCATTTTAAATAACCGAATTGTATTTCAGACGATGTAATATCTTGCTAATGCACCCGCAGTTCAAGATCCCATCATTTCCTATGGTGTCATATGCACAGACATTACGTATGCACATTCCACCACGTTCGTGAACTGGTCGCACTTAGCTTCCAAGTGTCAAATATCCTCTTCAAGGTAAAGTGACATCCTCAATTTTTCTAGGCAGAGCAGACAATTTAAATAGTTATTAAATGAGTATTAAAAGTGAAGCGAAAACGCGAGGAGCCGAATCAAATAAAGAAATAAACATAGGGACGGGCTACAGTCCGCTTGGGCGAACTGTTGGATACCCTATTCTTATTCCTATCCCTCATAAGTGGGCGTGACAAAAGTCTAAGTATGGTTGAATTGTTAAGAACGCTCTACATATTTTGTTATATAACATTTAAAGGATTTTATCAAAAAAAACGCTCCCTAGCTCAAACTTAGGTGTTTCAATAAAATTGTTTTATTTAATTGTAGGCGTGTCAGTAGGCGGATTAAAAAAAAAAAACACATGAGAATAAAGGGCCCCTAGAGAGTATATATTATAAATTTCAGCTCCCTAGCTAAAACTTTGAATTTTCAAAAAAAAAAAAAAAAAAATTGTGGGCGTGTCAGTGGGCGGATTTTAAAAACATTTACACATGAGCATAAAGGGCCCATAGAGAGTATATATTATAAATTTCAGCTCCCTAGCTCAAACTTTGGCTTTTCAAAAATTAATATACCCTTAGAATAGGTTATAAAAAATTGTTTTATTTATTTGTGGGCGTGTCAGTGGGCGGATTTTGAAATTTTTTTATCCCGAGCAGTTTTAGGAGTCATAGATCATATATACAAAATTTCAGCTTTCTAGCTCAAAATCCGATTTTTTCCAAAATTTTGTTTTTTTGAGTTTGTGGGCGTGTCTGTGGGCGGATTTCAAAAATTCGTAAACTTGATTATTTCGGGACCCTAGAGAGTATATGGTTAAAATTTCAGCTCTCTAGGTCCAGTTTAAAGGCCTAATTTTTGGCTACAGACGGACGGACGGACGGACGGACGGACATGGCTAGATCGACATTACTATCGATGCTGATCATAAATATAGTAACTTTTAGGGGTCTACGGGCAATATTAAGGTATGTTACAAACTATGCGTCAAAATTAATATACCCTTAGAATAGGGTATAAAAATTAATGTAGGTATTGAAAATCGGAAATAAAAATTGATTGAATAACCATTAACCAGTGTTTCTAGTTTCTTTTGTCGTTTTCTACTTCTTGTTGTGTTAATAATATTCGCGCTAAAGGCCGAATTATCACGGGCTAAGTACCCGTAGTACAGTGGAAATAAATCATACAAAAAATTTGTATGCAGCATACTTGCAGAGCATACTTGTACAGTGAAAATAAATCATACAACAAGTGAAAATAAAAAATACAACACAAAGCTCCATTAGAAAAACAGTTTTCGACGGACTATACAACGACGTACATCAACGGTGCAAACGTAAAAGAACCTGGCTGAAGGGGACCTCAAAGTTCCCATACTGACATGTATTATCCATCCGCCAGCTCATCGTTGACCCCTGCCTACTATAGGAGACGTTTCATAGGGCTTAAATAGATAATTCCTAGACACACAAAATTTAGACATGTTTCAGGAACGGACGCAGCATCATCTCCGGGATGCAGCTATTAACGTACTTATCTTTCTGCTGAATGCGTTTTTTTTCCTTTTCTTGGTGCAAATAATACAACAACAAATTAAGTTCTAAAACATAGCTCAGGTGCAACTATTCAATTGAACCGCACTGTATGTTAGAGCTGCAGCTGTGTTCAGCCAGTTATACTTTACCTCTGAAGTTGAAGGTGTGTACCTGAGGAACTGTGTTACTGGGGAACTGTATTCCATTGCAGTCTTCTGTATCATTGCAAACATATCAGTTAGCAGGAGCTCTGCCACTTTAAAGAAAATTGCGTAGTAACGAACACAAGGATAGTCATAAACTGAACGTTTTTGTATTCTTGAAATCAGGTCATCAAAAAAGTAAGCAGGAATATTTGATTGCACAATGCTCCTGTGTCCCATTCAATGGAAAGATTTCGTCTTCATTTTAAAATTAGGATAGACACCTATCTATCCTATCTAGATATACGAAGCAAGGACATAAGTATGCACATGCTCTTACGACAGAAGCTGCAGCGAAATTAAAAAAAAATGCATGTCCTCACGTTACAATGCAAAATATCCGAGACAGATTTTTGTATGTTAGTCGATTTTTTGTGAAAATTTCAACAGCAAGCCCTTTCCATTCATAGTACAAATGAAAATAGGTGATTTCTCTTCATATTCGTGTTCTGCTGTTTTCACCCCTCCAGGGGTTATTTTCTGAAAGCTACTTTAAGTGCACGGTGTCGCTCCAAGTGTGGTTCATGACCGTACTTAAGGTTCGGATAATTGGAATTCGTGTACCACAACCTTTAATTGACATGTAGATGTGACAACTGGTTTCCGCTTCTTAGATACTCTAAAAGCTTCGGAAGCTTAAGTTAGTATTTGTATACACCATCCTCATTTCAAACGAAAGATACAGGGTGAAACGCAAACATGCCCTTAGTGTTTTATTTCCTTAAACCGAGTTCAGTTCAATTCAGTTTACTTTATTGAGACAAATTTGGTTTTGATTACAATGTATTAAATATTCTGCCGACTTTATAAATTATGTCTGGCTTACAACATTTTAAATAAAGGAAGAGTAAAGTTTTCTTTATAACAATATATAGTTATATAATTCAAAAAAAATGTATTTCTATTATAAATTTCGTATGCTTGCTCCCGACATACGTTCACATAATGGCTCTTAAAGGCCAAACTTAAAACTAATAATGACTAGAACATAAAACTAAAATAGAATTAATAAAAGATTTTTTTTCAAAGCAGGTTTAAGAGTATGGTATAAATTTAAGAGAAGCAGTTACTTAAATCGTGATACAATTTAATATATTGGAACAAGAAACTTGTGATTTATTCAAACTAAGATAAAGTAATTTAGTACCTAATATCTACTAATTAACTTTTTTTTTTATTTCTTTTTTCCAAGGTTATGCAAATGATATGTTTAATTTTTTTAATTTTAAAGATAAAGAAAACAAAATGATTTATCCTCTGAGAACATTTAATGAGGCTTACTCATAACAAGGCAAAGTCAGAGTAACATTCAACTGAGGTTCTATTAAAGCTCGGGATCTATTATGCAAAAGATCGAATGGCGATTGGTAATACTGGAGATATGAGCTTTCATTTACATAATTTGCATCCCATAATCCTTTGACAAGGAATGATAAGAAAGAAGGTCACACCCATAGATAAGGATTCCTGATTTAAGGATACAAATCTTGACTTCCACGACCAAAATCCGGGTCTCAAGGATCAAAATATTGATTTAAGGGAAAAATCTTGATTCAAGTATGAAATTTCCACAAAATTATTTATTTATCGAGGAATCTGGGGGAAGAAGAAGAAGCATACTAAAGCGTATCTGTGCAAAAAATAAATTGAGTGAATGTTGGCTTTGGGCATGATCAATTGAATTTGAAAAAAAAAAACCGATTGCAGTTTGAACAATGGAAGAATTTATCTTATTTGTATTTATTATTCTGGAAGTTTCCGCTTGGAATGCGTTTGGTTTGGTGAATTCTAAAAAGTAGATACATTTTGGTTAAAGTGTTTGTAAAACAATTAAGAGTGAACAAAAAAATTCAAAGTTAAACAAAAAAAAAACTATTTGGTTGTGATAACAATTTTATACCCGACAGATAAAAGATGTCGAAAAGGCAGCAACGAATCCCAAAACGGTTTTTAAGATAGCCAACCAGGTGAGTCAAGTATTCAGGAACTTAGAGCTGAGTTGGGCGAGTTGAAAAGAAAAAACATAAGATTAGAGTCTGAAATAGTTGCTTGTCGTCGCTCCCAAAGTCAGAATATATCTGAATGCACAGTTTCATCACGAATGACTTTGGGGCTAGGATCAGATGAAATCAGGCAAATAATTCAATTATTCAATCACTCATCGTATTCCATGAGTGCTTCGCAATGGTGGAAACATTAGAAAACATAAAACATTTATAAGAGTGGGACGAACGAAGTATATACGTTATGGTATGCATCCCTGAGACTTGATGAAGCCTCATCTAACTGGTTTCAAAGCCACCAAGGTCAAATTTTTTGTCATTATGAGTTTTAAATAACACTTTTTGAAAAATTTCCGTCGCCGAAGGACGCTGCTGATATCCATGTCAATTTTTTGCCCCGACAGTTGGGTAATGAGAAACGTGTCGACAACTATTTACACGAAACGGTAGCACTGGGAAAACGTGGTAAACTAAACATTAAATCAATAATAAATTAAATAATAACCGGGCTTAAATATTGCACATTAATGAACAATTTAATAACTGCCGATTGCAAAAGTATAACACATCTACTAACAACAATAAAAACACTGAAATCAACGCAACTTCAAGTTGAACAATGTTGACGATTAGAAAATAATACTCGGTATTTTAAATCACTAAATCGTTGCGATTTCAAAACTAGAAAATTCAGAAATAACACAAATTACACCAAAACGACGAATGAAGAAAAATCACAGAGCATACGATTTTGTTATAGTTGCAGAGCACCTGGGCATTTGTGTCGCGATTGTAAGTTTAGCACAATTGAAAAACCAGAACGAAACACGATCATCTGTTTCAATTGGAAATCTCCAGGGCATTATTCGCCCGAATGCCGTGAACGTCGTCGACCTCTGCAACCTAAACAGCTTGCAGAAGAACAACGTCAAAAGATGCACCGCGTACTGAGTTCAGATACCGAATGTGGTAGGTTTCAGTGCAGCATATATTCTTGGAGAAACTTTTCAAATCGAATCATATCTTTACCAACGAGGGTTTCTTAAGAAGAAAAATATCCAAACTGTTTATATATTCATAAAAATTGGGGATAATTAGTTTATTACCCAGGCTATTACGTAGCTATGAGGAATAATATTGAATGAAAAAATACCTAGATTAGGTATAACCTAATTTTTATTTAAATGACTGACGGCACTATTATTAAAACCTTTTCCCCTGAACGCCGATGTTTGGTAGTTTGGTAGTTTGGGAACCGCTGATTGCCTTTTCGAACTGTCAGCGAATTTAGTGTGAGAGGAATAACACAAGATTGCAAATGCAGCAAATGCAAATGCAGATTAGTTGTGTTTGTGTGGAACAAAACAAAGCAGAGGATGTCCCTAGGTATAGACCACCGTAATGTAAATGATAAGAAAGTGAAGATATTAAATTGGCGGGCCATCGTGAATAAAAGTTTAAGGATATAACCTTGCATTAAAATATGTCGTATTTATATTGGATTACATAGGCATGTAAATCTTGTCATTTTGCATTTCAAAATTGAATATCAATCTTCTCGCGCTAAATTTATTTTTTCTTCACTAACGTAGGTGTGTGTGCCTATGCAAGCTATCGCTTCACTTTCGCGGGCGAGTAAAAAAAACACGACTTGGTCGGGAATACCGATTAACAATTGAACAACTTTATTTATTATCATTTTCTTTTTATACAATATTTTGGTTTAGAATATCAGCAGAAATAAGAAACACTATTTTTTCGAATTATAGAAATGAAAAATACAATTTGTCGAAATGTCAAATGAAGCAATTATAATTCCAAGAAATACAATTTGTAAATTTGCTTACCTTCGCTGTTACTGTGTGAGAAATTAATTTGGATGAGGAAGGTATTGCAAGTGAATATGGGGATATCGTGTTAACTTGCATGTCTGGCTTGAAGCTGAGACAGTCACATTTTTAGAAGCTGAATGCACTCGGATTCTCGTTTTTAATTCTTTTGCTCGGAAAACAGAAACCTGCAGACTGCAGCAGCGCATTGGGATGCTTTCTGGAAAATGTGCCAGTTAAATTCATCTAGAAAGATGTATTTCAGGAGAGAATTCCATATTTTATAAAAAAGTGATTAATGGTGTACACTCAACCAACGACCATACCACGTCGAGTTAATCGGTTCTCGTCAGATCACCGCAATTAAACGACGTTGGGCGCGGTTAGTACGTAGATGGGGGACCGTTTGAGAACAACCGCGTGTCCTTGGCCAGTCCTATCTAAAGAGTTGAGGTAGATAATGCATACGTGGTATCATAATGGACCTAAATTGGTCTAAGTGTGTCGTATTTTGCCGACAGCCACATAAACCTAACCTAACCGTGATGTAGCTGCAAGTCAATTGTATGTACCTATGTTTATTTATTTGGTATACACCGCTATTGCGAGTGTCAATTGATAATTGACTATTTTCAATGTGTACTGTTGTAAGCGAACGATCCTAAGGTTTTTGTCAATCGCAGTCAATTAAAAAAATAATTTTTATTGATATTCTTGTCAATCGCATTTTTTTTAATTGACTGCGATTGACAAAAACCTTAGGATCGTTCGCTTACAATCGTCGATCACAATAGCACACGTTGAAAATAGTCAATTATCGATTGACACTCGCAATAGGGCTAATAATATATTATTGATAACGAAAAGAATAATATTTACCATCCCGTTGTGTTTAAACACTGCCTACGAATGGCCGTGAATGCTACCCTGGTACCGCTCGTTGCATTACATAGGAGTGGTGCCGTTTTTAAGTTTGTCAAAGGACGCCGCATTGTAAGTCTTGTGTGGCCTAAGAGGACTTTGCCTTACGAAGTTGTGTTTGCGTCTTCCGCTCTCTTTTTTTGAGTTCAGTACTTCTATGAAAGGGATACACCCACACAGAATATGGCATGCGTGATCGACATTAAAAGCCTACGTTTGTTTGCCGTAGCACCGCCTACGTTTTAATTTGTTTAGTGTGTTTTGTGACCTTCGCTGCCTGTTCCGATACAGACTTTATCTACTGCCAGAAGTGAGCGTATTAAAGGCGATTCTATGTACTTTACCGCTTCTTCGCTGGCTATCACCTCAGAGCCAACTTGCAAATCGACCAAAGGAGGAATCCCTTTTCTGGTCAGGAGAACTATCTCTGTTTTTTCGGTGGCCAGTTTTACTATTATTATTATTAAAATTTATTAACATATATTTATAAATTACATGCTTAACAGTGAGAGCACAAGCTGCGGAGGCCTTCACCTCCATTGGTTTGATTTTATTAAATATTAGCTTTTGAGAGTTTTATAAAGTTACGCCAGTCCTAGTCCGTGGTCTTCCATCCAGAGATGCACCCGCTTTCGGTGTCTCTTGTCGTTATAACCGCGGCGATATCATCTGCCTACCTAACCAGAAAGGTGTCATCGGGCATCTCTATATAAAGAATGTTTATGAATGAATACATGTTTTCGCCGCAAGAGTCCATTTTTCTTCGCTAAAGGGGGAGTTTCCTGTCGTAGGACCGGGTTGTCCGATATCCGATGTCGGGACAGAATGAGTTGGGAAGAGTGTACGCTCCAATTTTTCTTGGCTGAGGACGGGAGATACCATCTCGGATCCGAACTTTCGGATTACGACTTTAACCTAATTCAGGGGTTACTATAGACTTAGCTGCGGAGATCTTTTGCTCGTATTGATGACCCTCTTTGGATCGGGTCGCATGATCCTGAATTCCTCCAGCGTATTGTCCGTAGACACCATGTGTCTAAGAGAAATTCACATTTGTGTTGACCATTTTTTAAATAAAATTGTACTTTTTCTTTTTGTATTTCGCGTTTGATTTCGAATTTGTCCTCGATCAACTTGTTGAGCACAAATGCAAAATCTACCTGTTACACATTTAGAAGGTAATAAAAGACTAAAGATTCTTTTTTAAAAAGTTTTATTTTAAGACTACAGTTGTTAGTAACGCGAAATGTCTGCGGAATCACTTCAAGAACCCTGAGACTCTGATGCTCGTTTTAAAGCTTCAATTATCTCGTCCGTATTATGATATTGCACTCCTCCTTTATAGAGTTTCATGGAAATCTGTGGCCAAGCGTTTTAAATGATGTACAGGTTAGACGAATATGGTGCATTATCGTGAGGAAAAGTGTATCGTTGTCCAAACAATTCGGAAAAATAAGGAAATGTTCTTTCCAGTATAGGTTTGTAGGTATTCGCTGTCGTTCTTGAGCTTTGAAAATCTAGTTCTACTGTGCAGTAAAAGCTTATTGCTCCCCATACCAAAATACACCAGCTCCCTTGTTGTGTCTTCTATCCAAGGTTATTTCAAAATGCTCACGCACTTTTGGCAACCGATTCCTGCATCTATAGATAAAGATGAAGTAGATTAATAATCGCTTCCAACCCAACAAGTTGTTGCCGTTCTCATTGCACTGTTTTTTTTTTTGGCGAACCCAGGTGAAGCCCAGAATAGAATTGTTGATTCTGACACGCATCGAATGGTCGCCATGCTAATTACATTCTGGCCGCCTGAAATCGTCAACATAATAGTACACACGCGCGTTGAAATACCCGGTCTCTCCCAAATCCTTTTAGTTGAACATGGCTAACTTTAAAAAAAACATCTTATCACTGTGAGGATGCCACCAAAAGAAGCGCACCGTTCTGGAAAGCCGTGTTAACCCTCTCCCCTTCGGACAACCACCCAAACGCGGTGAACTGTTCTGCAGTATCAATTTGTTGCCTTTGTTTCCATTGTTCATTTCTTCCGTTCTACTTCGTTCTTTTTAATGTTTATTCATTTTGGTTTTTTTAATTTTTTTTATTTTTGTTTCATTTAAGTGCGACAATGGTTGTCGAAATTTATGTTATTGAGACAATGATAATGGACGCACTGACGACGATAGTCAGCCGTATTTGCTTAATAGCTACCACTTGCTTCCACCACCGATTAGATAAAAAAATCAACCGCAATGGGTAAGGTTCTATTTTTAAAATTTAAGTTTGCTTTTGATTTGGGTTTCTGGAGCTTTGGGATAACACAATTACTTGCAAGATGTGTGTGTTCCTCTTATCTAAATGTTGCCCATTCACGCATTCTTTGAATTATTGTCGCTACTCAAATATGGTGAAATGATCAATGTTTTACTAACTGTTCATTTCTGTTTTGTCTTTCAGGAAATATCACAACACAATACAATTGAAAGTCCCAATTTGGGGTAAAGTCTATCCATGTCAGCCAGTAGTTGTGAATCAACTAATTCGGTTTCGTTGTCGAAACATGATCATCACCAACAGGCAGCAGTTGCAGCAATTAGGATAACAAAACCCTCTGATGCAGCGACAAGAAGCCAACCACCATCACAATCTCAACAACATCTATGTAATGCGAATGGTTTAGTTTTTCGTGAAGCAATGCCATTTCTGGAATTGTAGATGCTCTATAATGCATATGGTGAGGTCGAGTCAATACTATCCGTATTGTTCGTTAATTTTCTGATTCCTTCTGCCGCATGTGTTTTTTTGCTAAAATATCGGAAACTTGGGAAAACCAACAGCAGCTGCAGACTAACCCTGCGCTCTCATCTATCGATGTTGTTGACGAGAAATCGACACAAGCGCAAAGCATATCCTGTGGTAGCAGCAGAAAACAACAAATGTTTCCACCGCAGTTCGCTGAAACAGGGCCGCCGAAAATGGGTGAAATCCGCTCAAAATTGTACACAATTGCTGTCTGAATGGATTAATACATTTCCGTATGAACCTCTGAAGCAGCACGCACGGGTGTTGGCCAGAGTGCACCTGGTCTGGTAAAAACTATATCGAGTATTTTGCAAAATTTAGTGCAACGATTGGCGGTACTGGAGAAATACGCTTGCAGCTCAAGAAATCAACGAATCGGCCTCAGACCTGGCCATGCATCTTAAGTCATTTTCATCGTCAAATTATTGCCATACAAATAGTGGCTACGTGCATTTTTCCGGTTCGACATCATCGACTGAACGTGACGATAGGACGGTTAAATAGATAAATACTGCCGCTGCTTCCACGGCGACGATTTGTTGTTTACCATTGTCTTCATCATATACTATTCCGTCTGGAACTTGCCACCCGCATCAAGCAATTTATCATCATTATTATCAGAGCGATAGCTCATCAAATTCAGGGAATACTCTTGGTATGACAGCGGAGGAGTAGAGTGGTTTTCCATCGGCTTCGGAAGTTGCGCCAACACGGCTGCAACTAGTAATTTGACCAAAATAAGTGGCATGTGCAATTTGTGTCCCAATGCAGCGCCTCTTGCACATCAGTTAACTCTTACTGAGCTTTCGAGATTGTCGCACATTGTTCCGTAGGAGTTTGATCATGCATTTGCAAAGGAGAATCAGGAGAAAAAGACACGGAACTTGGAATCTTACGCGCGGTGGTTCAACAGACTCAGCTACTTTACAACAACAGAGATCGTAAAAGTAGGTAGTGGGTCGAAAGTATTCAACTATTGCTGATGGAAATTAAAAAGAAAAATCCACGTGATCGAGTTATCGAGTTTTGTATTGAAACCGTACGTGAATGCTTCAATATTGGGAATTTAAAGAATCTGTGACAATCATTGTGGGTCTTAATCTATCGCTGAAGAAAACTGAAAGTAATTTAGATTTTCGACGTATTTTTTGTCTTCACAGTCGTCCAGTCAGCAAAGTTGTCGGTACTTTTTAAAAGGCACCACTAACGACGCAAACGAATCATCATTCCCATTTTTTAGTCTCATATTTAAATGCTTGTACTTAATCGAGGGCTGTACGAATAGGTGAGTGCTTATGGGGCATAGTTGCTGTCAATGCATTGGTTATCCTCTGATTTTTTTGTATATAGACATAAGTTTTGAAAAATTCTGCCATGCGCAATTCAACACATGGAAATATGTAACGTTTCCAATTTGAGAATTTTCTCAACGTAAGCATGTTCCTACAAGAACTAGAATACACTGTCATTGGAATCTTTTGAATTTGATCCACCAGAAACTAACCAGGAATAAGGACGACACAAAACGCTAAAACCGGAAATAAAACAACAAAAGTAGTGAGCTCTAGTTTAAGTTGCCATAATTTTATTAACTTATTTATATATATATAATGGTTTAATTATGTAAACCCATGCCCATTTTGAAAAGCAAGGTTAGGTCTCCGTATGAGTTCGAATAATTTTTCATTTAAAAACAAAGTTCAATTCTAATCCTATGATGGAATCTCGTTCTTGGCGGAAAGTAATTTTATTGTCTGCTCTATTTTGTTTTGCCATCTGGAGCTACCAGCCCTATGAAATATTTTAGATGATCCCACTTTAGCCAAACGATCGTGTTTTCCCAAGAAAGAGAAGAGTCGTGTGCTTAGAGTGATAGAGTAAAAAACGTGTGTATCATTGACTACAAATAGAAACGGCACCGAAGCAACAATCCTCTACGCATTCCATACGTCGCTGTGATCGCTTGTGCCGGTTTGTTTTTTTTTTTTTTTTTTTTTTTAAAGGAAATCCAAATCCCAGAACACTCAGACTCGGTAACGTTCCATTGTACTACCCACCAGGCAGAAATCCTCCTTTTGGTGTAGAGGCATGTGATTGGGTGGCGTATGTTGTGTTCCCCATGGGGATTGAACCTGCACCGCACGGGTCACAAGCCAACACACTAATCTCTACACCGTCGCCACCCATGTGAAATGGGTTGGATAAAAACGAAAATGTATAATATTCGAACAAAAATATAACTCAAGGAATGCTGGGTGGGTAATTTTTTGTTGTAAACCAGTTTAACCTTCACATGGACAGTATCTTCCCGGGTAGATATTTCAATTTTCATCTCTAAAAATCTCTTCGATTCCTCATTAGATTCTGATGCGGTTCCGACTCAGTGACTAACTTTATGATTTATTTCAGATTATTAGGTTGTACATACTTTGAGAATATTTTTTTGTATTATTTTTTAAGTTTTGTGTTTTTTTTTTCTTACATGGACAGTATCTACCCAGATAGATATTCCCTGAATTTGGATGAAATGTGCTGGTTAGTTTGGATACAACATGTATCATGCACCTTTTATAGCTAAAAAGTGCACACTTTTATGTATATGCAAATAGATATAGCAAATAATAATAAGAATAAAACAGTTTTTGTACCGTTGCTTAGACAAATATAAATTTATTGATTTGTTCAAGTGACACTTTTCACATTTTTAGCGCATACAGGTTTTTTTTGCAGCTGACACAGGCCTGATGCGTAGCACGTTTTTTTTTTTATTTTGTTGGTAGCACATATAGCACCCAACTTTTTGCCGTTAGCGACCACTGGAATCCCGCCCTTCTGGATCGTTAGGAGTGAACTCGTCATTAGGCTGATCTGTATTTATTGGGTGACCTAACAAACACTCTGGTAAAATTAACTGTCACTCTGTTATTTTGTTCCCGAGATCTGATGTGAGATGCATAGATTCTCGCCCAATCCTTCAAGAAATTTACGCCTTTGGCTTTGCTTCACAGCTGCAGCGCCCAGCGAATTGTTTTTGGAATAAAAGATATAGGCTGCAAGTCGTGAAAGGTCAAGCAAGTTATAAAACACAGCCTGTGGCCATCTATAAGTTTTTCTTTTTGCAGTGTATTGGCTCAGCATTTTGTCCATAACGTCCACTCCCCCTTTATTTTTATTGTGGTAGTGGATAATGTCAGGTTTCTGCTTGGGCCCGGAACAGACTTGTCATGATGGAAAGTGGAGAGCAACACAACAGCCTTATATTCTTGGGTACATGAGCACAATACAACATTTTGACTGAATCCGAACTCAGAAGATAAAGGAACCCGGTCTTTCGATGGTTTGAGCTCAGGAGGTAGGAAGCGTTTGTTTTTTCAACCCGTTCCGACAATTGACAATTTCCATGTAAGTAATTCGTTTGCTAGTGGAAGAGTTGTGAAGAAATTGTCCATGGTGACATTTCGTCCACTATTTTTGTATGGTGCAACCAGTTATTTCCCTATTCGCTCACCTTGATTCACATCTTTGCTGCCATTCACCTTCCCGGTATATATTTGGGTATCCTGTTGATGAATTACAAGCCCACCAAAATTTTATTCCGTAATTGACCGGTTTCGAAGGCATGTATTGGGTAAACTTCGTGTGACCTCTATAGCGATACAACTGCTCATCCAGTGTAAGCAATTCGTAGGGTTTAAAATTGATCTTCAAATTTGAATATCGAAGACATCACTAATAGCAGCAGCTTTATCAGTGGCCATCCGAGATTCGACAAAAAAGGGAGATGCACTCCCGTTATCTATAGAAAAAAAACTTTAAAACAATAGTCAAATAAAAAAAAACTAGTGAAAAATTATAGCTTTGCACGGAAAACTGCTGTCGGGTAGAAATAACTCATACGAAATGCATGTAATATTCTTTTATCTACCACGGTAGATACTGTCTATGTGGGTACACAAAAATTTCCGTTCATGTGAAGGTTAAGGTAGGATATTTCATGCTTATCTTTGCTGTCGATACGCTTCGAGTGTTCCTTATTTGTTGGTTACTTTTTAAATTTTTGTTAAAGTTTTATTGGATTGTTTTTTAATGTGTAAACATTTTTGCTCTCGTTGATGTGTAAATATATTTTTTCTCGGTAGGGGCTAGTTGGAAATATCTAGCGTCACCATCATCGTTAGATTTCGTCATCGTCAGATTTTCCCGTTAATTTTCATTACCACGTGAGTTAATCGCTGCTCGACAGATCACCGCAATTAAACGACGTTTGGCGCGGTTAGTACGTAGATGGGTGACCGTTTGAGAATTTTCAATTTTAGAGATTATTATGTCCTTACGAAACACCGGAAAGTTGTATAGCTTGTAGTTTGTTGTATATCAGTTGAAGGTAAGAGGAAAAATATCGATTTGTACTTCGGTAACCGATGGCCGATTTAAGAATGTCACTTAAACGACAATCGATGCTTTATTTTCCCGGTACATGGACACACTTGAGTCGACGGTGTACGTCTCCTACTTCAGCTTTCACAAACCAATTATTTGTTCGGTCAAACATTAAATAAATTTTGTCGTTGACATTAAATATATATCATGGTTTTATTTCAATACAATACCCAAATCTCTTGTTTATCAAAACCACAACCTCTGTGATATTTCCACATGCAACACTGAGGAGCCTACATGTTTACACATCAACTATACCGTGAGTGCAGCGTGGCTCACACCTTTTTTTTCTTGCTACTGGTTTTACTGATAATATGTATGATATTTTGACAAGTGTTATTTCTGATTGCAGTACCTTTGCACTACCTACGTATTCGATTTGAAAATGTTGTTTTCAACCATTGTTTCGAAGTACTGACCAGGATATAGTATCATTTACAACTGAAATATTGGCGACTTATAAATTATTTCGCACACTTTTCTTTAGATGGAAAGCGCCATAGAGGCAAACGATTTTTCTGTCCATTACTGTAATAAAGGGTGTCTCAATAATTGTGACCCATTATTTATAGTACGCTTCTGTTTGGAGCTCCTTAATCACATGCGATTGAAACGACATGAATACCTTTTTGAAGTAGTGTATGAACTGTTGATTCAATAATCCTTCACATTTCCGCAGTAGTAGCCAATAATCTAAAAACGTACGAGGGGCGTTCAATATATTCTCGGTATCGGGGTGAAGCTGTGGTTGTATATATAAATTGCCTTATTTATCAAGTAATACTATTATTTTAGTGCATTCATTTAAAATTTCATATAAATGTGATTATTAATTTGCGTTTTATCTCTAGTTAAACAGAATCATAATGGCAACTGAGACGATGATGGTGAAAATTGAGTATCGCGCTGTAATTAAATTTCTCACTAAGCAAGGAAAAAGTCAAAAAACTATTCATGAAGAGATGGTGGCTGTTTACCAGGGTTCCGTACCTCCATTATCAACTGTGCAAAAGTGGTCAAGTGAGTTCAAGAGAGGCAGAGAGAGCATTGAAGACGACCCCCGCTCCGGCGCCCTCTCTACGAATCTATACCACATGTAATAATAAAAGAATGTAATTTCTTTTACTCCTTCGCAATCTACTTGAAGAAGATGTATTTCTCCTATGTGTATCTAATCTCCCAGACAATACGTAGAAAAGTTTTCCTCCATGGGCGTGCGTAATCGCAACCTTCCCTCATGGGTTTCGGTATACGGTCACCAGTGTAAGTACACAGTGTATCGTGTTCCTCGGTTCGAGTTTCTGCTACGTGAATTGTGTTCGAGGTTTCAGAATTCACTACAATAACCTGTGTGGTTCTTATTCAGTCACACGCTGGCGTGGCCGAGTGCATACAAAAGATGTATGTATTCCTATCGAAATTATCTTTTCACAAATCTATATCTAGTCACTAACTTAGCACTGAGATGCGTTCAAGGCACTTATTCAATTCTGGACAACACAGTCACAATGACTCACCAATGTAATTATTGTATCTTACACCATATGATACCGGCGAAGATACAATAATTACATTGGTGAGTCATTGTGCACACCGCACAGCATTTGATGACGGCGGCAGCTAAACACTTAGGAAGAATGTTAATTAAAGTAAATGCAATATAATATATATTTCTCGAACGATCTTCACAATCGTGGGATCCTTTACTATTTAAAATCTTCTAAACCCTATGATTCTGGTATAGGTCAGCCAAGGGCAATTGTTTTATATATGTATCGTATATATGATATAAAAAGAATATTTTTAAATAGCTTAAAATTATCTTACGGATACTTTAATTCTCCTGCCTGCTTCGGTTGTCTATGTTGTAATCTGCCTGCTGTTACGTACGGATAGATGATACGATGTTCTGCTATCACTGTTGGTGTACTGCTACGGTTAGTTGTGCCATATGAACATGTGGCTGGTGATGGCTGCTGAGATTCTAGATGTTCTTGCCACTAGGATGATTTGCGTGCATTGATGTTTTACATGCATTCACGCTGCTGCTGCTGCTTGCTTTTTCTGCTGACGTTCTCGCTGGATGTGTATGCTGATTGGCAGTTTAATTACACTGTAGAATGACGGTGGTGGATTTTGATCTACGCTTTCCCACATATGTATGGAGATGTCGTGGTAGTCTCCACGATGTGTTGGTGTTGTACATCAAGATGTTCACTGGAATGCTTTGCTTCTTTTTTTTGATTCAGAATTAACTACACCTACGCATGTGTATTGAGGTGATGAAAATCTGCTTTGGTGGATTAGACAGTTTATCTAGTTTCCCATGTGTTGTAGATAGGTTTTCCTGTGCTTTGGGATTAGTTTCCTACTGCGTGTGTAGATGTTCTTCCTGGTGTTCTGGGGATTGATTTTCTATTGCGATGTTTGAGGTTCTGTGGTGTTGTTATGTTATTATTTCCCTCTGCCGTCGTCGGCGTGTGCCTTTTCCCATGCCAGGTGTAAGTGCTGCGCTATGGTGCAATGCAATTTCGTTGCAAGCTGCTGGAATACACGTTTTTCCTTATTATGTCTAGGATGATGCCAAATATATTAACGATTCAGCAAGCGTGGATCGCCTGCGAACAATGTAAACGATTGAAATCACAGAAAACTACAGATCTAACACTAATTGCTTATCAAAGGGTATAATTATTAACAAATGATGCCTTACCTGCACAGATGTAACACTTTTAGATAAAGATGCTATTGGATTTATTCTTGGACTTCAGATTTTTGGGGCGTGGTCCACTAAAAGGGTCTTGAGCCGACGACGGCCATCGCTAAAAAGAACGATTGCATTTTCACACAAAAGTAATTTGCATGGCGATGTATGTCATCCGGTTCGTTTTAGTTTTACAACATTGGCCCTACCTGTCAGAAACGGGTTGCCTTTTGTTTAGTCGCTATGTCCGCAAACTGAAGTGATTGAAGGGTAGGTTGAATGCAAGTGCCTGAGTGAGTTATTTGCTGTGATGTCAAGGGACATCAGGTAAATAATTATTATTTACTGAGGCACAATGCCATAGTTCGCCAATTCATCTTGGGTGATCATGATGGAATCTAAGCCATTTGAATTTGCAATATATTTCCTTTGGATTACATCGGTGGCAGTAAAACATCTGTAACAGTATTCTTTATGCTGTAGTATCGACTCTGATTAAACTCACTCTGACGTTGAGCAATCATAAGCGAGGATCAAACGTCTGTGCAATGACCACTTGTATGGGGCGAAGTTTTGGAGGAGAATGGTCCTGTTATAACGCTCCCGTACCGTGCTTCCTTGTCTCCAAGGGAAGAGCTTTGTTTTTAGTTTTAGTTTACTGAGCCCGCTGTCTTCGTTGGGCTGCGACTCAGTATTGCTTTTATTATTGTGATTTGTATAAGTATTTATTTATTATTTTTGACTGAATTTGGCCCGCTGTGTCTGTGCTAGGCTGCGAACAAATAAGTAGTTATGCTTACTCTGTTCTTAATACTCTGTCTTTCCTAGCTTCATCGATCCCTTTATATAAGATTTTTGTAACATATTTCCCTAGTGTGATCGATATTGCGCGATAAGCACTGGCCCTATTCATCGATCTAGTCCAGATGTAACAATAAATGCATTTTCAGCATGTGAATCGCTCACCTATATCCATCGTCACCTCATAATTCGATTACATACAAAAATGCATTGACAGCAATTCTACCTTTAGTGATAATAATAACAATCGCATTACTCATGTGTGGTCGGTGTTCGCCGCAGCGGGTGACGACACAGAGCCAAGTCTATTGTTTATGTTTATCGGGTTTGTTTTGCGAGCCATACTCGTTACCCGAGATGACACCCGGAATGTCTAGACAGGCAAATAAACATACTGCAGTAAGGCGGCATCACAAGGATTAACATTTGATTTCACCTCGCATTTAGTTTTATCAGAATTCTGATGCTCTTTTGGTTTAATCATAATAGCGCCTTTTTTTCTGCACTTGCATATGTTTTCTTTTCATTTTTTAAGCTTTCATCTATTGTTTTTTTTATTTCGGATATAATTTTCTTTTCAGAAGGTACTTTAATTTCACTTTTTATCACTTTATCGAACTATAAACCGATTTCTTCAAAATTTTCTTTTATTTTCTTTATGTTCTCCTCTATGTGTTTAAGAGAAATTAACTTTTCACGACACGGTTGACACAAAATAACCAAAAATGGTTTACTAGCAGCTGTTTTGGCAATGTCATACTCAGCTAGATTTATGCACTTGGGATGAAACACACTTCCGCACCCCCCTCAGCATATTATGGTGATAATTAAATTAAACAAATGTTTTATTTTACTTAATATCTTTTTTGTATTTTTTACATTCAATTGTCACAACTTTTTTATTATTTTTATTTATTAACGCGACGCGTTTCGAAGCAATAGCTTCATCTTCGGGCGTAGACTGAATCAATTCGTTGTCAATAAAGTTTTTTTGTTGTTATTATTTGTGAGTCTATTGTTGTGTGGGTGTGAGGCTGTTGGAGCTGACTACCTCTGTCTCATTTCGTCTTCTGTGATAAGCTATTGCCGTGTCAAACAGTGGATTGTTTTTCATAGTTAATTTATCGTTAAGTAATTTGTCTCTGTCTGTTTTGTAAGCTTTATAAATTGTGAATTCCTCTATTGCGTCTAGTAGTTTACCTTTTTGGCATATGTGTAATGGTTTTAGGTTATCCTCATATTATTGTAATTGTGGTTATGTTCTATTAAATGTTGCGCGTATGATGATTTTGTGTTGTGTTTGGGTATGTGTTCTTTAAATCTTTCTTTAAAGGTTCTCCCCGTTTGTCCTATATAGAATTCATCACAGTCCGAGCAGCTTATTTTGTATGCTCCGGACAGATTTTCTTTATTGGTTTTTGGTTTTGGTTTTAATATTTTTTGTATGTTGTTGTTTGTTCTAAATGATATTTTTAAGTTATGTTTTTTGCATTGTTGCTGTATTATTTGTGGTAGGATGTTGGTGTACGTTATGGAAGTGTATTTATTTTCTGTTGGTTTGTTGTTGTTATTTTTGTTATTGTTTATTTTTTGTTTCATTCTAAGATGTAATTTATCTATAGTTGAAGGGTTATAGCCATTTGCTTGTCCTATGCATTTTATTGTGTTAAGTTCTGTTTTGTAGTCTTTTTTGTCCATTGGTATTGTGATGAGTCTGTATATTAATGAATTGTAAGCTGCCATTTTTTGTGAGTGTGGGTGGTGTGAGCTATTATTTATTGTGATGTTAGTTGTTGTTGGTTTTCTGTGGATTTTATATTTTAGTTTGATGTTGTTTTTTGTTATATTGAGGTATAGAAAATTTATTGTATTGTTGTTTTCGGTTTCTGTAGTCACTTTTATTTTGTTGTTGATGTTGTTAATATATTTGGATAGTATGTCTATTTGTCTATGTGTACCATCAAATATTACGAACGTGTCATCTACGTATCTGGAGTAGGATATTATTTTGTCTTTTTGTGGATTTTTATTTGATAAAATGTGTTTGTTTTCATAATGGTTTAAATAAATTTCTGCAATTAGTCCGCTTAGGGGAGATCCCATGGCTAGTCCTTCTGTTTGTCTGTAGTATTTGTTGTTGAATGTGAAATAATTTTGTTTGAGTATGATTTCTACTATGTATATTAGTTCTACTATTTGTTGTTTCATGCATGCTACCATCACTACGTTTGTCTTATTATTATTGCGGTTCGTCTTTTGACATTCATCGCAAATGCATTCATGATTATTATATTTTGCACATTCACTTGTATGCCTTTAAACCAACGACCATACCACGTCGAGTTAATCGGTTCTCGTCAGATCGCCGAAATTAAACGACGTTGGGCGCGGTTAGTACGTAGATGGGGGACCGTTTGAAAACAACCGCGTGTCGTTGGCCAGTCCCATCTACAGAGTTGAGGTAGATAATTATACGTGGTATCACAATGGACCTAAATTGGTCTAAGTGTGTCGGCTTTTGCCGACAGCCAACTAAACCTAACCTAACCTGTATGCCTTTGTTATATATATGTCTCACTTTTCACTCAATTAGATTATCACTTATACACTCACTTACTTTAACCGTTTAAATATTATAAAATTGCGAAGTTTATTTTTATAATAACTTTTGCACGAATTTTTAATTCGCAAACAATATTATCTTGTTTTGTAGAGGATTCAGAACTCTTCAGATTAAAGAATACCTTCTAAATAATTATTTTAAGCTTGTATATTATCGATGCCGCACTGAGGACTTGCTTTCTTAATACTTGGGACTACCACTTCGTAAGATTACTCTTTTTAAAAAACTCGTTCGTCTGTCATATTTAAAATTAATTCTTATTTAATATGATATATGATGAGATGATACCAATATTATAATACTGATTTAAGAATTTATTATAGCAAAATAAATGATTAGTTGACACAAATTTGTAGGTGTCTGCTTCTCGCTTTTGTATTTATTTTTGTCAATTTAATCCAAGAAATATCATTTGATTGATAACGACTTTGAATCGGTAAAGCTTTAAAATTTGTATCAACTATTTGCACAGGGAAACATACCATATGTCCACTCAAATACTTAGCCCTTGAATGGCTCTCTTAAATTGTGTTCTCTATGCCGCAAATTGCAACCGCAAGCATCCGTTAAACAGCTGTCCTCCAACGATGACTTTCAAAGTTCCGTATTACGCGAATTAAAAAATAAATGCGTCACTGAACAACCTTTTTTCATAAATTTTCTTTATTGCTATTTTGGTGGTTCGAGTTTACTGCCTTAACGTCTAAAAGTGAATGTCAGAGGAAGGCTTCCTACGAGTATATTGCGTTCATAAAGCATACTTGCTGACTTAACATTATTCTATTCCACAAACAAACACGAAAGCAGGCCGATGCATTGGTTAACCTATTGGGAAATAAGTGAATCCAATGCATTCGGCTGACTCATTAAACTGTAAAAGCAAGCCAGTCAATTGCCATTATGTCGCAATATGTAGGTATGCTTTATGACCAATACTTAACTTGCATAGCAGGCTCACTATTCTAGCTGTACTGTTGCCGCCAATGCCTGGTATATGGGTGGTGGCCATGAACATTACTAGGACTGGCAAGACAGATAAGAGATGATAGTGGAGGTATTCGGGAGCAAGACCTAGTAAGGTGAGGTAAGCAACGAGTATGAATATTATAAGCACCTTCCTTATAATAAAACACAAGTTTCCTTTGATTACTTCTTTATTTTATTTAGCACTAGTCGACTTTATACCACGCATGATAAATATCAACTGAGTCTTACAAAAACTCACAGCGTACAGCGTCAGTGGTCTGTGGAACAAAGAATGTAGGTCATATTTAGGGCAAAGACCTTACCATGGTCCTGGTTCGTGCCCGAACAGAATATATTTTGGGAAGTTTTTCATATCGGTATTTATGTTGATTTTTATCTTGACTAACTCATCGGACAGAGCTCGCTGCCTGCTGATGACCTTGTAAATTTTTACCTCATCCATGGTGGACGCAAATCTGGATTGATGCTTTTAGTTTTCTTCTTATCAGTGTTGTTAAGCCCTGATATCGCTTTTGTCAGGCGTGTACTGTTTGTTTTACTATCTGGCCACTGGTGGGATAGCAACTACAACGGATGTATGCCGTTTGTTAGCTCCTTAACTTTGGTAGGGGGTAGCAAACAAAAAACAAAAAATATTTTTTAACTTAAGCACACAGTGGTGTGGTGAATCACGTCGGGGTGACCAAATGTTCGAGAGGTCCTATTTTGATCCTCAAAGAGATTTTGTCAAGCACATACTACTTGCCGAAGTGGATGGCGATATAAAGGCGCATAAACCAGTACATCAAAGTAATACATATAATGAACACCGTCTCTTGTGCTTAGTTCTTAACCAGTCCTTTATAAATCCAAATAATTCTATCTTATATACTAGTTTAAAACTTAACAACGTAGGAGTGGGACTGGGAGGTGGTATAGAATCGGGTGGCACAGATCGTTGCATCTGTGGTTGAGGGTTTTGGCTGCGCATGCAAATTCCTGACTATGACACTTGTGTATCCTCTGATCGTTGCATGCATGAAGATCCGCGAGTGAGGTATTCTAGTTACACATGCACATTCCTGATTATGATACGTGGGTATCGTTGCATTTATGCTGGTGTCATATGGGATGGATTCGGAAATTGAAATGAGAGTACATTTACAGTAGGGCTAGAAAGACACTCGTACAAGTTAGGGTGCTATAACTTCTTAACACAGAACATTCGCTTGACTTTGAACGTTTTGAACGGCTATTTATGTATTTGGAATATAATTTTCCACTTGGATGTTTTTGTCTATTTCGTTGAATAAAATAGTAATCCTGAAAATGATAATAATAATGAGAGTTAAAGTGATAGTGAGAGAAATGCACATATAGTTAAATTTGTTTCCATTTATCTTAACATCTTTTTCAGTCGGGAATAATGATATTATCTGATCTAAAATGGATGGGTAGTCATTTTGTTTCAGATTTGAGTTTGTGCATATAATGTGTTCTATAATCAGTTGCACTAGATTTTTTTTTTCTTAACAAAATAATAAAATTGATGAACACTGTCTCAACCCATCCAGTATTCTCTTCTAATTCTATATGAGTAATAGTACCAAATTCCGATCAACATGGATATTAAAATGAGTGCAGACATAGAATAATGAGATATATGGTGATAAGGGTGGAGATAATCTACTCGTATATGCGAAATATCTCTATTAGCTAGCGGGATATACTTATATGATTGTCTGTTTGAATAATCTGAGTCATCAGTCATATTGAACTCCAATTGGTGTATATTATCCCCTAAGATGGTTTTTAACTTAATCGGTCTCAATGAGAAGATTATCATCGATTTCCCTATAGTCAGCAGTGATACTTTTTATTAAGGTCACTTCCCCTTTAACTTCTATCCTGGTGTTCCGGACTAGTTAAGCCTGGAATTTAATGTTGGTTGAAGGAGATGCCTTCAACGATTTATGGAAAACTGGTATATTTCCTTGTGACGAAATAAAACTCTTTGTTACCACGTTATAATATATATATTTATTTCCTAAGTTGGTCGGCTAAGTTGAACTGAACAAAGTAGAGTGCCGCAAATGTCTCTACGAACCAACCTCGTAATCTCGGTTCATAGATTTTTCTCATAAACATAATCAATCAGCTGGACTTTTATTTCTTACATACATAATCGTAGCTAGTCGTTGACCCTAAATTGCATGACATAAATTGCATTTACATATCGGCTTTTTCTGCATTCGCGGTTGTCTCGTTACAATTCCCCTTGTTGACTGTTGTTGGAGCGGGATGGCCATATGTTGATTGGTGTTTATATTTGCTTATATGGTTGTTGCACCTTTTGTCGCCGGTGGTTGGTGAAGGCACGCACTTTTCCTTACGTAGGTATGTGGGTTTGCGTGCGACCGAATCAGCCTAATCCTCGATGATCTTCATGTTGTAAATTTCATTCTTCGGTGTTTTGACAGTTCGGCTTAAATCGTTGCGTGCTTGGTATCTCGAGTTTAAAATTCTTCGGCGGTTTTTCTATTTCGAGTGTTGTCTTGTGTTTATTTCTTTTTTTTGATGAGCTGTCCTTTGAGGCTAGTTTGCAGGAAGTGTGAAACTCGTATTTGAGTTGCCGTGTTGTCCCACATTCCAGCGACTAGCAAAAATGCACGCTTGTCCACTTCACCATTTCTGCCAGTGCCGCGTGAGCAGCCCCATTTGGTTTTCTTTTGTTGGGAAGCAACACTGGATACCTGGAGCTGCAACCTTGTCTTTGGATATCAATCGATATGTTTTATTACTTGATCCTACTAGAAGCCCGCATGTTGTCTGAGTGATATACAAGCTAGATTTAGATACCTCTGTTATAGGTAGTACATCTAGAACAACTTGAGTTAGATAGCAAACTCTCTATACATTTATTCTGAGTAGTTAGGCTGAGCTCCATCGGACAAACTGAAAATTTAGTTCCAAATGTACGTATATCATTGTCTAGATTTCAATATCTATCACTATTAGTGAATCTTGCCAATTTACTAGGTAATTCTACAACTGCATTTTTTCCCATATAGTTCAAATTTACTCTGTTTACATTGTAAAAATAATGAAAGTCCTCATGGTGGATATTAGGCAGCACCAATATTCCATGTAGAAAGAACGGATCGTGATGAACTTGCACTATAACAAAATTTCCGAACTCATATACTAATTCTATATTGTTTACATAAGGGCTATGGATGAAATCTCTCTCTTCTTTTAGCATCTCTTCAATCATGTATTTAGGCAGAATATCTGGAGTAACCTTTCCTGTGTATGCTCTGTGCATCATTCTAGACATCCTATTCAGTATAGATGACAACCAATTCATAGAAGCTATTACATAGGCAGTCAAAGCATGCATTCCACAGTGATGCATCGATCTCAATGAGTCTAACTCAGAAAACATTTTAGGGAGAGTGATTCCGGTGACATTGTTGATTCTCTTTATTAGCTCAGAGTCCGTTCTAATTGTTGATTGAGTGATTTAGATATTTCATTTATCTTTTATCTGGGTTACATTATTTTTACATGGCTATGTTCGTACTTCCTCGCTTCTACCGGAGTCAGCCACTCGATGACGCGGGCTGGTAACCTCTACTTTACTCCGAAGAAGCCCAGTCTTCCTTACGGTAGACCCCGGCCCGAAGAGGACCCGACCTTGGCTTTAGTAATTGACTCCCTGGACCACCAGAGTATGCGAAGGGATAAGAAACTCAAAAGAAAATCAACCGAAGAACCTCGTGAGAGAGAGAGAGAGAGAGAGTGTGTGGGGGAGGTGAAGCTGTAGTTTCTCCCCCTGAGCTGGCCCAATCCGCCGCTAAAACAAAAGAAAATTAACGGACGCCATGGGCACTGCCTCGCTCCACTGGCGATGGTCCCTTTTAAGCCTTGCGGCTATATAATCCCTTCTCCTCCTTCCTCCTTCCTCCGACTCCTTGTCCTCCCCTACCCACGACTTTAGCGAATCATGATTTGGATTCTACGAAAATTCGAAAAAATAAAAAAAAGTTTTCTCTCGATGAATAGGATTAATTTCCTTAATATTAACAGTAAGTTACTTTATTACTGTTCGTTGGTAGAACGAACGAAAAGAAAACTGTTCAAAAACCAAACTGCCAATTTTCGTCTTTAAATAAAACCACTACTTCAACGTTATAATCATAAAACAGTGTCTTTATTTGGTCGTTGAACCTCCTTTTTATACCCTATTCTAAGGGTATATTAATTTTGACGCATAGTTTGTAACATACCTTAATATTGCCCGTAGACCCCTAAAAGTTACTACTCGTATATTTATGATCACAATTATGATAAAACAATTTTATTGAAACACCCAAGTTTGAGCTAGGGAGCGTTTTTTTTTGATAAAATCCTTTAAATGCTATATAACAAAATATGTAGAGCGTTCTTAACAATTCAGCCATACTTAGACTTTTGTCACGCCCATTTTTGAGGGATAGGAATAAGAATAGGGTATCCAACAGTTCGCCCAAGCGGACTGTAGCCCGTCCCTATGTTTGGAATCATAATTTGCTATTGGCCTCACTTAGCGTGAGTGAATTCAGAAATTGAAAATTACCATAAAAAGTAAAAGACGATACTAATTTAAATGAGAAAAAAGAAAGAAACCCGGAATGCGAAAAGTTACGCCTAATGGCGTCGCTAAAAGCGATACTTGGACTCGGCGTCGGGTCATTCCACAAAAGGTATGAACGAACCCTCGCACATCGATGGTAAATCACCACGGCAAACACTATCGATCTAAAGTGTCCCGGACTCGAGGGTACCTAAAATTCCTTGGGTGACGATTGAATACCCAAAAAACGATATAAAACCCGAATCCCGATTTCGAGGATATGAATAAAACAATTGTATCAATATAGTGCATCTGGTTGAGTAATCGTGAATAAGATTAAAAAAAGACTTACGTGGATATCCGTCCCTATGTGCGCACATAAAGATCCATCCTGTACCTGTATGAAATTTATTACAAATTATACGTATTCTACAAGAAGCATAATGATTTATCTGCCTAAGATCTAACTGGGCAAGCGTATCAACAACTTCACGCTCATAATCTAAGTTTACGTTAAGAGGAAAAAGTATGGAGTCTTCGTAATCAAAAGACCAAATTAAATTAGGCAAGTTAAAGTCTCCAAGTAGGATGACATGCTGATGATCATCTAAATTATTTAAAATTAAAGAACAATTATGAATATGCGCTTTATATAATAAATAAGAACTCCTTGGTGGTATATAACTTACAATGGGAATAATTTCTTTACCCCGAATACATTTGATCTTAACTGCTACTTGGTCCACATCAAGAGCTATTGGAGGTATAACTACTTCGTCACTGCGCAATGATTTCCGCACGGAAACTATTACTCCTCCGCCCTTTCACACTTGGTAAGAACGGGACAACGGGTTTTGCGGTAAACTTCGTAGAGGTCCTTGTTGAAAATTTCTTCATTATGATGGTCACCAGTGAGCCAGGTCTCACTAAAAACAATTACATCATATTGACAAGATGAGGAGCATATTAAGACATCACGCAATTTAGTACGAAGACCACCAGTATTTTGGTAATAAAATTTGAAGGTTGAGGGAGTTACGTCAGTGGTTCTCAGTTTTTTGGATGTTAGGCCTGCTCATAAATTCCTTCACAAGCATATCCTTCGGCCAAAAACTTGGATTCACCAGTAAATTTCCAGTTGGTTGAGGCTATAACAGCTTAAAAGATGAGGACACCCGGCCTGGCAGGTTATCCGCTGTTAGGCAGTGGTATTTTATGTTACTGGTATCGATGCCTTTGCTAGCAATATAATCAATAATATCGCTACTTTTGGTACCATATTCCAGCAGTGACAAAAATACCACAATAGGCGGTGCTACTACTTTAAGAGAGCAATTCATACCAGGAACTTTATCCAAAAGCTGGCGAGATTTTTGCGCTTCCTTACTGGTAGAAGGGTTATCCTTTCGAAATAAATCACTTCCACAGACAGCCACTTCCCTATCAAGGATTTCACAGCTTTCTGACGGAGAAGAAGTACTACACGATTTTGCTGGCGCATTTGACCGAAGAGCCCTTTTCATCCGACGAACCTGAAGTAGAGGAACACCTTGATGAGCATCCGGATTCGGAGTGAAACAGTTTGATCCCTCGTCGACAATTCGATTGGTTTCACTCTGAGGACTCGGACTCTGACCGTTAGGATGGATTTGAAGTTGAAGAACTGGTTGAACTATCGGTGGCATTCTCCTTTTTGGCTCAACAGGTTGAGTCTCTCTAATTGGGTCAACAGTGAAATTGTTGCTCACCTTCCGAAGAATACCATTATTGGATTCCTTGGCACCATCCGTTGGTAGGGGTTGAGGACTTAACCAATTTAAGATAAGGTCGTTTGATTGAGGCAACTGTTGCAGTAAATCCTTCTCAATATTTATAAAACTCTGCCGCATCCTTTGTGCATTCGCAGAATCAAAATCAAAAATTTGCTACAACTCGGAGAATAAAGTTGCAATATTTTTAAAATGTTTTTGCAGTTTTACAATTTTCCAGTGGAGGATGTCAGGTGCGATGTTTCGATGTTTCTCGCAATAAAAACATAGACCGGGGGTATTAATGATTTTGTCCACATCCTTCCCTTTCAGGCCTATACATTTTGCATGAGCAGTGTCAAGGCAGATTCCGTATGAAATACTGATATCATTCGTGCTTGTCTTACAAATGTAACAACCAGAGTCACTCATGATTTTACCGAAAGTCCAATTAAAATTTTTTAATTAAAATTCAAGATGAATTGAAAATGTGGCAACTCCGCAAAGAAGTCTAGTTCAACAACCTACCAGTAACCTCTGCGTATAGTACGGTTGGTGAAAATGATGAGATGTGGTGTGTGTAGAAACTACGACAATAGCGTGGTGAATATCAAACTTCTCCGGGTGTAAGAGAGGGATGGAACCACAATTTTCACTCAAATGCAGTTGTTGTCGTTGTCGTTGATGCAGTTACCAAAACATGAAACGAGAACCGTTTGAAATATTCAGTGTAGGTCAGCAAAATTGCTTCAAAGGCAGAACATCCACTAATAATTTAACTCACCGGAAAAAATGAGTCAGACAGCTTTGAACTGAATGGGATAAAACGAGATGGAAATGAATAAATAGCACTCAGCAATTTATCACTTATTCAAAGCAAAACAAAAAGTGAAATAAAATTATTTTTAAGTTTTTGACACTTTAAGGAAAACATAAAGCACCACAACTCGCGAACCATTGCAAACCGTGAAAAAAGTCAATGTATTTGAAATGCAACACAAGTTATTATTATGTAGGATGACTTTTATAGATAAAAACGTATATAAAGGTGGAGCAAAGTAAAACACAGGCGAACTGGCGAATCAATTGTCACAGTTCAATTTAAACAGAATTATGTGCCGCCAACGATCTTCCGGGCTATTTCAGAGAATTAAACGAGGTCATCGTTGCCAGTGATACCGTCCCACGGATGGGTATCAATGACAGACGATAAGCGCGAATTATAAGTCCAACCCGTACTTTAAACAAAAAAAAATATAACTTTATTCAAAGGATGCTAACAAGAGACTGACTATTTTACAATTCTTTACTGAAATATATATCTTATAATTTGTGTGGGTGGTCGTTGCAGATTGATCGTAGGAAATGCTGACTCCACAAGTTGATGGGATCGCTGGTCGATTATGATGTAGTGTTTATTTGTATTCTTCTTGCTGGTGCTGATTGTGCGGTATTACAATGTTACTATCTAATGTCGCCAAGGCATCAATGTTGTGTGCTGCTGTTGGGGTTGTTGTTGTTGTTGTTGTTGCTGGGGCTGATCGTGGGATACTATTGTAACTCCTCCCCCCTCGGATTTGAGTGAGGGCCAAAGTGGCTGAGTAGTTGCTGTGGCTCGAGCGCAGGAAATGTCATCTAGGTTAATGTTAAATTTGCTTCTGAATTTGACGCAGGGAATATGTGAACTTCATCCCAGTTAGGGTTGCTTCCGTATAGAATTCCATTGATTTCGACTTTGCAACCGTTGTAATGTAGTAATGCAGATCATTTAATAGTTTGCTGAGGATTGTTGCAGATTGAGTTAATGCGTGTTGCGGGAACATTCAATAAAAGAATATAGTTTGTCTCGGGTTGTGTGATTTCCTTGATTTCTCCAACTTCCTTTATTGGGCAATCAGCAGCTTGATTTCTCATGAGGTTTCCGATACAATTGGACTCGAGTATTGATTGCTTCTGGATCGGTTTTTTACAAAGGAAAATATTCTCTATTTTGGGGCAAATGTTATCAAAGTACAAGATGCTGTTTTCACTGGTTACAATATATGGTTTTACTATAATTAATTTTGTTTCGTTTACAGGAAGTGGGATAATATGGAATAGGGAAAAGATTTCATGGGGTAAAATTGGGATGCGAATGTTGAATATTATTTTGGAGCCATTGTAATATGCTTGCAGCTCTAGTAATTCGTATAAATGTTCATCGGATTTTATTTCAATTGATTGGTTAATGAAAGTACTTCGGATCTCGTGAAGTTCATTTTTATTCAAGATCATTTTAGGGATGATATTTAGTTTGGCAAGTACTATTGCTTCGGCTATGTTTACAATATGGTTAGTGAGAAAATCAATATTAAGATTTAACTGGTTAAGATATTGCATGTGTAAGATAGCATTCGTATTGGATTGAATAGAATTCTTTGTTTGCTTTTGAAAGTATATCAAGTATTTACTTATCTCGTTTTGTTCATAATTAATATGTCTAGTAATGTTTTCGAACCTCTCAATCATTTGTAGGTTTAGACTTATTTCAGAATTAATTTTGTTATTAAGCTCTTTTTCATTTTGATTAAGGGTTTCGATTCTCTTATTAAGTTCGTCTGCGTCGTTCGCGTCCATATTGCCTGTGATGAGTTTTATAACTGAACCTAGTCCGTTTATTAGTCCTCTCTTTTGTCTTTTTGTCGGCGTCAAAGTTTCTAGCTTGTTAGTTCCTTAAGTTTATACTTTGTTATTTCGATTGAAGGCTGTAGACTGGGGTAATGGCTAAAATTCGTCAAAGTTTGTTCAATGTTGTCGATGTTTGTTAGGTAGGCATCTAAGTCGACCATATGGATGAGGTTTTGATAATTTTCAATAATTCTAGCAGAGCCTAGTTTTAAGGGAAGAATACCCTGTGTTTTAGTGAGATCATGAACTTCTAGTCTTTGTGTGTTGACTAGGGTGTACCTGTTGGTAGAAAGGAAATACAGAAAAGTTTAAATCGTGTGCAGCTATGTTTTGGTATGGGTATTATGCAATTCATATTTTCTTTTTCTTTTAATTCTACACTTATGGAGTTTCCTGTTATCATGAGTTAATGTTTAGTGAATCGGGGAGTTATTTTGTTTCGTCAACACTCTTTCCTATATATTATTTCATTGCTTTCCCTTTTTTCTGGTTTTTCGCGTTCCTTGTTAAGTTTATCTATTCGTCGACTGGTGGATTGTTCTAATCTATCTTTGATGGTTGGAAACAATTCTTCTTGGAACCTTTTTATTTTATCGAGGTATTCATGTTCGTTTTTGAAATTGATGTTTTTGTTGAATTTATATGTTCTTCCATAAAATAGCTCATAAGGGGTAAATTGGGTTGCCGAATGGATGGCGTTATTATATATAATTATTGTTTCTGAGAAAATTTCCTCGTGGTCCATTTCTATTTTCTTTTCTTTAAGGGTAGTTAAAATTATTCTATATATCTCTGTAAGAGTAGAATGCAACCGCTCTACGGGCGAATTGCTAGAAGTCTGTTGGAATGAAGTCATGTTTAAATTGATATGATAATTCCTACAGAAATCTTTGAATATATTTGAGTTAAATTCCGTGCCCTGGTCACAGACTATTTTTTTGGAGATGCCGTGAAGGCTTATGAAATTCTTGAGTGCCTTGAGAACTGAAATGCTGTTCCTAGCAGGTATAGTGTAACCTGCAGAAAATTTGGAAAATTTGTCTATTATTGTTAATATGTGTTTTTTTCTAATTGTGTAAATATCGATGTGTATGATATCTAAAGGTTTCAGTGGTGTTTCAGGCTTTTCGAATTTTATTTTTGGTGGATGTCTGTCGTACTTTAATGTCTGACACTTATCGGAATTGTTTATGGTTTGAGTGATTTTGCTTCTCATATACGGAAAATAGAATTCTCTTTTAAGGTGTAAAATAGTTTCCTCAATTCCTCTATGGTTGTGTTCAATGTGATAGTCGAGTTACGTCACAGACTACACCCGAACCTACTACCAGATCATTCCCCACATCCCTCTTCGCCTAACGGCACAAATACAAATCCCATAACACTCTACGACACAAGCTCCAACCATTTTTGCCGACAGTTGCAAAACTTTCCGATAACAAAATCCCAACTAAATGTACTCATATTTCACACCTCCAGACGAAATATGAATATTTCATAAACAAGTGCACTGCTATCCCACAGGAAGACTTCATATAAATACCGGTGTATAGTTCAACAAAAGATCAGTTCTAATTCAACTCTCAATGCTAGAAGTGCAGCCACGCCTAGACAGCGGCTTCTTTCATTGATCTAATTTAAGTAATAATTATAAATAAACAATCTACGTTAGAAGTGCAGCCACGCCTAGACAGCGGCTTCTTTCATAGACACATTGTAATGAATAATAATATAATAAATAAATAAAGAAGAGAAAAAAACCATTGTGTTTTTTTTAATTCAAAACGCTCAACCCCGAACGTAATTGGCGCAGTCGGCAGTTCTCGAGTACGCGAAGTTTATTTTAAATTCGCTTAAGAATATAACAAAAAAAAATTCGCGGTTAAGTGTTTACTATTTAATTCGAGTGAACCACGTAAAAATCCGCATAAGGATAAAAATAACTAGAAAAGCGCGAAGAAGTGCAATTCTTAAAATAAAAAGTTTGTGCAAATCCCGATCAAGGGAAATGAACTAACACTCCGATCAAGGAGGAAAAAAAAAAAAAAAGAATCCGCATAAGGATAAAGAAAAAAAAGTAAAGTGCGAAAAAGTGCAGTGTGAAAAGTGTGAACAAAAAAATATATAATAATCCAATTACTGAGGAATGCTACCAGAAGAACTCTATATTCAAGAAGGAGCAGAAGCATCACAAGAACTACGCACACCTAAAACGGAGGACAGCTCACAAAGTTACATAGACGACGACGCTACAGCTGACTTCCAGGAACACTTCAGAGCACTACAGCAAAGGATAAGACGGCAGCTATTGAGGCAAAACTAAAACCTTTATAGCCGCATCTAAACCAACAAATCCAAAATTAACAAACGGAGAAACCAACTATTCGACAAACAAAGGATGGCACAGGACAACATCGAGCAGTGCCTCACAGCACTTACGCGGCTTGTGGTTCACATCAGCCAACCAACAAGTGTTAGGGCGAAAATCGAACAGGAAATTCGGTTTCTCAACGTATTCCAAGGAGACCCAAAAACATTGCCATCATTTGCAAAGTCAGTGGACAAGATTTTGGCAAATTACCAGTTGGAAGCAGACAAAAATCAAGTGTTTGAGGTCATTTATGACTCCAAAATTCAGGGAACTGCAAAGAATCTCTTAGAAGTCAACCCACCAGAAGACTGGAGCCATTGCTGGAACAACCTGAGGAAACACTTCCGAGCATCGAAGGATGAACAAAGAATCACCAGAGAAATAGGAATGCTTAAGGTACGAACAATATATGAATTAGATATTAAGATAAAAAACATTGTAGAAGACATAGCAGAGCATGCTGCGTTTAGCAATAACAGTAAAAAAATAACAGAAATTTTCTTTGGTATGCTAATAATGAAAGTAAAAGAATTAACTTCAGGGGCTTTAGCATACGCAATCACTGAGTTGCACGAATTATCGGAAATTAGGGACAGGTTAAATAAATTTATAGGACAAGACCAAGGAAATTTAAAGTCAGCCACATTATACAACGACATAGATAGTAACAGACCCAAATACCAAAGTAGGTACAATAATAATGACAACCAAAGATATAATCAAAACAATAACTCAGGTATATACAGGAATAACAACCAAAACAATTACCAGAACAACAATTCAGGTATACACCAAAACAATCACCCAAACAACAATCCTCATAGAAATAATTATCGCAATAACAATTCAGCACAGTATAGAAATTCTGGGCATAACGAACCAATGGATACCCTATCTGCCTCTTACCAAAGACAGATAAATCTACAGAGTACGGATTTTCGGGGTAACAAGCCCTCCAGAAAATTACCCTATATAACGGTAGAAGCGAAAAATAACACTAAACTTAGAATACTCATAGACCCTGGCTCGGAAACGAGCATTATAAACCCAGGAATTTGCCACCCTAAATGGCAAGTCCAACTCACTAACCCAATAAAAATACTTACAACCAGTACACCCATCTTTGCAAATAAAAAAGTGAAGATCCCTCTGTTTCAAGAATTAGGGGACAACAAAACGGCTGAATTTCTAGAATTCAAATTTCACACGGAATTTGATGGACTTATTGGAAACAATATTTTAATACCAGCAGAAGCCATCCTCGATTTCAAAAACAACCGCCTCATAGCCAATGATAAAGAAATTCCAATATTCTTCAACAAAACGGAAGAAATCCTCTATAAAAATTACTACAAACAAGTGCCTCAGTTAGAAATATATCACACGGAAATAAACAATGAACCAATTCACAATCAAATCAGAATAACTCACCTTAATAAAGAAGAAAAACAAAAAATATCAAAACTGGTTTCACAATATTCCTCAATATTTTACCAAGAAGGTAATGATCTATCATTCACCAATGCGATCAAGCACAAAATCAGTACGGTAAATGACATTCCTATTTACACGAAAAATTATATGTACCCAGAGGTACACCGAAAAGAAGTAAACAATCAAATTACAGAGATGCTAGAGCAGGGAATCATAAGACCAAGTGATTCACCCTACTCAGCCCCCATCTGGGTCGTTCCCAAAAAGATGGACGCATCTGGGAAACAAAAGTGGAGAATCGTAATAGACTATCGAAAACTCAATGAAATTTCTATAGACGATAAGTTCCCAATACCGAATATAGAAGATATATTCGACAAATTGGGAAAAGCAATATATTTCACTACTCTCGATCTGGCCAAAGGTTTCCACCAGATCGAGATTGCTGAAGAAGACGTTAAAAAAACGGCTTTTTCAACCGACAATGGACATTACGAATTCATTCGAATGCCTTTCGGGTTGAAAAACGCCCCCTCAACGTTCCAGCGTTTAATGAATTCAGTTCTACACGAATTTATAGGAAATATATGCCTAGTATACTTAGACGATATAATTGTCTTCTCCACTAGCCTTGAAGAGCATATCCTCTCATTAAAGAAGATTTTCAATAGACTTCAGGATGCCAATCTTAAGGTCCAATTAGACAAAAGCGAATTTCTAAAAAAAGAAACCGAGTTCTTGGGACACATTGTCACTACAGAAGTTATCAAGCCTAATCCTTCAAAAATACAAGCAATACAAAATTACCAACTACCAAGAACGGTTAAACAAATAAGATCATTCTTAGGAATCACCGGATATTACCGGAAATTCATAAAAGACTACGGAAAAGTAGCAAAACCCATGACGATGTTCCTAAAAAAAGGAGCGAAAATAGACATAAACAACAAAGAATACATTGAAAGTTTTGAAAATTTGAAAACTCTTCTTGTATCCGAACCAATTCTACGGTACCCAGACTTCACAAAGAAGTTCACCCTAACTACGGACGCATCGAATTTCGCGGTTGGCGCCGTTCTTTCCCAGGAAAGCCATCCAGTGTGCTTTGCTAGCCGTACACTTAACGACCACGAAACTCGATATTCCACAATTGAAAAAGAGTTATTGGCAATATGGTGGGCCACAAAGTACTTCAGGCCTTACCTTTACGGAAGAAAATTTACCATCCGAACAGATCACCGACCGCTTGTGTGGCTAAGCTCACTTAAGGAGCCAAATGCCAAATTACAAAGGTGGAAGATAAGACTGGAAGAGTTTAACTTCGACATAGAATATGTTAAAGGGAAAGACAACCAGGTTGCGGACGGGTTATCAAGAATGGAAATCTATTACAATGAAAATGTAACTACAGAGAACGATCTGGACACACAGTCTATGGTGGCAACTATCCACAGCGCAAATGAGGATAGCTCCAACCACATACCAATTATAGAATCACCGGTCAATATATATAAAACCCAAATTATAATCAACAGCACAGAAGGCACTAGTAATCATAAAATATATACAGCTTTTGGAAAAAAAAGAATTGTCATTGAAATAAAAGTTTTTAGCGAAAAGCTTATTGTAGACATTATGAAAAAATTTATTCCTCCCAGAGGAATAGTTGGTGTGTTCTCTAGACACGACAATCTATTTGCCAAATTTCAAGACGTCTACATAAAATATTTTAGCAGGAACAAACTTTTAAAACTGATTAAATGTAGCAAATTTTTAGGAGACCTAACAGACGAAGAAAAGGAACTTTTAGTAATATCGAAAACCCACAACTCATTGAACCATAGAGGAATCAATGAAACATACGCAGAGATCAAAGACACTTATTACTGCCCAAACCTGAAAGACAAGATCCAAAAATACATAAACAACTGCGAAATTTGCAATAAGGCCAAATATGAGAGATTGCCTTACAAAATTCCATTAAAAATAACCGAAACACCAACAAAACCCAATCAAATCTTACATGTTGACATTTGGTATGCAAATATCAATTTAATGTATGTAACAATGATCGACAAGTTCACGAAACACGTAACGGTGCAAGAGATTAAACATAGAACATGGATATCCCTACTAAATACATTAAAATACAGGTTTGCAAATCAAGGTAGTCCAAATAAGATAGTCACTGATGGTGAGACAGGTTTCTCAGCAATAACAATCAAAGAATTCTTAAAAGAAAATAACGTGGACCTCCACATATCTACACCTTACCACAAAACAGGGAATTCGGACATCGAAAGATTCCACTCTACTCTTAACGAGCACTTAAGAACATTTGCAGCTGACAATAACAATGAAGACACCATACGAAACAGAGTCTTAAAAGCTGTAACAATATACAATAAAACAATCCATTCTACAACAAATCAAAGACCTATAGACTTTGTTAACGGAACGATAACAAATCAAGACTACCCCAAAATCATAGAATTAATAAACTCAAAAAAAGAACGGTATATAAGTAAACATAATAAAGACAAGACTGACGTAGATTTAACGAAAACCAATCATGTCTACCTTAAATCCAGAACCAACAACAAACTCAAAATAAAACACAAAAAAGATAATCCTAGAGTAATAGACAAGGATCACGTTACTGACAGTAACGGATGCAGATATTACAAAACCCAAATAAAACGAAATTATAAATTTGAACAAACTTCTTAAAAATACATTCCTTTCAGACACTACTAATACTTTTACTGACAATAACAACAACAACATGACATTAGAAATCAATTTGAGAATTTAAGCAACGCTATAAATGAAGAGGATATTAGAATAAAAAGGATGCAACACGCATTTCAGGTTAACTATGATATAGAACTTCTTAGGGATCAAGTCAAGAAGGTAAAAGAAAACTTAATGCTAAGCCAGCTAGGAATTCTTAGTACAGATCTATTGACAGCCAAAGAAATCCAAAAATTTAATATTACGCTTAATAAAATACCGAACATAAAAAGCTCTAGCATAATTCATAAGGATCAAATAATATTTATCTTACTTATACCAAATTATTCAAAAGAAATTTTTTATAAAGTAATTGTCGAGCCCATTCCAAACAAAAACAATTTAGAAATTTTAATTTCAACTAATCACTTGATTACAAATGGAAATATAATGTACTATAATAAAGAGAATGGACTAAAATTAAAAAAACCTGAAAATTGTAAATGATACTTGCTTATCAAATTTGTTCAAAGAAAATGCCAAATGTGAATTTAAAGAAAACAAAGATATAGAAATTAAGCAAATAACGAATAATATTATTATTACAAAAAATCTACCACAAACGGAATTATCCCACAATTGTCATAATTATAACATTAATATAGTAGGAAACAACATAGTAAGATTTGAAAATTGTAAAATTTCAATAAACAATGTAAAGTATGAAAATTTCGTCTACTACGACAATTTTATTCTACCAAACTATAAAAATATAACAATCAAAAAAATTGTAATGAACTATACTTCAGAAGACCTTCATCTAAGTCAATTGCAAAATCGCAAGGCTATAGAAGAAATAAAAAGAAAAACTATTTCCCACGTATCTATAAATATCGGAACAACATTTTTAATAATTTGCACTTTTGTAATCATTTTCATTTTAAAATTCAAAGATAAAACTAAAATCAAAGTCGATATTATTAATAATGATTCTCCGGAGCAGAATCCTAAGGGGGGAGGAGTTACGTCACAGACTACACCCGAACCTACTACCAGATCATTCCCCACATCCCTCTTCGCCTAACGGCACAAATACAAATCCCATAACACTCTACGACACAAGCTCCAACCATTTTTGCCGACAGTTGCAAAACTTTCCGATAACAAAATCCCAACTAAATGTACTCATATTTCACACCTCCAGACGAAATATGAATATTTCATAAACAAGTGCACTGCTATCCCACAGGAAGACTTCATATAAATACCGGTGTATAGTTCAACAAAAGATCAGTTCTAATTCAACTCTCAATGCTAGAAGTGCAGCCACGCCTAGACAGCGGCTTCTTTCATTGATCTAATTTAAGTAATAATTATAAATAAACAATCTACGTTAGAAGTGTAGCCACGCCTAGACAGCGGCTTCTTTCATAGACACATTGTAATGAATAATAATATAATAAATAAATAAAGAAGAGAAAAAAACCATTGTGTTTTTTTTTAATTCAAAACGCTCAACCCCGAACGTAATTGTCGTTTATTATTTTTTCTTGTTCGTCGATCTGTCGTATATCTTCCAGTTTTTCGGTGCATCTAATTAGGCGAAAGGGTTTGTTTTGGGAGAAATATTTAGAGTATACTGATTGTATAGTCCGAAAAGTTTCGTCGTCTGCGAACACAGCGTTAAGCTTGTTTGGTTATAGAAATTTCTTGAAAATGTCAACTATGTGGTCCTCGGTGAAGGATGCTTTCCTTAACGTTCGTCGTTGTTTATTTTTAAAAATTGTCTCAAGTGTCATGGGTACACCTCTGGTTGATTTTTGAAAAATAGTTTGCAAATTGAACTCATTCAATGGTTTTACGGAAATTAGTATACCATCGTTTAAATTGTCTTCTGCGGAATGGACGGTCGTTCCACTTGTGCCTTGAATAGACATGGTATCGTTTACGTTTATTTCGATATTTCTTGGAGTTTCTATTTTTATTCTGCTGAGAGCGTCAGCATTGGTATTGTGTTGTCCTTTTTTATACATTATGTCATAATCGAATTCCTCTAATTTTAATCCCAAACGAATTAATTTTGAGTTTGGGTCTTTTAGGTTCATTGCCCAAGTAAGGGGTTTGTGGACTGTGATTATTTTAAACTTTTGTCCATGAAGGTATGGACGGAAATATTTTGTCGCCCAGACTATTGCCAATAGTTCTTTTTCTATTGTGGAATAGTTAATTTCTGAGTCGGTCAATGTTCTGCTGGCAAAGCAGATTGGCCTATCGCTGCCAATTGGACCTTGCGAAAGAATTGCACCCAAGGCGAAATTACTGGCGTCCGTGGTGAGGTTAAACGACTTTGAGAAATCTGGATACTGGAGTATGGGATCATTAATAAGAAGATTTTTGCAAGTTTCAAAAGTTTTTATGTATCGGTCATTTATTTCTACTTTACGGTCTTTCTTAAGGCATTCGGTCAGGGGTTTAACTAGTTTAGCGAAGTCCTTTATAAACTTCCTGTAGTAACCTAGTAGTCCTAAGAAACCTCGTATATCTTTCTGCGTGCGGGAAAGTGGAATTTTTTTTATAGCAAGAATTTTCTCGGGATTAGGCTTAATACCTTCTGTCGTGACGATATGACCTAAGAAGGCGATCTCCTCTTGCAGGAAGTATGATTTGTCTATTTGGACTTTAAATTGTGCTCGCGGGGTCTGCTAAAAACCTTTTTCAGATTTTCTAAGTGCTCTTGGAGCGATGTCGAATAAATTATTATATCATCCAGGTATACTAAGCATACCGTTCCGATTAAATCCTGTAAAACGTTGTCCATTACACGTTGAAAGGTTGACGGAGCCTTTATGAGGCCAAAAAGCATCCGTACATACTCGTAATGTCCTCCTTCAACTGTAAACGCAGTTTTTTTCTACGTCTCTAGGGTCCATCTCAATTTGATGGAAACCGCTCGCCAAGTCGAGTGTGGAAAAATACATGCTTTTTCCCAATTTGTCGAGGATTTCCGTTATGTTCGGTATCGGATAACGATCAGAAACCGTGTTTTCATTTACTTTCCTAAAGTCTATCACTAGCCTCCATTTGTGTCTGCCACTAGCGTCTCTTTTTCTTTGGGACTACCCAGACGGGTGAGCTCCAAGGAGAGTAGCTGTGTTGAATAATGCCTTGCTCAAGCATATCGTTGATTTGTTTCCTTACTTCTTCTTTGTGGAAGTATGGATACCTATATGTTTTGGTAAAAGTAGGTAAGTTATCGGTTGTATGGATTCGATGTTTTACCTGATTAGTGAAAGTCAGGTTATGCCCTTCTCTGAAGAAAATGTCGTCAAATTCCCTACATAATCTAGAAATGAGTTTCTTTTCTTCCTCGTTTAAATGTGAAGTGCGTATTAAGTTCGTTATACTGTCGTCCGTAGAAATATGTTCGTAGTTTATGTTGAAAGTATTGACTTCGATATAGTTAAATTCGTCGTATGGTTCTGATTTTAGTGGTTGTTCCACATAGAGTGTTTGCTCTTTTTTGGACTCGTTGCAAACTTCTACAAAGCAATACCAATTTCTTGCTGTGTATATTCCCTCTGAAACAATGAGATCTGGTTTGACAATAGTTTTCCTAATAAATGTGTTGCCGCTCTATATCGACAGGAATTTTGATAATAATTTTGGTGTCTTCCGGAGCTAAAATTAGGTTTAAATCTTAATGGGATTGCTGCGTATTCCGTAACAAGCAATTTGTTTTTTAAGTCGACATTTGCACCTAACTGAGATAAAATATCAAGTCCAAGCAGGCCATCGAAATATGCATGGAATTTAAAAATTAGAAAGTCGAATTGACCATGTTCATTAAACTCTGAGAATGTGGGTAGAGTTACTTTTTCCTTAAGCTGGTATTTGTTAAGGATTGTTGAAATGTTAATTGGGATGCATTTTTTGTGTGTAAGGAAATGGGTGAACTCTGGATTTAGAAATGATGCTGATGCTCCTGTATCTATAAGGAACTTCAGGGGTCTACCAAAAGGTGAGGATATATTAATGTATGGTAAGGTTGTGCCGTGTTTATTGACATCTATGTAACCGGTTGATTCGGGGAGGCGGTTGATTGAAAATTTTGTGTATCTAGTTCGTGTAATGTATTAAGGAGTTGCCTATCTTGTTCTTCGACGTTTCCGTAATCTTCGTAAGGTTCCGTTAATTGTTCGTTCTGAATCGTAGGGTCAGTATTGTCGTAGTAGTCGTAGTAGCCGTCTAAATCTGGTTTATACAGATAGTCATTTTGTTCTAATGCGTTAAGGTTATGAAGTTCTTCTACTGTGTATCTGGGTTGTGGGTGATAGTATTGTTGGTTTATATTTGGTCTATTTGTTCTTTGTGTTATTCTGGAGTTTATTGTATTGGATCGAAATGCGTCTGGTCTTCCTAGGTTGGTACGGACGGAGGTAGTGTCCATTGGCTCTGGAGGGGGTAGTGGACGCGACGTATTTTGAGTGTTGTAGTTGTTAGGTACGTTAAATGAATTCATTGTAGTATTTCTAGGAATGAAGGTGTTGGGTAGGTTGTTTCGGGGTCTCATAGGATTTGCATTATTGTATCTGTTAGGGGTACTAAAAAGGGTGGGTTGGTTGTATCGATTTGCGTTTGAGGCATAATTATAAGTGAATGGGTGGGATGCATTATTTTGGGCTACATTGTTTCCACTAAAAGGCGGGTTTTTAAATATACGGTTAAATGGGTATAAATTAAAATTTGGAGTTGTAATTCTGGGGTAAGTAGGCATTAGGAATGTCTCTGATCTTCTATAAGTATTGGTTCTATTAAAATCCGATTTTATATAGAACATATTTTGTTCTTGTATACAAAAGGCTAACGCTTCTGCTAGTGCGACGGGCCTCATTGCTCGTATACTAGACCCAAGAGGTTCTCTCAGACCCGACAAGAAAGCATTTAGGCACATTTGTGAATACAAATCTTTTTTTGCCTTTATGACATTAAGGTCGTGTTCGTGAATTAACACGTTGTTAGTCATTGTCGCCTGAATTTCCACAACGTCACTGTAGAATTGCTCTACCGTTTTATTACTTTGTTTCAACGTGTGAAGTTCTCTAATTAATGATGTCTCGTTGCGCTTGTCGGAATAATGAAGAATTAAATTCCTCTTAATTTCTTCCCATGCCAAGGCAGTGCCATACATATTCAAAACCTCGTTGGCTTGACCATCTATCTTATTTCTTATAGATATTAAAATAATCTGAGCGTACGGAAATCCTTCAAGGCCTCGCACGAACAAAAGAATTTCTTCGACATTGTTGATGAATTCATAAAGGAGTCTTGGATTGCCGTCAAAACGAGGCAGATCCTTAACCGCATCAGGAATTTTTAGTGCCTCGAATATGTCTCTCAAGCTTGGTTGATCAACATTTTGGGTAGGCTGAATATGAGATTGATTCATGGTTGAATTAACAATTGTGTGATGATTTAATTCGTTAAACGAGATAGATAAATTTTCTTTTTCTATATTTTCTGTAATTGGGCTTAGGCTTTTAAATAATCTACCACATTCAGGATACGGAAATAGGGATGATTTGTTTACGTGTTTCTTATCATTAGGCATTAAATTCTAGTTTTCTTATTGTTAGCTTATAAACACATATCTAATTTTTATTTTATTTTGTTTTAATATAATCGATAACAAAGGTAAATTAATTTAAATGTACCTACACAATTTTAATGATAACAAAAAAAAATTTCAATTAAATTAGATTTATATTCCTTTATTTATCATTTACTTGTCACTTGATGATACTTAAATTAGATTAAAAGACTTACATGTACCCCAAAAATATGAGAATAGTTTTCATTGTTTAATCGATGTTCCGTCGATGATTATTTCCGGTGTTCTCCCGATGATGGTACGCGCCCTCGATGATTAAGTTTGAAGACTGGGTTAAACTGATTTTATTTTTTTTTCCGATTTTCTCTCGGATTTCAATTTGTTCGATATTCTCTCGAAAGTGTTCTTTTCCGGTCGTTAAGAGTTAAAACTCACTGGTCACTTAGTCACTTTTACTCGTATTAATTCTTCGGTAATCCGCCGATTTACAATAACTCGAATATTAATATACTTTAGTGTCCATCGAAAGCGGCCTAAACGACTGCGCCAATTATAAGTCCAACCCGTACTTTAACCAAAAAAATATAACTTTATTCAAAGGATGCTAACAAGAGACTGACTATTTTACAATTCTTTACTGAAATATATATCTTATAATTTGTGTGGGTGGTCGTTGCAGATTGATCGTAGGAAATGCTGACTCCACAAGTTGATAGGATCGCTGGTCGATTATGATGTAGTGTTTATTTGTATTCTTCTTGCTGGTGCTGATTGTGCGGTATTACAATGTTACTATCTAATGTCGCCAAGGCATCAATGTTGTGTGCTGCTGTTGGGGTTGTTGTTGTTGTTGTTGCTGGGGCTGATCGTGGGATACTATTGTAATTCGCGTGTTATTTTAGACCATAATGAAAATTAACAAATGAACCAAATAAGCAATAGCGGGGATCAAGTGTCGATGGTGGATGATCGGCAGTGACCGTACAAAATAGATTGGATTGTATGGAGTCAGCACAACTTACACACAGAGGGTGGGTACGCTGTCATGACTGCAATGTGCCGGTGGCCTAAGGGTCGATGACCCATGTTGGGGCGTCAACACTTGCTAAATTGGAGCTTGGGATCTCTGTCTGGAGTACTATTAATTGCCTATGATACATCTCTTCTAGCATTATATTATAATCCTTTATAATTGATATATCTTCTCCTAAGCAATTACTTCTCATCTCTCCTATTTGAGCATGTTCAGGCATTCCTATAACTAAACTGTGATGAGAGAACCCTTTATTCCTATAAATTCTACCTACACTCTCTAACAGAATCCCTGCATTTCTGAGATATAAAGAATTTCCTTCCATCCTATCTGAAGTTATAAATTCATAAAACTGAGTAGAAAAAGATAAAAATATCAAGATAGATATAAATTTTGTTTAAGGGTTTTCAAGTTGATAAAAAAATATGTTTGCGCTCTCGTAAGAGAGCACCACTAAATAAAAGACTTTATTTATTTTTTTTATAACTGTATGTATTTTTATTGAAGTCAAAGCTTCAGATCCCTTAACCTGGTGGGGGAAAATCTTCCGCTATACGGAGTGACTGTACTGGAATACGATAGACTAAAAACCAAAAACTTGAGATACATCGATCCCTTTTTATATTACTTAATTGCTAACGCAGCATTTTGACTGCGGATCGTATGATGATATTCTCACACCAGTTGCTGAGGGAAAAAAGTGCTGAGTCACATTTCTTTCTCATATCATCTTTTGTAAACATTGAGGCGATGGATCTTTTGTAAACATTGAAACTATGGCAAAATGTTTAATTATTGATGAGGGCAAAAAGTGCTGAGTTACAATTCTTTCTCATAGCATCTTTTTGTAAACATTGAAACTATGGCAAAGTTTCTAAGTATTCAATTTGAAATCTAAATTTTGTGTGGGCTTTGGTTCTGTTATTATTTGTTGGAGCGCACAAGTGGGTTCCGATATAACATATATGCAAGATGACGTTCATCTGCTGATTGCTGATCTGTAGATTTTCCTAGCTGATGTGACTGTGATGGTAGTTGTTTTTATGACTTATCGTCCTTGTTCCGCACGGCGAGATGCTGATTTTTCAGTTGGTTACTTTACACATAATGTGTCTGTAGATTACTTGATGATTAATTGTTCCTCCCATGTGCATGATCTGTTGAATCCCCTTTTTTAAGGGTTGATGAGTGATTTGCACATGTGGGCGATAGTTCGATCGGTGGATTAATCGATTGTGGTTGTTATTAGAATTAATGTTGCTTTTTTTTCTCTGCTTGTTAATGCGTTAGCAGATAATGATGGTTACTGGTAATGTTGGTGCTATTTTCCTGCTGTTAATATGCACTAGCAGATAATGGTGGTTGCTTTTTCTTTCTGGTAATGTTTTATGATGGTTGCTTTTTCTCGCTGATAATGTTTTTGATGGTTGCTTTTCTTCTGCTGGTAATGTGTTTTAGCAGATAATGGTGGTTGTAGCACAGTGGTATCGGTAGAGCTGGGGTTTTGGTGTTCGCTATGCCGACAAACTCAAACTTCCATTCGCACTCCTTCTGGAGGGCAGTGAAATGCAGAATTTAAATTTTCCTTTTTTTAATTTTATTTAAACTCTTGAGCGGAATAACAAAATAGAAAACAAAATAGGTGTATATTCCTTTGGTCAGCAAAAGTAAGAACACCTTGGAATCCGTTGTAATGATAATAAAAAGTCAACTTGTTTCACTAGTGGTTCTTTATTGAATCTCTTGAAGAATAATAAAATAATCTTATGCGGCTATGCCGCTAACGTAATGTATATAATAGAATCTTGTCGTATCCCACGCTCAGGTGAGCGTGGCTTCCAATGACGAGCAAATAAGCTACTCATGGACGATTGGAATGAGCTGACGCAGCAGCTTGGTTTCCAATGACCAGCAGCCTAGTTACCCGTTAGATTGGAATGCGTAACATGAATAATTTTTAATTGCGGTGTAAGCGAATTCGCGCTACACCTCCCTTTTTTAGAAGAGTGAATTTATTCAATATAAGTTTAATCTTAAATTCTAAATTTTATTTAATATAAGTTTAATTTTAAATTCTAAATTTTATTTCATAAAGCAAATGAATTAATTCTATATTAATTTACTCTTAAGTTATTTTGATTAATTTATTTTAATTTAATTTCAAATGAATTTATTCTTAAATATAAAAAAAAGTTTAAGTTGACATATTCATTATTTTCAATATTCTTTTGTTTCGTAACGTCTAAGTCGGTCTTTCTGCACAATTGTCGTCTTGTCGTTGTCGGTTTTGAAGACTACATTGTTCCTATTGTCTATGCTTACTACCTTAAATGGTCCCTTATAGATATTGTCCAACTTATGTCCTATTTGTTTCATTAGAACGAGATCTCCTACTGCAATATCTATGCTATTACTATACCTGTCGTATAAGGCCTTTTCATTATGCTTTTTGCTTTTTATAATTTCTACGGCCCTTTTATGAGCCGTTTGAAGTCGAAATTTGACTTCCTTCTCATACGCGTCCACATTATAAATGGGGTCTACTTTTGCATCACAAAGAAAGTCGTAATTACCTGGGGATTTACCAAATATGTACTAATTCAAATGGGCAATAGTTATGTACCACTGATGGCGTAGTATTGTAGCAATACGTGAAGTATTTTAGCCACTCGTCCCAGTCAGTTTTTTTATTTATTTATTTATTATATCATCAATGGATTTACAATCTGTTGATTACAAACGTTTACATATACTTATTAATATTTTATAGCTCAACTTAGGAGTTAAATAAATTTTGAACAATGTTTTTAAAACTATCCCTACTCATAGAAAGATCGACTTCACATGAAATAGAGTTGTATAACGTAAGAGAACGAGTTACTGGGTTATTAAGACCATAATTTGTTCGGTGATTTGGAACATAGAAGATGTCATTTCTATTTCGTAGGTTTCTTTCCGGAACGTAAAAAGAAACTAACACTAGAAGTTCTTCAGATTTAATATTAGAACATAAAATATCTTTGATAAAAAGAACGCATTGAGCTTGTATGCGGCTCTCTAGAGTTTTCAAATCTATTAACGCACATCTTGAAAAGTAATCAGGTAATTCGGCGGACCATCTCAAATTTCTTAAGGCAAAACGCGTGAACCTTCTTTGTATTTTTTCTATTCTATTAATAGCATTTTCATAAAATGGTGACCAGACGACACAGCAATAATCTAAAATGGGTATTACCAATGACATGAAAATTGCCTTTAAAGTATACACATCTTTAAATACACCCGAAGTTCGTTTGAGGAAACCCAACATAGAATTTGCCTTTGATGCAATAAAATCAATGTGAGCTGAAAAAGAAAGTTTGGAGTCAAATATAACTCCAAGATCCTTAACTTCGCTGACTCTTGTGATTGGTTCATTTTCGAATTTAGAAATAAAAGTTACCGGCGACAAAGTTCTGTGGGCATTAAAAATCTTGCATTGGGAAAAATGGGGTTCCAGGTGGTTGTATTTGCACCAGTTCAAAAACAAATCAATATCGTTTTGAAAGTTTAAACAGTCACGATCCGAAGATATTTCACTGTATAATTTAATATCGTCCGCATACATTAAACAATCCGAAAAATTAAGAACTTGAGGAATGTCATTTATGAATAAATTGAACAAAAGTGGTCCAAGGTGACTACCTTGGGGAAGACCTGAATCAACCTGGTTAAAGTTTGATGTAAAACCATCTATCTGAACGACCTGTTTCAGGTTCGAAAAGTAGGAACTCAACCAATTCAAAAAAATTTGCATTCAGACCCAGTTTTCGAAGTTTTTGGAGTAATAGTCCATGGTGAACTCTGTCAAAAGCTTTAACAAAATCTGTGTACAGAACATCAACTTGCTTTCTGTTTTCCATAGATCTTAAACAGAAATGAGAAAACAGGCACAAGTTAGTTGAAGTTGAGCGACCACTAACAAACCCATGTTATTTTGGCGTTATTGATTCCTTGACTGAAAAAAATAGTCTCTGAGTAACCAACTTTTCGAATAACTTTGGTACAGCAGAGAGTTTTGATATTGGTCTATTATTTTTAACCAGGTGTTTAAGGCCACTTTTAAAAATTGGATTTACATAAGAAATTTTCCAATCTTCAATAAAAACACCATAATAAAATAGCATAACAAAGTGATGGGCCACAATTCGATAATAAAGCTGCCGGGATTTTGTCCACTCCCGCTTTTTTAGTTGGATCGAGTTCAATTAAACCATCAAGAACATCTTGGACTGAAAAACATTTTAAATCAAAATCTATAATGGGAGAAATAGATGGATATAAATCGACAATATCTGAAATAACGTCTTTATTATAGTTAGATTGAAAGTATTTTGCAAATAGATTGCAAGATGATTTTATATCGCAGGACTTTTCATTGTCAAGTTCCATTGCTAACGGCAAAAAAGAACTATTTCGTTTGGAGTTTAAAAAGACCCAAAATGATTTGCTGTTCCTTTTAATATTGCTTTCAACCGTACTTATATGTCGATGATACAACAATTTATTCAAAAAAGCAAATTCTCTCCGAAGCTGAAGAAAGCGAGCATGCTCCTCAGATTTACCTGAATTCTTCGAGCGTTTAAATGCCTTATTTTTAACATTTTCTAGATTTTTTAATCTTGTATTAAACCATGGGAGCTTAAAACAAGATCTTTTTCTTAAAACCGGAACAAACTGTTCAATACCATTAAATATTATGTCTTTAAAAATGTCATACATATCATTAACAGATTTATTGCAAAGTCTAGATTCCCAATCAATTGAACTATAGAAATTGTTTAGTCCTGTGAAGTCGGCCTTTTTGAAATTAAAGTTAACGCTATTAACAGTTGCACATTCCTGGTTAAATTCATAAAGTTCAAAAATTACATAAACTGCTTTGTGATGAGTTTAGTTTATTATTAACCAAAGGATAAACTGATTCATATAGATAGTATTTAATATCATTATTGCAAAAAATAAGATCTAATGATCTACCTAATATATTTTTGGAATAATTTATTTGAAATAAACCTAGGCAACAACCGAGGCAACAGAGTCAACAACCTCAGTTTCTATGTCTGATGTAACATTAAATGGGACCAAAATTTGTTCATCAGGCATAAAGCACCAGTCTATGTCACCAACGTTAAAGTCACCCAACACGAATGGAAACTGGTCAATTGTTAATTCTTTTACCACTACGTTTATATTTGACATAAGTTGAGCATATAATTGAAAACTGCTATGCGGTCTAATATAACTTACAATAAAGCAAAATTCATGGCTTTTATTAATGACATGCACACAAAGTTGCTCGAAGAATGGTGAATATGTAGGTAAATCGCACTGCCGGCTATCTAATGTAGAACGTATAGCGATTAAAACTCCACCTCCTCGTTCCATACCAGATTCAATCGGACGATCCACGCGATAAACAACATAAGATGCATCAAACATTTCAGATGATAGAAAGCTTTTATTTAACCAAGTCTCTGTAATTATTATCACGTCATATTCATGCAATGAAGAGTTTATGAAAAGCTCGTTTGTTTTAGTGCGTAAGCCTCCCGCATTTTGATAATAAACACTCAACTTAGACGGAGAAGGTGACGATGAAGAAGCACATTTTAAGTTTGTGCTACCTCCTTCCCACTGGGAAGGTCTACGTTTTTTGTAATGTTTACAAATTTTTTAATTTGAACCCCAATAGGCCAAATTGCTGAATTAAGTGCATCCTTAAAAGCATGGGCTGGAATTCCAAGTTTGAAATTAATAAAACGCATCTTAGAGACATCGGCATCAATTTTAGTCAATTTATTACACTGAAGCACATTTTCAGGTAGATTTAGCACTCTTGCGGCATACGATTTGATGTTATTTTCGCTGACACATTTGTCTAAACGAGAGAGATGTAGGTAGCGGAGTTTGGGGACTGATGATAAGGTTGTGTCAGCAGAGGTATGACTTGCCGTACCAAACAATTTCGTAGTTCGTCGAACTTCTCGATTCTTCTTCTGTACCCGTCCATCCTCAGTCATGGCAATTTTTAAAACACCATCGTCGGTGGTTTTATTAGCACCTTCGTCAATAAGAGATTGCTGCTGAAATGCAGTTGGAACAATTATTTATATCCTTTTTTTTGTTTTGATGATGACTCTCTGGCTCGAAAACAGGTTGCTGTTTTGATGACGTAGAAACAGTAAGAACGTTTGAAGCATTTAAGCTTTGATGGGCGCTTTCTGTTTCAATTTCAGATTGTTGTATGGATTGGGATGATGCAAAAACAATAGATTCACTTTGCGGCATATTTGATGTATCATTTAATTTATTTGTTGTAATGAAATTACTATTTAAATCAGTTTGTATATAGTTATTGCTTTTGTTTTTGGGTTTGGATTTAGAAAGAGGGCCATTTAAAGACTCAGTGTCATTGAACAATTTAGATTTAATTTCTGCAACGTCTGATTTTAGTTGCACCAATACGGACAGAAGGGAACCACTGATGACAGTGCAGTTAGCACAGCGCCACGATAAATTGCGATCTGCCTGAAGAGCTTTAGCAGATTCTTTGCAAATATGAGCACACTTTTTATGAAAAATTGAACCACAAAAACCTTCTCATTTGATAAAATTATCGCGAAGAAGTCTAAGGCCACAAACTGTGCAGTTTTCCATCCTTAACAGGCAACGCAATTTATAGAAAATAAGAAAGTATTGTTTAAGAACGCAACAAAATTGGGGAGCGATTTAGAAATACGTCCGACTCCGAGAGCGAAGCTTTTGTACTTTTTCGATTGAAATGTATGAGCGAACATACTCATTAAATGTTCTGTGGTTTCTTTCCACAGTTCCTAACGTTTGGTGATTGTATGCCGTAGAGGTGACATTTTCCACTTTCAATAGTTTACATATTTCGTCAAATATTTGGTTTTTATATTCGGTGCCCATACGTGTAATTATTTTCCTCATTGTGCCGTAAACTAGTATGAAATGGTCAAAGATTGCTTTCGCAATTGTCTTTGCACTTTTATCACCGATGGGTACCGATACCAGATATTTGGTTTAATCACATATTACTGTGACTGCATACGCATTGCCATTTTCTGATCTTGGTAATGGTCCAATGGTATCTATCAGTACTACATCAAATGCGGTTGTTGGAGTATCAGTTATAATCATTGGTTCTTTTACGTTTTTCAGTGACTTATTTCTTTGACATTTGTCACATCTCTTAACGTATTTTATAATATCCCTAGTCATATTTTTCCAATAATATTTTTGTCGTATCTTTTTTAATGTACGTGTGATCCCTGCGTGGCCACCACAGATTGGATCATCATGGTACTTTTGTATAATCATTTTTCTTTTGTCATCATTTCTTATTTTTATAATTATAGGCGTCAGTGTAATTCGAAGGTTTGCTCTATTTCCTATTTCTTTATATTCATTGATCCGGATCTTCTCAAAAATATCGTCACCTAGTGACTGCTGCAGCTTTATTAATCCGTTATCACTCGCTATTTTTTCAAGCAGTAGAAATAATTGATCCAAGTCAATTTTTCCATTAGTAATAAGGTTATTTATTTCTATAGTGATCACTTTTTTATTCTTAGTAATTTGTAAACAGTCGCCATTAATAGCTAGCCGCGCGCTGTTTCTTTTACTTCTACTACTACTATATATATTTATCTTATTAGATGAACTTTCTATTTTGTCGGCTGTTGATTCTACGTTATTTTTATTGGATTGCAGCCTGGTTGTGACTTTAAATAGTTTGTTGGCTGGATTTCTTATATTTTGAATTTCGTTAAAATCTATGCGCGACAATGCGTTCGCTGCATGATTATCTTTTCATCTCAAGTACTCTATAGTAAAATCGTATTCCTCGAGGTATAATCTCATTCGTGTTAATTTAGAGGACGGGTTTTTCATAGCAAAGAGATACGATAGTGGCCTATGGTCGCTCCTAATCAAGAACTTAGTCCCATATATGTAGGGTCTGAATTGATTGATTGCCCAATGAATAGCAGCTAGTTCTTGTTCAATAGGATTTATTATTTTCACCTTTTGTGAATGATCTGGAGGCATATGCAACTGGAAGTTGGTATCCATTTGTACGATTTCTCGTGTGTTGACCAAAGCTCTTAAACCTTGACAACGGTAGGTAATGCTGGTGCATGAACCAGAATACCTTGTGGTGATGTGGTGATCGTCAACTTATTTTCCCTTGCTCTGTAATTTCCTTGTTAAGACCCCTTACCGCTGGTGGGGGGAAGCCTTAGTGATAAATGATGTTAAACAAATGACTGATATTGAACAAGTGTCTGGTTTATTGATTGAATTGACTTATATACTAACATATTGCTTACTTGGCTAAATGGAAAAGTGCATTGTACTGAATTAAGTTGTGCTGAGTTAGGAGAATAACATAAAACAATAAGTTGTGCTGAGTAGGCAAAATAACATACATTGCACTGAATTTACAAACAAAACAATTAAAATGTGCTGACTTAGGAGAATAATGGGAAAGGTGAATGATTCTGGCTGGGTACGGGAAATGCAAGAGATAGATATGCTAAATCAGCATAATTACGAGTGGTGTTGGGTTGTGGGTATGGCAAATGGGAAAATTATGTGTGCGGGGTAATAACCACTTGAGGTAGGTCATTGCTGTGTGTAGACATTCTCCCCGCCTTGAACTATTGTTCAAATGTTAACGGTGAAGGCTTCTTGGTGAGTACGAGGAGCTGGTATTGGTAGTGTAGATATTTTGAAAGGATTGTACTTCCTTTTCCTTGGTGGGGGATTTGCGCCGTCATCTGATTCAATCTCACCATCTTCAACTTCCTGATTTGATTCGAAGGCTGCTGTAACCACTGTCGTTGTCGGATGTTTTCTCGTCACTTCTGATTCTTCAATCTCGATTGGCAAGGGTGCTAATCTATGCACTGCTCTGCGTAGCACACTGGTTGCCGTCTGGATTTCAGCGACTCGTACGACTCCATCTGCGCCTGGAAAGGTCTGTATTATCCTTCCAAGTGGCCATTTCATGACAGGGCAATTATCTTCTTTAATGATGACCATGGTTCCCGGAAGCAGGTTTTCGCTTTTTCGCTGCCATTTGTGGCGCTGCTGTAATTCGTGAAGATATTCCCTCTGCCATCTTTTCCAAAAGTTCTCCTTGATGTTGGCAATCGTCTTCAATTTTGTCGGAAGGCTTGTTTTGAGTGATTCGGCCGTTGGATCGGTTGGCGTAGTGAGTGGCTCGCCTATGATAAAATGTCCTGGTGTAAGCGCCATGAAATCATTGGGATCCGTTGACATTGGGGTGATAGGTCGAGAGTTCAAAACTGCCTCAATTTCTATCATAACAGTCTCAAGTTCTTCATACGTCAGTGTGACTGGTCCCAAATAACGTTGTAACAGGTGTTTTGCCGATTTCACAGCTGCCTCCCAGAGGCCTCCGAAGTGTGGTGCTCTCGGTGGTATGAAATGAAATTCTATGCCTCTTGCTGCAAACGTGTTTTGAATTATTTGTTCCTGTGCCCCATCGGTATGTATGTGGCTTGTCAATTCCTGTAATTGATTGTTGGCGCCAACGAAATTGGTTGCGTTGTCACAATATATATGTTGACAGTTGCCTCTTCTTCCAATGAATCTTTTCAGGGCGGCGATGAATCCGATGGTTGACAGATCCGTTACTAATTCGAGATGGACTGCCTTCGTGGAGAAACAACAAAATACGGCGATGTAGGTCTTTTGAGGATGTTTTCCTCTCACCTTATAGTGGGTCTTAATTGGTCCGCAAAAATCAACCCCAGCGTTGATGAAAGGGCGCGCAGGTTGCACCCTGTGGGCTGGAAGATTTCCTATTACTTGAGTGAGTAATCTTGGCTTGGCTCTCGTACATCTTACGCATTTCTGGACAACAGATCTAGCAATTGTTTTTCCCTTGATGGGCCAAAATTTCTGCTTCATGGTTGCTAGCAGTGTTTGCGGTCCACAATGAAGATTTTCCTTATGGATCGAAGTCATCAGCATCTTGGTATGCGGATGCGAGTAAGGAAGAAGCAATGGATGTTTTGATTCATATGGTAGTGATGAAGCTTCGAGGCGGCCTCCGACTCGCATGGTCCCTTCTTCGTCAATGAATGGAATTAGGCTGGCGATAGGACTGTCCCTTTGTGTTTCTTTGAATCGCTGAAGGTGGTTGATGTCCTTCTCAAATTCTTCTCTTTGCATGTTTTTGACGATGCAAATTAGTGCCTTATGTAGTTCGGTAGGTTTAAGTGCGCCGGATTTTTTGATGAGATCCATTTTCGTTGCAACCTTCATGTTGTGGACGAATCGTAGGATGTAGGCAGTGACACGTTGTAACCTTCTGAAGTTGTTATGATGTTCAATGTCGTGAACAAAGGTAGATCTTTGTTTGATTGTGGATAATACATGCATCGTAGTTCTTCTTTCTGTTTCGATTTCGGTTTTTTTGTGATACGGTGGAGGCCATGAGGACTCTCCCCCATGTAGGTAGAGCGGTCCATAAAACCACAAATTGCATGTAGCTAATTTGTCCGCTGGAATTCCACGAGAGAGAATGTCAGCTGGATTTTCTCTGGACCGAACGTGCCGCCACTGCTGCATTGCAGTAAGTCGCTGAATGGACGATATCCTGTTGGCTACAAATGTGTGAAATGATGATGACGATGCGTTAATCCATCCAAGTACTATCTCTGAATCTGTCCACATATATTTGCTGCATTCCTCTAAGTGCAGATCTTTAGCAACGCGGTTAACGAGCTCTGCTGCTAAAGCTGCGGCACAAAGCTCTAGGCGTGGTATTGTAAGCATTTTTAATGGTGCAACTCGGGATTTGGCACAAAGCAGTCGAACAGTTATGGTCTTGTCTGTGTTGACTGCTCTTAAATATATTGCAGCACCATATGCCCTTTCAGAAGCATCTGCAAACGCATGAATTTGTATGGTTTGGGGAATTCTATGCGAGAAAATGTGTCTGTCAATCTTGACGTCTTGTAGGTGCTTCAAATTGTCTCTGTATCCTCTCCACTCTGACTGAAGCTCTTCAGGAAGAGGGGTGTCCCAATCGAAGCCACTGGTCCAGAGTTTTTGCATGAATATCTTTGCTGAAATGATTACTGGTCCCAAGAATCCAAGTGGATCGAACAACTGTGCGATGTCGGACAGAGCAAATCGCTTTGTTATCTTATGAATGTCGGTAGATTTGATTTTGACTACAAATTTATCTGCGTGTGGCGACCATCCTTGCCCGAGCGTCTTGATGTGGGTCGTGTTGTTGATATCGAGATCGAGCTGGAGTGCAATATCATTCTTTGGTATGTTTTTGACTAAGTTCTTGTCGTTTGCACACCATTTTCTTAGGGTGAATCCGGCAGTTCGCAGCAACTCTATTAATTGCCCTTGCGTTTTAATGGCCGTGGCTAAATTGTCCGATCCTGTCATTACGTCATCTACGTAGAAATTGGTCCTTAGAACTTCGGCACCCAGAGGAAATTGTCTTGTGCCATCGAAGGCCAGTTTTTGTAAGCATTTCGTGGCTAAATACGGCGCTGATGTTGTTCCATACGTGACGGTGTTGAGCTGGTACACTTGTAGTTCGTCTGATGGATTGTCTCTCCAAAAAATTAACTGGAACTGTCGATCCCTTTGGTCGACCAGTATCTGTCGATACATTTTTTCAATGTCCGCCGTGAAAACGTATCTGTGTAGACGGAACCGCAGAAGCGTTGTCAGTAGTTCCTCTTGAATGGTCGGTCCGGTCGATAGGAGATCGTTCAGGGAGACGTTGGATGTGGTTTTCGCGGATGCATCGAAGACCACTCGCAACCTTGTAGTTATGCTGTCCGGTTTAAGAACACAATGATGCGGCAGATAGTAGTGTGGTCCGTACAACTTATTGAGGTCGAATCTTTCCATGTGACCAAGTTGTTTGTATTCTGTCATGAATTGTGTGTATTGCTCTTTTAGATCACTGTGCCTCGCTAGTTTTCTTTCCAGAGAGGTGAATCTTTGAAGGGCGATTCCCTTTGACGTTCCCAATTTAGTTTCGTCTGCCTTGAAGGGAAGCCGAACCACAAACCGTCCTTCCGGAGTTCTGATGGTATTTCTTGCAAAGTGGGTTTCGCATCTGCCTTCTTCTAACGTGTGGCACTGCCTTGCTTCCTGAACTTCTTCGACCTTCCAGAACCTCTCAATGTCGTCCTTCAGCTCATCTTCGACGGATGAGATGCCACAAATTGCCGACTGAAGCGATGTGCCTTCCATCTTGCCCCCAACTATCCACCCAAGATGTGTATGCTGTAGTAGAGGCAAGCCTGCTCCGATATTTAGCTGTCCCACTGTCAGTAGTTGATAGTATAGCTCAGCTCCGATCAGTACGTCTATCTGTCCAGGTTCGCCGAATTGTGGGTCTGCTAATCTTAGATCTGCTGGAATGTTCCAGGAGGCAGTATTGACCCTCCGAGTTGGCTGATTAGGAGTTATCTGTCGTAAGACAAAGGCCTCCAGATTGACGGAGAAGTCGGATGTTCTGGAACTTAATGAAATATTCACTCGGCGATTTGCTCGCTTTCTTCCTTCTCCTATTCCAAGAATTCGCATTGTTTCGGTGACTTCTGGAACGTTCAACCTTCTTGATAGCTTCTCGGTAATGAAGTTGAGTTGTGACCCAGAGTCTAGCAGTGCACGGCAATTTACAATAGTGCCTTCGCTATCCTCCAGGTTCACTATTACTGTGCTGAGAAAGACGTAGCCTTTATCTGTGGGTGCTACTGCTGTAGCTGATGTGCTCGGGGCTGATGCTGCCGAGGTTGTTGGCTCCTCGCTCTCAATGGTCCTGTGTAAAAGAGTGTTATGCCTTCCGGAGCATTTGGTGCAATTTCGAGCTGAACATGCTGATGCCGTGTGCCCTGGATTGAGGCAGTTTATGCAGAACTTGAATCTTCGGACTGCTGATAGGCGACATTCTGGGTTGAGTCGCAAAAACTGAGGACATGCATATAGTTGGTGATTGCCGTTACTGCAGCAAACACAGACTGCCTTGCTTGGGTTCCCTGCTGCAACTGATGTAAAAGACCGTGCTGCTAGTTTTCGGCCGTGCTTCTCTGCGCCACGACCCTTATTTCCGAGTGTCTCTAGGGATTGGAATCGGATCTCCAAGAAGCTTAGAAACTCATTGAGGGAGGGCAGTGCTCTCGGCTGTTTTAATGATTGCTCGTAGAGCACGTGCGTTGCCCGGTCTAGTTTTTTTATTAGCAGGTGGACGATGAGCGGGTCCCACGTGCTAATGTCAACTCCAAGGTTCTTGAGACCTTGCAAGCACTCGTTGGTCGTGTCGTGGAGTGCCTTGATACTGCTCGCCGATTCCGTCGCACTAGCGGGCTGCTGAAGCAACCGATTGAAAAAGGCCGTCGATAGCATTCTAACGTTGTTGTACCTCTCTTGGAGCATCTGCCAGGCGGAGGTGTAGCTGTCTTCTGTCAACGGTAGATGACGAATGAGCTTTTCTGCCTCATCGGTCAAGTTGGTTTTGAGGTACCACATTTTTTGGCACTTGGGCATTGGTTGCTGGTCGACCATCTGGGTGAAGAGGTCGAAGAATTGCCTCCAGTTCAGATAATCGCCATTGAATTTCGGGAGCGCAATTTTGGGCAAGCTGAATTAAGCTTGACTGTTGCCGTCTGAACTCCTGGGTGATGCGAATTGTTGCGGCCTGGTATAATCTTCGATTTCTGCCGCGCACCTTACTAGCATTCCTTGGACCTTGTCTTCCATGTCAATATATCTGGAAATGTCCTTGTCAGATGACGGAGAATTGCTCGTCTCCACCTGGATCGCCTCAATTCGTGCCCAATACTTGTTGATGTTGGCACTGCTGAGTTCCCAAAAATGTTTCGATCCCACTGGTGTGGTTTCTACATTATCCAGGGTGCGTTGCAGTATGTCCATCAAACATTGCTGACGCTGTTCCAGCTGTGCTACCTCGATGTCATTGTTTGCTTGGTCGTCTTCGGTTGTCTTGGCATGGAGAAGTGCTGACGTGTGTGGATTGCCATCAGTCTCAAAATTGTCGGGCTTGCCCTGCATTTGCAAGCGCTCAATTCTGAATGTAAATAGAGCCTTGTGCTCTTCATATGCCAATCTTACGGCATCAAAATACCCCTTTTTGAAATAGGGGTGATCAAGTTGATGGGGGAATGTGCTCCTGATCTCGCTGTCTGTTGCGTCGAAGCGTTCCCATTGCTCCTCCAGTCTACGGAGGCGTTCCTGGAAGTACTCCAAGGACTTTCGTGAAGGTGAATCCTTCTTGAAATTAGCGATGATTCGCTCAATTTCCGAGCCAGTTACTTGCTGGCGTGCTGCTTGTTGGTCCATGATGCAGGACTCGATGAATTTATATCGATGATGGATAGCAGAGCAAGAAAACGATGTTGAACCGTGATCACCAGAATCACGTCGGGGTCACCAAAATGTACGATTTCTCGTGTGTTGACCAAAGCTCTTAAACCTTGACAACGGTAGGTAATGCTGGTGCATGAACCAGAATACCTTGTGGTGATGTGGTGATCGTCAACTTATTTTCCCTTGCTCTGTAATTTCCTTGTTAAGACCCCTTACCGCTGGTGGGGGGAAGCCTTAGTGATAAATGATGTTAAACAAATGACTGATATTGAACAAGTGTCTGGTTTATTGATTGAATTGACTTATATACTAACATATTGCTTACTTGGCTAAATGGAAAAGTGCATTGTACTGAATTTACAAACAAAACAATTAAAATGTGCTGACTTAGGAGAATAATGGGAAAGGTGAATGATTCTGGCTGGGTACGGGAAATGCAAGAGATAGATATGCTAAATCAGCATAATTACGAGTGGTGTTGGGTTGTGGGTATGGCAAATGGGAAAATTATGTGTGCGGGGTAATGACCACTTGAGGTAGGTCATTGCTGTGTGTAGACACCATTGTACTCTTGACTAAGTACGGAACCACATAACATAACATAAGTACGGCACCGCATGCGAATTGGCTTGCATCGGTGGTTATGCAAAATTGCTTCCGGAAGTCTGGATACTGCAAGATTTGAGGGCTTAATAGCATTTGTTTTAAGTATTGGAATGCATTGCCACATTCTTTGGTCCATTCAAAGGGGGTGTTTTTCTTCCAGAGTCTCGTTAAGAGCCTTGAAATTTCAGCGAAATTTGGAACAAATCGTCTGTAATAATTGCAGAAAGCAACGAATCGCTTGACTTCATCTGCATTTTTGGGTATTGGATAGTCTAAGATAATCTGAAAATTGCTATCATCTGGGAGAATGCCTTGGTCCGTGCATTTATGACCTCTAAGTATGTCACTTCGTGACGAAAAAATGTGTACTTGTCAGGATGTAATTTTAGGTTGTATTTTCGACACGTTTTGAATACATCTTTTAAATTTTTTAACATGTGTAATTCTGAACGGCCCAACACGACTAAATCATCCATATATAAGAATGCTTGCGTTGGTGATAAACCAGAAAACGCAATTGTCATCATTCTTTGAAATGAGTTTGGTGCTATCTTTAGGCCATAGGGTAGACGCTTGAACCGGTATGAACCTTTATCAGTTGAATATGACGTGATGTCCCTTGAGTTTTCATCTAATTATATTTGATGAAATCCTGACGTTAAGTCTAGGCAAGAGAAATATGTACCTAGTTTTTCCTAGTTGGTCGAGAATATCATCTATTCTTGGCAACGGAAATTTGTCCGCAATTAACTTTTTGTTTATACTCCTATAATCCACTACTAATCTCCATCGTTTTTGATGATTACCCGGCAAAGATTTTTTCGGTACCAACAGTATTGGACTGTTATACTCTGATGCGGATGGTTCCACTATATCGTCTCTTATTAGTTTGTCAACTTGTTTTGTTATTTCACTTTTATGAACTTGCGGTATTCTATAGTTTTTAATATATGTTGGATCGTTGGTTTTTAAACGAAACTTTTGTTTATAAAAGTTGTTAACCGTTATTTTATCTGTTTCGAGCGCAAATATGTCAATATACTCTGAGCAGAGTTTATGCAAGTCAGACTTTATGAAGTCGGGAAAATGTTTGGACAATTTTTGTAGCTTAACGTCACTGGGATTAACATTTTCTATTGATATGTTTTCATAGTCGTTTAGACTTTCTGTTTTTAATGTAACATTGTGTATCAATACATTTTCATTTGTTGTGTTTATTACACGGACAAATGCTCTTGCACTTTTTGCGATTGTATTTGCCACATATATTCCATCTTTAAGTTGCTGTTGTGGGATAAGCACTTCTTTTTCCTGACATTGGAGGTTGGCCTGTCTGATAACTTCTGATCTTGCAGGTATTGCTATTACATTATTAGCTGATGAGCAAGACATTGGTAATTCAATTTCGTTAAAACCATCTGGTCTTATTACTAGCCAATCTTGATTTCTGTCATAGTTAAGTGTACAATTATATTTCTTGATAAAGTCAAGCCCAATTATTCCATCGGATAGAATTGGAAAATCATCGGTAACGACATGAAATTCATGAGCTAATAGTATATTTGCAATCTTTGAATCAGTGTAAACTTTTCCTAGTGTGTTAGTTATTCCCTGACCTATGCCGTGTAGGCTTGTTGTTTCGTATTTGTCGAAAGTATGGAATTGATCTATTTGTTTTTTTCTTTACTATAGAAATGTCCGCGCCTGTGTCGATAATGAACGATGTTATATCATTATTTAGTGAAGTCTTTAATGCTATGAATGATGTTAAGTTTAGTCGTATATTATAGATTTTACTACTTATGTTATTATTTCCTAGTGGGTACTTGGGGTTGGTTCGTTTTCCGTAACCTGTTGTGTCACTCTGACGTTTCTACTTGCATTGTTGTAGTTATTTCTGGACTGGTTATAATTATTTCCACGTCCACGACCTCCGCCGCGTCCGCGTTCGCGAAAGTTGTTATTAGTTCGATTATTGTTGTGATAATAACTATTACTCCTACCTCTATTATTTCTAAAATGCAGTATTGCATTTGCCTGGCCATAAGATTCTGTACAGAAGTTCACGAATTTAGCTACTGCTTCATTCATGTTGTTGAATTGACCGGACTCCATAATAAGTTTAACCTTATCATTGTTGGAGTTCTTTATCATGGCCTTTATGGCAGACTTGGTGGCGTATGTCTCAGCCAATTGGGCCATTAGTCCGTCCGAAATATATGCGCTTTGCAATTTTTTGGTGGGGTCTTCAACCTCTTTTGCATATTCATTTGCCGGTTTTGCGCTTTGGCGGACGTTCATCAACTTTGCAGTGATGACGTCTACCCCTTTTACTGTGGCTTTTACTTTTTGGACTACTTCTGCTACTGTTATTTCCGAACCAGATATTAGGTTTATAGCGGTTCCTTTCAGCTTTGTTTTTATTAGGTTAATAGCAACGATGTTATTATCATCGTTTATGCTATTTATTAACTCTAATGCAGCTAAGAAGCTTTGCAGTTCGTCCGCGCTACCATAAAAATCCGGGAGGATTTTAGATACTATGTTTAGAAATTCCACATTTGTTTGTGGCATTTTGTTTGTATTTGAAGTACTGGTTTTGTTACTATTAATTTCTTGGTTCTCGTCGGTATCGATGAAAACTTTCTCGTGGAGTGAGACAGGTAATTTGAGGTCTACTGAGTGACGAGAAGCTGCTCTAGAGACTTTGTCTCTGCATTCGTTAAAGAACTTGTGAGCATTGTCTTTATGTAGATTGGTTAGCTTTGAGTAGTTAACGTTTAGTATTACTCTAATATTTTCTAAGCTGGTTACCAATACCTCTATGTGCCTGTTTAAAGTTTCCTTACCTATAGGTCTATCTTGATTGATTGACTTATAGGATTTGTCCAGTACTTCTTTTGATTGTCGCAATCTTTCTACAATCCTTAACCATTCCATTTAATTGGCTATGGCATAAATATAAGAAATTCCTTTGAATGAGTAAACTGAAGAACATTTTCAAATTATTAAATCGGAGAAAGAGAAAAAAAAAAGATTTTATAATGCACTTTATGTCGTCATCGTATAATCGTACATGTAATATTGATATATTGAACTGAAAAAAATTTTGATTAAATTTGTGCAAGAGATTGCGCTCTTGCCATGTATGTTTTTTTTAGGGATTGTTTGTGCATTGTATACAGTTTTAGTGCTAGATGAGCAGCTAAAAGTGCAATGATTAAGATTAAGTACATTTCGTTATTTGATTGTTTTTTCGGTTATTTCAACCACATTAATCACATTGGCATTTGGCTTCTCTATTTTAGATTGTTTTTTGCCCATTTTAAATTAAATGTTCTTTACATTTATTTGTTATATTTACATTTTTTTTTTGTTACTTGCATGTGTTTACAATTTTAAAGCAATTTACATCATCATTCTAGTCGTATATGTTTTATGTAATTTATTAAATATTGATATATTGAGCTCAAAAAAATTTTGATTAAATTTGTGCAAGAGATTGCGCTCTTGCCATGTATGTTTTTTTAGGGATTGTTTGTGCATTGTATACAGTTTTAGTGCTAGATGAGCAGCTAAAAGTGCAATGATTAAGATTAAGTACATTTCGTTATTTGATAGTTTTTTCGGTTATTTCAACCACATTAATCACATTGGCATTTGGCTTTTCTATTTTAGATTGTTCTTTGCCCATTTTAAATTAAATGTTCTTTACATTTATTTGTTATATTTACAATTTTTTTTTGTTACTTGCATGTGTTTACAATTTTAAAGCAATTTACATCATCATTCTACTTACTTCTATTCACCATTACCGCTCGTTGTCGATGTCTTCTTGTCTCTTGCCTTTTTACCTCCGCGTCTTTTGGTGGCTGTGTCGTTTTCCTATTTGGCTTTTCTGAACTTCTTTAATTCTCAGTTTCTGAGTTTTAGCGTTTTCACATTATTTTGCTTTTCCGAACTTCTTTAATTCTACATAAGTTTCTTAGTTTTAGCGTTTTCACATTATTTTGCTTTTCCGAACTTCTTTAATTCTAATTTTGGCAGGATCGCCATGTAATGATAATAAAAAGTCAACTTGTTTCACTAGTGGTTCTTTATTGAATCTCTTGAAGAATAATAAAATAATCTTATGCGGCTATGCCGCTAACGTAATGTATATAATAGAATATTGTCGTATCCCACGCTCAGGTGAGCGTGGTTTCCAATGACGAGCAAATAAGCTACTCATGGCCGATTGGAATGAGCTGACGCAGCAGCATGGTTTCCCATGACCAGCAGCCTAGTTACCCGTGGGATTGTAATGCGTAACATGAATAATTTTTAATTGCGGTGTAAGCGAATTCGCGCTACACCGTTCACCCACGAGTAAGCAGTTCGAAAACCGCCGTACCTGTTGAAGTGACCGCGTTCAAAGGGTTTTCAAAAGGCAATAGCCAGAAACAATCTGATTTTAAAATGATCGCGCCAGAAGCTTAAGCTAACAATTGAAGTAGGAAGATTACCCGTACCTCAAGTTGTTCGCCTAAACTCTCGGTGGACAAGAGCATCGTCTTGTGATTGGCACCGGCCTTTTATACTTGTTTAACAGAGCTTTCGATTGTTTTTATTTTTTTTTAACTAACCATATGGCTGTAGCTTTTATAATCAGCTTTACAAAGTTGTGACAATTTGGTGTATACTTTTAGGATTAATTTGTTTTAACAATGGTGTTCGGGAACTGATACTCCGAAACGAACGTCACTGTTGTACCAATAAAAATGATACTCCGAAACGTCACTGGTTTACAAGTATTTTATTGTTCTTTAAAAGTGGATAAGTTAATGTTTCTTATATCTCTAATCTCTAATATAATTTAATAATGATTTCAAATATCTCTTACACCGCTCGTTCGGGTAAACAAAAGGAATAATTCAGTTGTCATTAATGACCACCGCTCGATCGGGTTGAAAGAAGACTATGCCCAGCATTGTTGCGATCACTGCCACCAAGTCTATTGCACAGTTAGTTCAGCCAATCCCACACACGAAAGGTGCTGAGCAAGCGGTATGCTGCAACACAGAAAAACGATATAATTGCAATTATGCGCCACGGAATCATTCTGCGAATTATGCGCCACCAACGCATTTCACAGAATTAAACGAGGTCATCGTTGCCAGTGATACCGTCCCACGGATGGGTATCAATGACAGACGATAAGCGCGTGTTATGTTAGACAAAATTAATCAGCAACCGCGGGGATTAAGTTTCGCCGGTGGATGATTGGCAGTGACCGTACAAAATGGCTTGGAATGTGTGGAGTAAGCGCTACTTACCCACAGAGGGTGGATAAGCTGTGGCGACTGCAATGTGAATAAATGGATATGAATGAATGATGAATAAATGCAATGAAATAAAGAATGTGTGCCGTTGGCCTTAAGGGCGATGACCCATGTTGGGGCGTCAACAAATGGCTTGTAGTACACTATGTATGAATTTAACTTGGTTTTGTATGTGGTATCTCACAATTCTCCCGTTTTTTGATTTTGTTTACATCAATTTCCTTTGCGTTGTTTTGAATGAACAACCATAATTCTTACAATTGCTACCACGTGAAGTGGACGGCTGGAGTTACAGCACTGTTTCACGGTCTGCCACAACCGATCTTTTCTATGGTACTGGTCTGTGTTTTTTTCCTTGTATCCCGAAAATCCATTTTTACTTCCTCTGGGATTCGAACCTAGGACCAGCTGCTTCTCAGGCGAGCACTCCTCCACTGTGCCATTGAAGCCACGAGTTTCAGTTCATCCAGTTTGTATTTTTTGATTTTTTCTTTGGGCAGGCCAGCGCCTGTATTTACCTACTTTCAATAATTAAAGAGTTGCTAACTACAATTCCTATTATTTTAAAGTCATTATTCTTACCAAACGACTTCCTTATAATTCCTTGTGGCAGTGAATTTGTCACGAAGATCTGTTCTCGACGGCGGCCATCAGTGAAAAAGAATTGAACAATGATGCCGACCGATTATGTGTTTACATACATATGTCGTATTTTGGTATCCGGTGTACTTTCGTTCTGTTTTATGTTCAATTTTGGTACTACCTGTCAGAGAGTATGTTGCATTTCCATTTCGCGGCTACGTCCGTCAATGGCGTATTCCTTTGGGATGAGTTTAACTACTCAGTTCTCACTGAGTCGTTGTGGGGTACACTTGTGTAGAGAGCTAATTTCTAATTTCTTCAAAATGTCGTGCACTATCTGCCAATCTAAGGTTGAAAGATCAGACTTAAAAGTGGGGTGCGGTGATTGTGGAAATTATTTTCATGGCAATTGTGTAAAAATTACTGCCATCGATCTGGATTTCATAAAGAAAAGCAAATCTGTTTGGAGGTGCCAACCTTGCTCTAACCAACGGAGAGCGTCTTTCTCCAGACCATCGAACAGCAAAACTCAATCAAACAGCATACCGCCACCGTCATCATCACCACCACCGTCATCATCACCGCCACCGTCTTCATCATCGTCACAGCCAGCGTCTGCTACATCAACACTAACGACAACTTTACCCTCTACAACATCCAATCCAACATCAGATCTCTTTTCATTAAACACCAATCATCTGGATGGTACCAAGATAACTTTAGAGATGATTTACGCAAAAGTATGAAACTAGAATAAATTCTCTTGAGGAAAAGGTCAACAACCTGGAGAAACAGCTGCTTATAAACAGTATAGACATCTTCAACGTTCCTACCATCAAAACTAACATGTCTTATACCGATGCTGCTCTGAAAGTGTTTCGTGAAGGTTTGAACTTGAATGTAAACGAGGGAGACATCGACCAATGTTACTTGAAGAAAATTAAGTTAGCCAAACCAACAACAAAAGGCGCTACGACCAAAAATATTCTTCACGTAAGACTCGTGTCTCATCTGTGCAAAGAGAGAATAATAAAAGCAAAGAAAGATAAAAGAGAGCAACTAACCACGGACCTACTCAATGCCGAAGCTAGACTGGATAAGATGTATGTTAATGAGTGCTTAACGTATGATACACGAAAATTATTAAAAACTGCAACAACATTGAAGACAAAGAAGGGCTACAAATATGTATGGACGAGGAATAGGACTGTTTGCATGCGGAAAGAAGAGGGTGTCAATTATGTAAGAATAAATTGTGCTGCGGATTTTCTTAAATTATGAATGTTGTTAACTCTCTCTCACTTCCAATCTCTAATGCATGTGAATACCCAGCTGATCTCATTAATCCGGTAGAATGTTGTTTTTGTTTACATCAAAATATAGGTAGCTTGCGAAAAAAATTTCTCAATTTTCTTAGCTCATCTTGATTCGTTGTTGAATTTACCCTTTGTAATAGTCTTGAGTGAAATTTGGATATATGAAAGTGAACTTGAATTGTATAAGATAGAGGGTTACAACTCTCCTTTGGCAAATTGTAATGAATCGTATTGTGCAGGTGGTGTTGCCGTGTATGTTAAAGATGGGTATGTGTGTGATAGCCTTTGCATTAAAATATCTAGCGCTGATGTATTAAAATTATCGTTTGTTTTTGAAAATATTGATTACACTTTTTTGTGCATTTATCGACTTCACAGTGTTGCTAAAAGTATTTTCATTGATGAACTAAGCCAAATTCTTAGCACGACTCCAGCTAAAAATTTAATTGTTGTAGGAGATATCAATATTGATATTCTTAATGAATGTAACATTGAAACAGAAAGCTACTTGTTTGCTATGGCCTCGTATGGTCTCAAAAGTTTGATAAACGAACCTACCCGTTTGACCGATTCCTCTTCGAGTTGTATTGACCACATTTTTTTTAGATCTCAACGGAACAATAAAAATATTTTTAGTGGCCAAGTACACGATTTTAAGCTGACAGATCATAGCATGGTTACCCTAAATTACTCTTCTGTTTACAATCGTCCTGGAAGCCTTAAATCCGCAACCGTTAAAGTAAAATATTATATAGACTATATGATGCTAAAAGAATTGTTAATCTTTGAAGGTTGGGAATCAGTTTATTCCGAAAGTAATCCTTCTATTGCTTTTGACCTATTTATGGACACTTTTCAAAAACACATCAAATCGAGTTCTTACCAGAGAAAACTGTCGTGTAAAAAGAAACATTTAAAACCATGGATGAATAATAATCTCCTTAATAAGATTGCAAAAAAGAAAAAGTTGAGCTTAAAATGCTAGAAGCATATAAATAATATAAAACTTAAGAAACATTACGGAACTTTTTGTAAATCCTTAAACAAAGAGATCGAAAATTTTTAAATTTTTTTTTTTTTTTTTTTTTTTTTATTAAAAAGGAGATCCAAATCCCAGAGCACTCAGACTCGGTAACGGTCCATTGTACTACCAGGCAGAAATCCTCTTTTTGGTGTAGAGGCATTTGATTGGGTGGCGTATGTTGTTGTTCCCCATGGGGATTGAACCTGCACCGCACGGGTCACAAGCCAACACACTAACCTCTACACCATCGCCACCCTAAGAGATCGAAGATACTCGTAACAATTTCTACGGTGATATGTTTGCTAGAGCTGAAGGTAATGTACGCGAAGAGTGGAGAGTAGTTGATAACATCTTGGGTAAGAATAAGAATTCTGTTAAAATTGATACTATTGAAGATGAGGGCAAAATTGAAAACGATTTAGGCAGAATTGCAAATAAATTTAATGAGTATTTTACCGAAATTTCTGAAAATTTGAGCACAGATGTCGAACCTTATATAAATTGCAATTGTTCCTCTTCTTCAGGCATTTTTGTGGATGATGTTCAATCGAACAGTTTTGTGTTTGATGCGATTACACCCATAGAAGTTCACAATGCTATTTCGTACCTAAAAAATAAAACTTCTTGCACAAGTGATGGTGTTTCAAGCAGTTTATTAAAAAATGTTTCCTGGTATGTGGTTGATATATTGTCCTTCCTCTTTAATAAAAGTGTAAATATGGGTTGCTTTCCTGACCATCTAAAATGTGCTGAAGTTCTACCCCTTTTCAAAAAAGGGAATAGAAAAAATGTTTCGAATTACAGCCCAATATCACTACTTTCGACCTTTTCCAAAATTTTTGAGAAGTTAATCAAGGTTCGAATTGTCTCATTTTTGAATAAGTTTAACTTCTTTTGTAACAATCAATTTGGTTTTAGAGCAGGTTTGTCAACTGAGGACGCCATCTTACGGGTGTGTAGTCAGCTTTATGGAAGTTTAAATAACAACAAATCAACTATTGGACTATTTATTGATATGACAAAAGCGTTTGATCTGGTCAACCACGATATTTTGCTAGCTAAACTCTATAAAGTTGGTTTTCGTGGCAACATTTTTAAATGGCTAAATTCTTATTTAAGGTATAGAACACAAAGTGTCATTATTGAAGGGATCTCAAGTGAACCAAGACATTTAAAGAACGGTGTTCCTCAGGGATCTGTTCTTGGCCCTCTGTTTTTCTTGATATACATAAATTCTATTTTCAAACTCAAGTTAAATGGTACTTCAACTGCTTTTGCGGATGACATAGTTTTTACGTACGAATCTGAAACTATTTTCGAAAGTATAGTAAAGATAAACGAAGATCTTGAAATCTTACGATTGTGGTTTACTTATCATAAATTGATTATCAGTGAGAAAACTAAACTGATGTGTTTTAAGGTATCTGACAATAGCCTGAATGATTTTAATTTATGGTTTCAAGCTCACGATTGTAAACAGTTCTCCTTACCTTTACATAAGTGTGGAAAAGGTAATTTTGTAGGTGGTGCGCATTGCACTGAGCATTGCATCAAAATCGAATCGGTTCAACATTTTACATATTTAGGTGTGGTAATTGATTTCAACTTAAATTGGAAAAATCATATTCAAACGATTAAAAATTATTTGTTATTGGTCACACGTAAAGTGTATTTATTAAAGCCTTTTTGTTCTCAGGAATTTTTAACAAGTATTTACTATGGTCTTGCACACACGAAATTGCAATACGGCATAACAAGCTGGGGGGGTTCTTATACCAATACTATGAGACCCTTATTAACGGCACAAAAACATTTAGTACGAATTATTTTGAATCAAAATCGTCTAGCTCGAAGTTGGCCTTTATTCAAAGAATTGCATATTCTGCCAATCAGGCATTTATATGTTTTTAAAGTTTTAAAAGAATTCTTTAAGCAGAGCGGAAATATTCCTAGTAGGAATATTCAAATGTACAATCTACGTGTGAACAATATGAACTTAGTAAATGTACCCTTCGCACATAAAACACATTTTACACATTTTTACACATATTCGGCTCCAAATTTTTTTAATAAATTGCCTTTATTTGTAAGAGATACGCGTCGTTTTTCACATTTCACCAAAAGGTTACAGACTGGCTATTCACGTTAAGCTATGAATTTATTGAATCCTTTGTTTAAATCATTTATCTCTTCAACAGCACAAAATTTTAGTAATATGAAATGAAATTGTAAATTATATTATTTATGAATTGTTACGTATGATTTATTAATATCAATTAAATTTTTGATTTTTTTTTCTCTCCCCTTTTGCTTCATCTAAATTTTAAATCGGAATTAAATTAATATTTGATTGTCACCCCAAATCAAATAACAAATGAAATATTAATCTTGATGTGTCATTCACCACTAACTACAAGTTAAAGAATGAACACGAATATTCAATAATCATTTTTTTATAGTTCTAAGTTTATGTTACATATATGATATGAGTAATAAAATAAAATACAAATACAAAAATACAAATACAAAATACAAAAAAAAATACTGGTTCAGAATTCCTTTTTTTTAATATTTTTGTTTCTCCTATTTGTCCCCCTACAAATTGCAAGAAAAGAGAGAGAGAGGGAAAACAATAATAATAATAATACGTAATTCTTATATAGTATAAGTATTCCAGAGCCCAGACCTTGTTTCCTTTTGTGTTGAAATTGCTGGTTCGTTACTTGATGGTTGTTGTAGTGATTGCTCTGGTGTATTCGTCAGCAAAAGTTTCTGTGATCGTTGCTTGGTGGATATTGCCGATAATTGATGTCCAACACGAATTTTCACAAAAAAAATGTTTTTCTCTTTTTCTCGTTTATTTTATTTTTGTTTCTAGTTCAATTGATACTGTTTATCGCGTGGGTTAGAGTTTGATTGTGTAACGTAATGAGCCCCCTTAACCACGTTGCTACCGTGCTGCCATCTATCCATTCGACTAGGATGTCGAAATGCCAGGGCGGATGGATGAAGCCGTCCCTGTGACAGTTGCCCCACCTTGGCAGCCATCGCAACGTCTCTATCCCTCCTTCCCCGAACCAAGAAAAAAATAAATTCCCAAAAGAAAGAACAAATTCCAGCAAGAGAAAAACTCCCTAAGGAAAAGCTCGAACCACGGTGCCCACTAAACCTCTCGACAGGCCCCCGCTTACAGGCGGCCAGGTGTAATGTCTCGCGGAGACTAGCAACGGGGTACCTGGAAAGTAAGTCCTATTTCCCTACGTCGAAGCTGCAGATTCCCTTCGTAGACTCGGCTATAGAGCCAACGTCTATACTCGCCAGCAGCGACTGGACTTTATTTCAGTTGCCCTTGAAGCCAAAGCTCCTTCAGTGGACTAATCGAAAAGACACGTCTTTCTCCAATAGTGGTAACAAAAGTACAACTTTATTTAGAATTTGGGTTCCCTATTTATACATGAAATATTTGTATCGATCCCCATTCGATAATTCAGTTGCCTCCCTTGAATATTGGATAACCGCAGCGTCATCATATACTACGCACGATCTACATAACTTTATAACCCTAGTATATCACCGAGGGGCAATGTCCCCATATTCATTAATTCATAATTCAGAATTAAGCTTGGTCAGCGCACCAGTACTTTGAACTGTACTTCGCTCCCCTTTGTGATGTACATGCATTCATGCATCCACAACATTTCGGGTCTCGGTAATCCGATCTCCAACTCATTGATGAATGCCCAGTGCACTTGAAATACACTGTGCAAGGTTGCTAGCCGGCTGCACCGTGCTTGGGTGCTATATGATATATTTCCCATAGTAGTGCATGTGGGGTTTGTTTGCATAGCAAGCAGTGCATGTATTGTCTATTGTTTGGTTTTCAAAGAGTTGATCGTCCGAAGCGTGGTGGCTTATGCCAGGCTACTCGAGTTACGATATTTTAATGGGTCGTTAAACGGTTTGAGTTATGTACGATCGTTAATGCGGTGATCGAATATTTAGGAAGTAAACAATTAAGAATACAAATGGGAATGGGGAGTAAAACGAACACTGGCATTCCTCACACAGGGCACTAACGATCGGCCTGATTGGAAAGAGGGTTGGGGGTTGTCCGACCACTCGCAGCTAGGCATGGCAGCGTCCCGCGCTAGCTCGTCGGTGGGAGCGGGTACTTGCTGCGAGCTCGGACTGGGGTTACATTCTTTTTACATGCCTAAACTTCACTACCATCCATCGCTTCTCACGGAGTCAGCCACCCGGTGGTGCGGGGCTGGTAACCTCTACTATCTCCGGAGAAGCCCGATCTACCTTACGGTAGACCCCGACCCGAAGTGGACTTGGCCTTGAACTAGGCGCCTGCGACGCCCTGGACCCCCAGGGGCTCGCGAAAGGCAATAAGACCACGCCCGAGAAATCTCGAGCGGGGTTGGGGGGAAGTAGAAGCTGTTGTTTCTCCCCCTGAGCTGGCCCACCCCACCGCAACATTAACTTGCGAATCCTTGGCCACCGCCTCGCTCTGCTTGCGCTGGCCCCTACATTGAAAAGGGACGTATAGTCCCTTTAGCGCATTATGCGCTCAAATCGCCTCCCCATTCCTTCGACCCTTTTCCTTCCCAGACAACTCAATTTATACTGGCATTCCGCCGGAAAAATTGTAGTGAAAACCTGGTAATTGAATGTCCAACACTATGATAATTCTGAGAATTTCAAAACATTTGTATTCCATAATAAAGCAATATAATATTAAATATATAATATAGAATTAAATTAATATAACGTTAAACTAGTTCCGTGATACATTACTTTACTCTAAATAGACATCGATAGAAAAATAAAAACTTCAGATCATCCTAATAGATGCGATGGATCCTAACCTTACTTAAATTCGAAGGAAATTTTAATTTAATATAAAAATGCTAAGTTACACTAAGTCTACGGCTCCGCCTTACCCTACGCTACTCTACTCCAAGACAAAGGTGATCTATAATAATAGTTCACTGGCTTCACCAGAATGGAGAACCCAAGAAAAGTAAGTTCCTTTCATCTAATTTAGTGGATTTAACAAAAAAAAATTACAAACGCATTACCACAAAAACACAAATGCAGCAAAAATAAAACAACAAAATCATAGGTAAGTCGCGAACCTACTCTCGCTCGCGGGCGCTAAGGTATGCCTTGGTAGATGATGGTACATACATACTATGTATGGGCCCTCGGGTGAGTATGTGAACAGACGGGCGGGTATCGTCGAAGTTATAATTCCGCCCTGGGTTAACAACCAAGGAAAAATTTACCGATAAGGCGGGAAATTATACCCCCGAATGGACAAATGTATTTAATATATAATGTAGGAAAAAGGTCATATATATATAATGCATTTAGTTTCAATATAATAAAAAGCAACAAATCAATAAAACTTATGTAAGTTTGTTATTTACCTTTTTATTTTGTAACTGTAAGGAGGTTCTTCTTAAAGAGAGACTTCCCAAAGAATCTTAAGCAACGAAGTGGTATTGTAGGGCAGGCACGAATGCCATAGGGTTTGCCATAAAATGAGAACAATCAGTATCGAATACTAAATTGAATCTGTTTTTATTCTTCAAAATCCTTGCCTTATATACTAATTTTCTTTCCACTAAATCGATACACATCGATACAAACAAATGTTCTATGCCATTAAATTAAGTCATCATACACATCCACATTGTACTCATGACACACTTCATAATTACTCGACACCCAAATCACCGATCGCGTAATGCATCGATTCAGTTACAATGTCAGGGTTATCGCCAGATGTTCTATTCATACTTTCTGTATGCGATACCAGACACTGTAATGTTGTGATGAAATTTTGAATGCCATGTCAGTGGGTCAGTAGTGTTTATGAGCCACTTGACTTGGATTGCATTACATAATGTAAGCACAAAGTAGGAAGTGATATTCGAGTTGATGTTTTGTGTGCATTGTTATGCAGTACAATGTAGGAGTATGGAATTGGTTTGTTGGGTTCATTACACCCTCACCCTTAAGCGGAAAATTATTAGAAGAATAATTTTGCAAGAATGTTTGTATCAATTTGTTTTGGTGTTGCTTTACATTGGTGTTTCTTATTATTTAGTGTTTATATTTACAGTTGTTATCATATATGGTGTTTTCTTAACAAGTGTTTTATTAGTATTGAATTGGTGTAAATCATTGTGCATTATCTATATTATATTTCTTAAGACTATTATTGTGCAACTTCTTATTGTCACCATTTATATTTATTACAGAATTAACATTATTTGATTCCACTATTTTATATGGTCCGTGGTAAGGACTTTGTAATTTTTTCTTACTTTCTAATTTTACAAATACTAGATCTCCTATCTTAAAATCTGATGTGTTTACATTTCTATCGTATTCTAATTTTCTTTTGTGCTTAATATTATTTACGATTTTGTGCGTTTTTTCAATCGCATGTTTAAGTCTAGTTTTTACTTCATTTACATAGTTTTCTAAGTTATATATTTTTTCTTTATTATCTAAGACATCGCTTGGTAGATATGGTAGTTTACCAAAAATTAGTTCATACGGAGTATAGTTGGTGTCAACGTGTGGAGTGGTGTTGTATGCAAATGCGTAATAAGGTATCCAAATATCCCATTCATAGTCTTCAGTGAAATTTAGCAAACATTCATTCAAAACCCTATGGTTTCTTTCTAACGAGCCTATACTTTGGTGATGGTATGGTGCTGAATAAACTGGCTCAATCTTCAATAATTTACAGATATTTTGTACCAATTCATTTTTAAATTCAGTTCCGTTGTCGGACTTGAGTATCTTAAAGCAACCATATTTCAAAATGACTTGTTCTACTAATGTTTTCGCTATTGTTTTCGCGTCTTTACTTTCGATGGGGTGTGCAATCACGTATTTGGTTAGTTCACATTGCATTGTTAAAATGTATCTATACCCGTTTGATATTCTAAGAGGTCCAACTGTGTCTATTTGTACCGTTTCAAAGCTTGTACTCGGTGTATCAGTTATGACCATTTTTTCTTTTATATGTCTCGTTTGTTTATTTTTAGTACATGTTTCACATGTGTTTATGTGTTTCTTTACCATTTGTCGCATGCCTTTCCAAATGTATCTTTGTTTAAGTTTTAAATATTATGGTTTTTCTAATACCTAGGTGTCCTCCGTGTGGTGAGTTATGGAATTCTTCTATAATTCTTAATTGTTCTTCTTTCTTCTTTATTTCTTTAGGGGGTTTATATATCAATATCTTCATCGGCGAGTGCTCATAATTATATTTTTGCTGCAGCATATTAAATATTCTTTTAAATTCATCTTTCTTTATATACTTAAATATCATATCTTCTTCACTTAGTGCAAGTTCTTTAATGGGATCCCTTCCTAATTCTGATGACAGCTTTTCTAGTATCGAAACTTGTTCCGCTAGGTCTTCACTGCATCGCACTATAACTTCATTTTCTTTAATTTCAATAATTGGCCATTTGCACCTCGCTATTATAAATCTTAATCTTCTTATATTTCTGACGTCAGTTAAAGATGTACAATCCCAAATGTGAAGGTGATCAGTCTTCTGCTGAGATGTGTAGTTCTCCTTCTTATTATTTTCATTGGCAATCTTTTGTGCCATACCCCTTGTTACTGCCATAATTCGCTCCTTGGAGTCGTAATTATTTTGGCTATTATCATTTTTATTATTAATATTCTCTACCATCATGGACTTTAAAATTTCACTGTCTAGTTTAATTCGTGACAGTGCATCGGCATTAGTGTTCGTTGTTCCCTTTTTATATACAATCTCGAAATCATAATCAGATAGGTCCATTCTGATTCTTGTAAGTTTCGAAGAGGGATTCTTATGTGTGAAAAGTGAAACTAACGGTCTATGGTCAGTCACTACTACAAATTTTCTTCCGTACAGGTAAGGTTTAAAGAAATTTATTCCCCAATGGATAGCTAAAAGTTCTTTTTCTATCACCGGCTTGTTTATGTCATGTTTCTGCAGTGACTTGCTTGCATAAGATATTGGCAGATCATGACCTATTTCGCCTTGCGAAAGTACTGCACCTAGTGCGAAATCTGAAGCGTCGGTGGTGAGAACAAAAGGCTTATCAAAATTTGGGTACTGTAAAATTGGTGGGTTGATAAGTTTTTGTTTCAACTCATTGAATGCTGTTTCACATTCGTTTGACCAAATGAAAGGTTGGTTCTTTTTTAGAAGTGTATTTAAACATTTGGCAATCTCAGCAAAGTTCTGAATAAATCTTCTGTAATAGTTGCAGAACGCGACGAATCTTCGTACTTCGTCTGAATTCTTGGGTACTGGATAGTTTTCGATTGCAGAGTATTTTGCAGGGTCTGTTTTAATTCCCTGTTCCGTTATTAAATGTCCTAAATATACTACTTCTGATTTCAGGAAGTGACACTTGCTTGCATTCAACTTAAGGTTGAAATGTTCTAGTCGTTCAAAAACTTTAATTAAATTGTCGTTGTGATGTTTTAAACTACATCCAAAAATTATTATGTCATCTACATACAGAAAAGCTTCGGTGTCTAAACCACTTAATGCTATCGTTAGCATTCGCTGAAAACTGTTTGAAGATATCTTTAGACCGAATGGTATTCTCGTGAATTGGTAATGTCCGTCTTGTGTGGAAAATGCGGTTAATGGTCTGGATTTCTTATCAAGTGGAATTTGGTGAAAAGAGCTTGTCATATCGAGCGTTGAAAAATACTTAGCTCTTCCAAGTTTGTCAAGAACATCTTCTAGTCTTGTAAGCGGAAATTTATCATTTACTAACTTATTGTTTAATTTCCTAAAGTCCACTACTAAACGCCATTTCTTATTACCGTCTTCACTCTCTTTGGTACTAATAGCAGCGGTGAATTATAAGCGCTAATTGATGGTTCAATTATATTGCTTTCATATAATTCTTGCACTTGTTTTCTTATTTCAGTATGCTGAGTCTGTGGTAGTCTATAGTTTTTGATGTATACCGGATTGTTATCCGTAGTTAAAAGTTTTTGTGTGTAGAAATTATTTGTTGACAGTGGTTCGTCATCTAGATGAAAAATGTTTTGATATCTTTCGAATATTTTCTCTAATGTCTGTCTTGTTTCTTTGTCTGAATGTTCAACTTTCAATTTCTGCAAAAGCTTCTTTAGTCTTTGTTTGTCAGACCTACTTGTGTCTGTCTTGGCATAGTTTAGTATATTATAGTCTTTTAATGGTTCTATCTCTGGTGCAATCTCTTCTATCGTTATCTCATGGTTGTTTACGTTCAGTATTTTCACATGAGCTATCCCATTTGCTGGTATTATTGAGTTGCTTATAAACACTCCTTTCTTAACTTCTTTGTTCAGTACTATGCTGTCTTCTGATACGGTTAAATTTGTTGGAAAAATTGTTTCAGTTCTGGGTGGTATTCTGAATACGTTTTTTGTCCTTGATAACATAGGTATAACTAATTCTTCCTCTTGTAGTGTTATAGTCAACGTAAAAGTTTCATAGTCAATTTTGCACATGTATTTAGCTAAAAAGTCTCTGCCTAAAATTCCATCTGTTGCAATGGGAAAATTGTCATTGACAACATGAAATTTGTGTGGCAATACGTTTTCGGAGATTTTAATTTTAACGTAGGTAGCACCTAGTGAACAAATCTCTTCGCTAGATATTCCTGTAAGCTTGCATGCTTCGTCTGTTGTTATGTATGTTTTTAGGTCTTGTTCTTTAAGAATGGATATGTCGGCTCCTGTGTCAACTAATAGTGTCGTATATCTATTTAGGTCTTTTATGTATACGGATATATAGTTACTAATATTGTTTGTGATTTTGTAAATCTTTAATTTTGGTGTCCCGGAGGGTCTTGGTCTTGTCTCTCCGGACCATTCTCGTTTCCCTGTATCACATTTATTCTTCTGTTATTTGTAGGTCTGTTATTGTTGTACCTGTTGTTGTTGAAGTTTCTTTGATGGTTGTAGTTGTTTTGCGGTCTACTATTATTGTTGTTGTAGTTGCCATTGTTGTAGCCGTTGTTATTGTTGTTTCTGTTTCTCTGTTGGAAGTTATTGTTTGGGGGTCTGTTCATGTTGTTCCTGGTCTGGTTGTTATTGCCCCTATAGAAATTGTTTTGGTTTTGGTTCCTGTTGTTGTGATAATAGTTGTTGTTATTTCTGTTCACGTACATTATCTGCTTGTTGGCTTGATTGGAGTTTGCTTCAAGTTCAATTGCTAAATTGATCGCTTCCGATAATGTTTTTGGTTGTGCAGCAAATATTGTTGTTTTAAATTGTTGGTCAATACCATTTTTGAAAACTGTGAGGGCATAACTGTCGTTCATTTTTCTTATTACGGTTCTTTCAGCTGTTGTGGCCTCGTTTGGTAGTTCATCTATTTGTAGACTGTTTAGGTCTGCGATTAGAGATAGTATTTTATCCTTGTAGGACACTACCGATTGGTTTCTCTGGGTCAGTTGTGTTAATTTTGTGTGTATTTGTGGTATTGATTTTGTTGTCTTAAAAGTTTCCTTAAGACTTCTTTTTAATGATTCCAAACTTGTGATCGCATTTGTAAACCCTATCGCAGTTTTGACGTTTTGCGCGAGTTTTACGTGTAGGATGAATTCTATGTATTGACTTTTGTCAGCCTCTCTTAGTGTATTATGTAAAAATTCCACTAAGGTTATGAATGAATCTAGTTCTTTGTATATTCCCGTGAATGTGGGAATTACCTTCATTGCCGTTTCTATATTAAAAGTGGCCATATTGAATGGTTCTAAATTGGTCTCTATGATCTCTTTAATTATTTTGTATTTCTCTATGAATTTCTCTAGTGTATGATTTGTATCCTTCTCCTTTTGCGCATTTGCTATTATTTCCTCCTTAAGAGCTTTTACCTCTTCTAATTTTGATTTCCAAGTTTGTTCACTATAACCCCTGTTTGAACTTTTGTTTATGTTTATTAATACTTTCTCTAGTTCTTTTAAATTATTTTCCATCTTTATTTAAATATATCTTAATTTCTATACATTGTTTATGCTATGTCTAGATAATTTGTCTTTAACATAGTTTTTATAATATACGTTTAGTTTATACAGTACATATAGAATTATAAAAATAACAATCGCTGTTACCGTGGATGAAGCTGCAGTGATATGTTGGTCGTTGTTCGTGTTGACCACGACTTCTTCTTTGGCACTATTGTTGCCCATCTTTGTCTTCCAATTCATTTACTTTTTAAAGGTTGGTACTTCGTGACAACTTTTTCGAGTTTTTCTATTTTCTTCCAAATTTCTGTCGCCGTTTCCCAGGGTATCGGTTCTATTTCTTGATTTTTGACTAGTCCTCTTAGGTAGGCTAGTTTTTTTCTATCGTTGAATTTTTTGCCGCCTCTCTTCTTTATTTTTGCGGGCACTTCGATTGTTGGTATTTTTGTTACCCTTGTTTCTCTATTTTCAAGTTGTCTTTTGTTGTACTCTTCTATCGTCAGGATTCTAGGTCCCGACGTTTTGTTAGGTATCGGGGTTGGTGTGTATTTTGCTGCCTCTGATATTCCTTCTGGTACGTATTCCTCGTTCATTATTTGGGATCTGTTTTGGTCTGCAATTTTGTATCTGATTTGGATTCAGAGCCTGGTCCGGATTGGCAGGATCGCCATGTAAGTTTGTTATTTACCTTTTTATTTTGTAACTGTAAGGAGGTTCTTCTTAAAGAGAGACTTCCCAAAGAATCTTAAGCAACGAAGTGGTATTGTAGGGCAGGCACGAATGCCATAGGGTTTGCCATAAAATGAGAACAATCAGTATCGAATACTAAATTGAATCTGTTTTTATTCTTCAAAATCCTTGCCTTATATACTAATTTTCTTTCCACTAAATCGATACACATCGATACAAACAAATGTTCTATGCCATTAAATTAAGTCATCATACACATCCACATTGTACTCATGACACACTTCATAATTACTCGACACCCAAATCACCGATCGCGTAATGCATCGATTCAGTTACAATGTCAGGGTTATCGCCAGATGTTCTATTCATACTTTCTGTATGCGATACCAGACACTGTAATGTTGTGATGAAATTTTGAATGCCATGTCAGTGGGTCAGTAGTGTTTATGAGCCACTTGACTTGGATTGCATTACATAATGTAAGTACAAAGTAGGAAGTGATATTCGAGTTGATGTTTTGTGTGCATTGTTATGCAGTACAATGTAGGAGTATGGAATTGGTTTGTTGGGTTCATTACACTTACTTGGATATCCATCCCCAATGTGCGCACATATCGATGTATCCAACCTGTGAGGAAAAGTTAGGTAAAATGTATAAATGCACTACCTATATACCCTACCCCGACCCGTGGCCTTTCGCCAATCAAAAAAAATCGAAAAAGAAACAAGTTACTAGTGCCGCGACAATGTTATCTTTAATCACCCCTCATCCTCATGCGAGGGTGAGGGTGTGGGTCACTGACCTCGCCAAAGGGGGTGGGTGGTATCGGACAGACCTACGCCCCTAAAAGCGTAATTAAAATCACCTCAATGTGAGAAAAAAAAACTCACTTAAGACACTAGCGTATTTCGGAATTAAACTCGGGGAGATTAATGAGGATTACCGCGGTTGCGCGAGACTAAAGCGCGAAGCGATCGAATCCGAGATCGACTAAACCGAGTCTTGAGACTACTTTACACGAGCGGTGGCAGTTTACGATGTCTGGACGTGGCCGATTGTGACGAAATCGCGCGATGAAATAGGAAAAAGAATCTAATTACATGCCCTCTTTTCTTTCCTGCCGGAGGAATATTCGGCCGAAGCTTCGCTCGAAATCCGTCGGAGGACAACGTGGAGTTCCTTGGATCGCGCCTTCTGTGCGGCGCGCGCGGTATTTCACTGCCCGGAATTTGGATGCGTAGCTTGGGCTGCGAACGCTTTTTGGTGTGGAAAGGCTAGGACGACGCCTGCTGCCTTCCAGCATGCTTTGGTGTTTCTTTATTCTTTCTTCTTTTTTTTTCTTTTTTTTTTGTTCTTTTTTTTGTTTGTGGTGTTAATATTTCTTTTATTTAGTTGTTTTATGGTTATTTTTGCTTTATATTTCGTTGTCTGGAGGTGCGATTTTTTTTTGGTTTTAATTCTTGCTCTTTTTATTTCATTTGTCTTACTTTTTCCCTTCTTTTCTCCTTTTATTGTAACCGAATGCGTCCTGGTGGTTTCCTTGCCAAATCCAGAATGTCCTCAGCTTGGAATGTTCGCGAAAATATATAAAATATGGTCGACGTAGACATAGCCGGCGAGGCCGGATGTCTTCGTTCAGTCAGATTTGACGGTCTCATTTTTGCACAGCGGTAGGATTCTATTACGTTGCTAGTGCATGGGCTTTTGACGTTGCCAGTTGCTGTGGTTGCCTAGGACGGTAACTGACATCAGCGATGGTTCCATGGAGTGAGTTCGTTACAATTGTAACTAGATATTATTTCTAAGCAGCGAAAACAATTTGTTTGGTTTTTGATAGAAACTTCACTAAATTTTCACTTTTAGCACTTTGGACGAATGTTTCGTTTGGTTTGTAGCGACGATTCATTTCGTTGATTGCGTTGATAGAGTCTACCAATTGCTTTTAGTTATAGAAATAATCTTATATTTCTTTTACATTTTTGCAGATAGATACTCGGTTGGGTGTTAAAACACAATACATATATAAAGGTACCTACCGACTGCGCCAGTTAATAACGAAGAAAAAGACGAAGTTTCTTTTCCAGCGACGTTCTTTATTTGAATCTATCTTAAGACTAAAGTTACATTTTGATTTTACATACCAAACCACTCGCACATTCTTGACTGACCCAAATGAAATGCTAAATCGGCAATTACAATCGTTCGATAATTTCTTGGGATCATTCGCGGGTGATTCGAAATGGTTATTGAACTTATATTTATTGGCTACAAAGATGCAATTCAATCAGGTCAGATTATATTGTGGAGTGTTTGGATTGTATTTTGCTTATTATGCGTATCTGCGCTATGCGTATCTGTATAACTGTTATACTCAATCGATTGGGTATCAAGCTGACTTCCAGGCCGGAATTTGCGGGCTTTGCGGGGACGATACAAAATTATTGCGGAGCTCAAAAAAGCAGAAATGTGTACCTATCGATGGTGGCTAGAGTGGAAACGTAGCGTGAGTGGTAAGGTGATAGATTTCTTTTTATTACGGTGCCCTCACACGCACAATATAGGGACTACGTGTTTCAGTTTTTGTGTTTTTTTTTCAATTATTCACACTCCTTGTATGAAATTTTATTTTGTTTTATTAACGACTGCATACTATGTATCACGTATTTTCCAGGTCAAAAAAAAAATGTTGACTGGTATGTACCACCATCGCCGAGTATCAAAATGAAAAGGAACAATGGATTCTCGCAGATGAGTTTAGGAAGGCCGACGTGCACTAATTTCCGCCTGTGAAGTTGGCAGTAGTTGATATATGTTGGCCCATTTTCTAAACAACGACTGTGGTGTAATGTTTTGTGGAGGAATGATAATTTTCCTATAAGCAAGTATGTGGCATATCGCCCTATGCTGTATTAAGTGCAGCTCGCTGTGGTATTTTGCTGTTTTAAGCGCAGCTCGCTAATGGACTAATGGCATGTGAGTGCCGCTGTGTATAATGAGTCGAAATGCTGGATTAAGACTAATTTTATTCAAATCGATATCGCCCTTTTATACAAAAATCACTTACAACTAATTCACAATACGTATCGCTAACAATCATACATGCATACCATAAGAATAAACATAATTCGTTTAACCTACATTATTCATAAAACATTCATGCTCACATTTCATTATTACAATCAATTAATTGTCCTAATTTCTATTACCTGGGTCAATGAATGCAAATGAAAACAATAACAGACACATGTACCATGTTGAACTACTGCATAGCATGAATCACTGTCGCTATTACTTGGATGCCATTTGAGACCTTCCGTATTCTAAGCAAAGCGCAGCGATTCAATGTTACGCAATCGTTTTCATTGTTTACTTTGTGCCTGTATTGAGTCACACTACAGTGGGGTTTGTTGCGGGAAGCATTCAACACACAAAATATGTTTTACATTACATTACATTTTTTTTCTGTTCTAAGAAGACTTGGGTAGTCCCCTAAATATTATGGTATCCGTATTTCTCTTGTGCTGGCCGCACAGGGTTGTGCCATTTTAAATACTCCTGGTCCTTCAATGGTGGCTGAGTACCTAGGTAGGTAGGTAGAAGTGGCGGTTCGGCTTGAACCCAATTAGCACTTATTGTGCCTTTTTGTTACCACGACTCGTGTGACCTATGTTGTAGTGGGTGAAAGATTTGATGTGTGGCTATATCCAACCTGTGGAGTTAAGAAAACGGATAAGATCTTGTATCCCTTTGCTCGATATAGCGCTAAGGTCGTCGAAGAATGGTTGATTCAGTGCTCGCAGTCTAGCTCTTGCTAGTGCCGGACATTCGCAGAGGAAATGGAAGAGAGTTTCCCTTTCGTTTACATTCCCGCAGCTGCGGCAGTGGGTGTTAAATGGGATACCCAGTTTGGCAGCATGGTCTCCAATTGGCCAGTGCCCGGTGATTATCGCCGTAATTCTGGAGACTTCGGGCGGGTTCTGTTTAGAAGATCCCCTGTTCTTTCTTTGTCATAAATAGGCCATATCTTCCTCGATATGATGCAGTTAGTTAACCTTTGTAATGTTACCAATTGAACTTCTGCAGCTGCACCTGTATAACCATTGGTCGGGGCCAATGTTGATGTTGTTTCAACCCCCCCCCACACACACACTCCATTGTGTTGATTCCCCACAATGGAGCTGTGTTTTGTGGCATGGCTACTGTTCAGCTGAGTCTCTGGCTTACAGAGATGAACGCCAGTGGAAGGAAGCCGTCTGGTATATGATTTCCCTCCACTGCGCTAGACCAGAGCACCTGAGCTAGAAGACTCGCTGTCTCAGATGTGGGATGAGCTCAGGTCACGTTGCGCACGTCTATCAATCTACGGCTGTGCTTCAGTCCGGGCGGGGTTCTTTGGATGCATCGTTACTATTACAATAAAAACTTAGACGTGCAGGGTTAGAGGAAAATAGGGCTGAAAAAGAAACTTAAGAAGGAATCTCAAGACAGAGGAAAACTGACGGCAACCAAGCTCGAGGATTCTGGTGTTGGTAAATCCTCCCAATCGCCCTCCCATCCTTTGATGATCAAGTCTGAACTTCGGCTTAATCATCCCAACTAATTAAAAAGGACTACACACAAATTTACACCACCGAATTATGTTTATTCTTCTATTAATGCATAATAATCAAAGATCTTACTTATCTAATTACAAGTGAGATGCCGTTTCGTACGGATCGGGGACAACAAATGAAAATAACACAGTATGCATAGGGTCTAGCCCCTCAAAACTTCACCAAGTAGGTTTAAATTTACTTATGAATATTACTGACTGATTCGAAAGAGCTCTATAAATTTTTCTCTCTTTTTTTTTGTTTGTAACACCAATTTCTTTCCTTTTACTTTTATTTATATAGATTTTTTTTTTTTTTTTTTATTAAAACGTTATGTCAGCCTGATGCTGCCAGGTGAACACACATAGCCCTCTTGAACCGGATGGCGCTTATCAAATTATTTTTTTTTCTATGACCCATTTAAGCAGAACATAATTTACCTGGTTAAACACCTGCTTCCTCACCGATGATAGATCTATCTTCATGAAGGTAGCTGTAAATAGACTTAGTCCCGAGGGACTCAATTGAACAAAAATGGTCAAGGGAGGCGATCCGTTACCCTGTTTCAAAATGAATCTATAATATATCTTAATATAGAATATATATATGGATATAAAGAAATCACGAGAATTTAAAAAGGAGCCACTACTTTTGAGTGAGAAAAAAAATACAATTAGGTAATAATGAATAAGTAGTTAGTATCTCTTCGATCGAACTATCTATGGATATTTCATTTAAGAAAGAATATATATTTAATTTTTGTTTTTCTTTTTCTTTTATTAGCCTTAAATAAGTGAATACTTCATTTGATAATACTACTAGAATAAATTATGTAACTATGGAAACATTTTTTTTTTTTTTATAATTTTTTTTTTGATACCCTAAACAAAATACTTTACTTAGATACTAGCTCACGTCACAAGTACTCGTCTGGGAGCAGCATGTTGAGGCAGCTTTCGCAGAAGTATATCGCCGTCATCACGCTGGCACGATGTGAGGCATCGCCTCATGAGGCGACATGGAAGTCAACCATAAAACAAATCACACGAAAGAGTGGGGTAAAGGTGTTACTACTTAGCACAGTTAATAGGTCTGTCACTAGGAAACAAGTTTTTTCCTTTTAAAAAAAACTGGGTTTTTCTTATTTTTCTTTTTTTTTCTGTTTTTTTTTTGTTGGGGGTTACCTCACAAGCGTATGGCTCTAGGGCCACACTTATTTGGAAAATATATCTCCCTTGTTCACATTCACCGTTAACACAGCGGTCACTATCGGTAAAAAGACTCTAACGGGGCACTTGGCGTAGCACGTGCTAACCGAACGTAGGATGCAGCTTTAGCGATATAAATTTTCTTTATTAATATTTTTTTTTTCTTTTGTTGTTGTGTTTATGTGAATGAAACCATCCTACAGATTTACTATTAACACTTCAGTTCGATTGAATTAATTTTAACTAGGTAAATCCTCCTCTTTGCCTCGACAGCATCACTACCTCTAGCGCGACTCCCGAGCACCGGTGGAGTTTCTCGGCTCCACAAAACTGACTTTTTCTTATTTTATGTTGCGGCGCAAGCCATTTAAATTTAATTAATGGTATTTTTATTATTGTTAACTAAGTTACTTATTTTACAACTTAAAAACAAAAAAACTGTACGCCATATTACAGGCCACTTGCCTTTTCGGCACACAACTCAAAATCGACCTTCTTCTCCGAAACTCCAAAACTAAACTCTTCTTTTATTTTTGTTTTATTTTATTTTGCGGCGCCAGCCATTTAAATTTAATTATTGGTATTTTTATTATTGTTAACTAAGTTACTTATTTTACAACTTAAAAACAAAAAAACTGTACGCCATATTACAGGCCACTTGCCTTTTCGGCACACAACTCAAAATCGACCTTCTTCTCCGAAATTCCAAAACTTAACTGACGACTCTGGTCCTTAGTTTTAATTCAATTCCCTCAAACTAATTCGACCGACCACTCGCATCATTACCTGATAACCAATCCCCAAGTCGCTTCTATCACGACTTGCATCTAAGATGCCGCTCTGCACCAATCAGAAAGGTTCTTTTATTCGTTTCAGTTGACATCACCTCTGCGCCCTTGCTCTAGCTCATCCGAGCGTGGTAATCCGTTGCCCAGTTATCTGGTACACAAAAGTTCCTAAATACATGCCTACGTATTACACCGAATGCACCCGTGCATGTTTTGGCGACGGTACCTCGTATGATGGTCCACACAAAAAAATTCCTCACCAGCAATGGGGCGATCTGTCTCGCCCAATCACAAACAGCGAATCGCAACAACAAGCCATCTGGCCTGGTCGTCACCGCCGTCGTTAGCATGCCAAACAAGATAATTCGTGTGGTATACGATGATGTCTGTCTCTTTATCTGTCTCGACCGGTAGTCGCGCATCGGTGAATCCGGTGGCAAATGCATGCGCGAAGGTATGGGCGCCTGTTAGTGCTGGCAGAATGTATGTAAATTTTTTCTTTCTTATGAAAAAAAAATTTTCTTTCTGATGGTACGCAGACTACAGTGGGGCCAGGGAAAAGGTTTCCCATATAAACGCAAATTACCTACACTATGCCTCACAAGAATTCGTACGTACAGTAACCAATTATTTTTGAGTGGTGGCATCATTACACCTTCTCCCTTGAAGATTGGCTTTCTGCAGGAATTGTGAGTGTATTTGTGTCTTGACCGCACCTAGCGGAATGTGAACCCTTGCAGCGAGTGAGCCGTCCAGAGCTGAGCCCTGCCTGGCCAGCTCATCTGCACGCTCGTTTCCTGTTATGTTACTATGCCCTGGAACCCAGAGTAGTGTAACACTGAAACGTTCGCCCAGTCGCGCAAGCTCGTTCCGGCACTCCTGCACCAGTTTGGAGGATATGGTAGCCGAGTCAATAGCTTTGCTTGCGGCTTGGCTATCTACATATGAGGATAGCAATGTTTTGTTTGTACGCTGTGTCACGCCCTAGTTGCGTGCAGGCCTCTCGGATAGCCAGTAGTTCCGCCTGGAAAACGCTGGCAAAATCCGGCAGGCGAAGGGATATTGATATTTTTAGTGATTCCGACTAGACACCGGCCCCCACACCACAGTTCATCTTAGAGCCTTCGGTGTATATGACCGTGTCGAAATCTTTCACTACTTCATCCCTCTTCGAACAAGCTCTGGAAGGGAAGCTTACTTGGAAGCCTTTTGTGAAGTTTAGTTTGGGTGTGATGTAGTCGGTTGGAAACGTGGCCATGCCTTCTGGTAGCGAGTCCAGAATTCTGCTGTGGCCGTATGGCACTACATAGTGCTGTATCTTTTGTGTGTAGGTCAACAGGCAAAAGGTGCAAGAGCACAGTGAGGGCGTCCGTTGGGGCCGACCTCAGTGCACCCGTGGTGCCTATACAGGCTGTCCTTTGCAATCTTTTCAGTTTTGTGAGGTTGTAACCTTTACCATACTAGTGATCCATAGGTGAGGATTGGACGCACTACTGCTGTGTACATCCACAAGTTCATCTTTGGTTGAAGTCCCCACTTCTTTCCAAAGGTTCTGCTACAGGCATAGAAGGCAATACACGCCTTCCTCACTCTGTGTTCAATGTTATGTTTCCAGTTAAGTTTAGGATCGAGCGCGATACCCAGATACTTAGCGCTGGAGGCTAATGTAAGTGGTTGACCGTTTAGGCGGGGTAGGGTGAAATCGGGTTTTTTGGTTTTGGTGGTGAACAGCATCAGTTCGGTTTTGCGCGGGTTCACGCCGAGGTCACACCTTGTAGCCCAGGTGCTTACCTTGTCTAGAGCATTCCCCATGAAATCACTTATCACGGAGGGAAACTTCTCTGACACTAGTATCACTACGTCATCCGCATACGCGACAGCTTTGACCCTTTCCCTGTCTAGTTTTACTAGAATTTTGTTCATAACCATTAGAAATAGTAGCGGAGAAATGACGCCACCCTGTGGCGTTCCTCTATGGGCAAATTTGGTTAAGTGGCTGTTGCCTAATGTTGCCTGAATAGCTCTTGTTCCGAGCATAGAAGCTTTCCATTTCCTAATAGATTCCTCTATGCCCAGTTCGACCAGAGATGCAAGAATAGCTTCCCTGTGTACGTTGTTGTAGGCTCCCTCTATATCCAAGAAGGAGGTTAGGGTGTATTCTTTGTAGTGTATGGATTTTTCGATAGTTCGCACTACCTCATGGAGAGCCGTTTCCGTGGATCTGCCTTTGAGATAGGCGTGCTGTGATTTGGAAAGCGATGTTTCTGGCAGAGAACTTCGCATATGGATGTCTAGGACACGCTCCAGGGTTTTGAGTATAAAGGAGGTTAGACTGACAGGTCTGAAGTCCTTTGCGGATACGTGCCAGCGTTTACCCACCTTCGGTATAAACACCACCCTGGCGCGTCTCCAGGAGTGTGGTACGTGGTTTAGCAATAAACAGCTTCGGAAGATCGACGCTAACCAAGGTATTGATAGGTTTTGCCTTTTCTGTAACATGACAGGCATAATGCCGTCAGGCCCCGGAGACTTATATGGGGAGAAGCTGTTAATAGCCAAGGAAATCTTTTCCTCGGAAATTATTGAGGTGATGTTGTTGTTGGGAGCAGGTTGTACCTCTTCCCATCCCCTGTTGGGGTCGTACGCTTGTTACAGACTTATAGGTTAGTGGTTAACAAAAAATCAAACAGTGACTCACCTCTTTTATTATCTTCTGAGCTGCCCCAAATAGAATGCCTGGCGTTGGCGTCGCAGCCCATCAGTAGGTTGTCCTTCACTGTTGTTGAGGCTATGAGCAGCTCCACCTCCTCTGGCGGTACAGGTCACCCATGAGCCATGTATGCTGAAGCCAGGTATGTTGCTTGGTTCGCACACTCCAGTTTAATCACTGTCAAATCATATGAGCTAAGATTGGGACATAAAAAACCTTTTAGATATTTCTTAGTTAGTATGCATGTTCTAGCCTTACCTGTGGCCTGGTGTTTGTAAAACAGGTCGTATTGTGTGTTTTGGAGCCCCTTTACGGATGAGCCTCTCACCCATGGCTCCTGGATAATGCCGCTGTCAATGTTCTTCTCCCTTAGAAAAACCATTAGATTATCGGAGGCACACCTTGAGTGCCTCAGGTTAATCTGTATGACTTTCAGCATTATGTGGTTGAAGGGGTTTCGTCGGCGATCATCAGGTCCTCCAACAACTTGTCGGTATCGACGATGTCCACATCGTCCTCAGGACCTGAGGAAAGGAAGACTTTGAGCTTGGCATGCCTTATGCCAAACCTAAGTTTATGGTCAGTTTTCTCGAGAGCACCCAGGCACACGTTGTTTATGAGTAGGAGGAAGGACATTGTATTTTTATAGGGTTCCTCCGCCTTGATGACTGACCAGTCATCCATCGGAACCGTCGGGTTGTGGAGTTTGAGACATTGGAGGATCCTTCCCACTTCTATCTTCATATTGGGCAACCAAATGCGGGCCCTAGGTCTCCTCGGAATGTCCTTAGCTGGGATAAGCTTGAGCGTCAAACCATCGCAGGCGTCGCTAACCTTAGCAACGCATCCACTAAGGAAGTCCTTGGAGAATTGGTCGGCGCACTTGATTACCCGATATCCCCTCACCACCTCGGCGGAATCAAAGTCGGAAGGTGGTTCCCCTTGGTTGTTAACGATGTGGTCTATCACCATTTCGGAGAGCTTGGCCTCAATGCTTCCCCACGCATTGGCTATGGATTTCCCGTTTGTCGAGAGATCATCCACTAGTGCGACCTGAAGGTGATCCCTAACCACCTCGGTAAAGGGACGCTTCTGGGCCGCACCGGCCGCCGACGTGCTTGGCTTGGCTGTTGCTGCTGAACCTTCAACAACCTTGGTTTATTTAGGGGCTGGGCGGTGGGAGATCTCTTCTTGAGACCTGTCACGCTTCGCTCCCTGTCGGCTTTTGTTTTTCAGGCTCTCGTTGTATTCGTCAACGATTGCCTGGTATTTGATCCATCCGCCTGATCCTTTTCGTGGACATTTCCGGCAGCCTAATTTTTCGCTATTTTACCTAAGATATGGAGGGTCATCTGGTACTTGCTCTTATTAGCTTTCCCTGCGGGTTTGGGTTTGTTTCGAGTCTGTTTGGTTGTTGATTGGTTTGCGGTCGAGGTGCTAGCCTTACTACTCTCGCCGCTTTGTGACGGGACGATTGTCTCCTGACTGGAGGCCAGCAATTCGTTCTCTGATAGGGTGCCAGGCTCTGGCACCCTCATCTGCTGGTCTTTTTGTAACTCTTATTCTTTTCTATCCATTTTTTTTTTTAGATTAAGTTCCCACGAGGAAGACCGGAAGGGGTGGTCCATCCTGGCAGAGCCGTCTTACCAGGACAAGGCACTTATACAACCGACCTTGCCTGGGCATCGGAGGGGACCGTTAACGATCAGTTGGTTTATCCACTTACTGACCATGCATCCATCGGCACGGGTACCTCTACCTTGGCTTAAAAGTGGGATTTTTAAATTGGGTTTACTCCCGAAAAACTCCCAAATACGCGGGGTTATCTCCCCGGTAATTACCGGAGAGTAGGAAGGGGTGAGGAGAAAGGGGGAGGGGGTGAATGAGGGAATATATAAGGGTGAGAGCGGACGTAAAGTCCTGGTCAGTTCTTAGTTGACGCTCATCAGACGGCCTGGCCCTCAACAGATGCCCGATGACTCTTTGCGCCGTAAGCCTCCACACCGGCACCATCGAAATTGTTTGCGGTGATGGTACACACGTCAAGGTGACTGACCCCGCAGGAGGGGCTGAGTACCTTGTGCCATCGCAATTCAAATTTATCGATAGCGGCTTCTTAACCTTATATAACCATTGGTTAGGTGACGTCATCTTTAGTAACATCCCTGCATTGGCTGGCACGGCCACATATTTGCAAGATGTAGCTGTGGGGGTGGCGCTTTGAAGTAGTTCCACTAAGCATTGCGTGGATCCAGAGGTTAAGGCCGGTCCTTCGTAACTGCATACTGCGACGGTGTATTCTGCGGTTGTTACTGATGTACACTTAGAATATTCGTTGTGATTCGTTATTACGAATAGTGCATGGTCTTCCGATTCGGCGATGACCTCGTACTTGGTGTCAATAATCAAATCCCATTGTTGATTCTAACTATAATTAGGGTTCTGAGCGCTCGTTGCCTTGCGCAACAAGTGGTCAAAATCCTAACTGCTTTCCGGGTGCCTGGCAGTTGTTACGTCTAAAGTGCCGTGCTTTCTTCTTTCGAAGAGAAGAGTCACAAGACGAAGAGTAAAATAAAAAGATTTGTTTTAATTCTATTAGGTCCGACGTCTATTGCGTCGCTGCGACCGTTTTTATTTATTTAGATTTCTAAGTTTTTATAAAGATAAGGCCCGCCGTCTGTAGCGTCGCTGCAACCTGTGTTCTTTTAGTTTCTAAATTACTCTGTTTATTCCTTTCCTAATCGATCTTTTTATATTCCATTCTCTTTAAGTGTTTTATCCCTAACCTCAGCATATTCCTCCTCATCAATGAATTATTTTTCGGACGCCTATGACCATTGTCTAAATCATGTCACCCACTTTCAAGTGCGGTGCACCCTATTTGTTACGCATAGTTGTCTATTTGTGCACGATCAGCATATGTCACCACTTAGTGTTCGAATCCATATCCGAGCACAAGTCCATTGACCGAATCGTCGTGTGCGATCGTTCGGTCCTACATTTGTCATGATCGAGTTACACAATATGAGGTTTTTAATTGTTCCTCGTAATTTGTTTACTCGTGTATATGGTCGGTAGGGGCTATGCATATTCGGCAAGTGCATGGCGATTACAATTTTTACAATTCATTTTTATTGAGGCCAAAGACAAAGTACATTATTTTTTGAATACTTAAGTTTTAAAAGTAGCCGACTTAAAATTATATCAGGCTAGCTAGAAAGGAATAATCTAGTGTAACTATTATTAACTAACAGCTTCATGAAATACATTTTACTTAAAATTTTAGAAAAATATTTGTTGTACAAGGTGGCGCAAAAGTAATCCTCCTATCAGAAAATGCTATAAATTTTTATGATTGGCCCCTAATGTCAGTTCTGTTTTGACATTTGTGTAGTAAACACATGCGAAATACACGTTAATAAACAATGTTATGCTACACGCAAGGGGGAAAAGCATATTGGAAATGGGAAGTGCTTTCGATCTGACCATAATGAATGGTACACAAAAAGGAGATGAAGAAGGTAAACTAACTTTCATCCGAAATCCAGGCCAATCTGTTATCGACTATATCTTCGCGTCCACTGATATAGTCTGCAACATATTTGATTTTGAAGTGGATAGTCAGATTTATTCCGACCATATGCCATTGATTACCACTCTAACCTCTACAGAATCAGACAACCAACCACAGCTCGAAAAAGAAAATGCACTTCTCCCAAAACTAAAATGACAGAAAAACCGAGTCGAAGTATATCAGAACAATTTAAATCGTAGTATAACAGAACATGGACTGCATGAGCACCAACCAACAATTGATGTATTGCAGAGCGTAATAACATCGACAGCGAACTCACACCATCTAAACCCTAGGCCCTGCAAAAATAAATCGATCTGGTATGATAAAGACTGTGAAGCTTCGCGGAAAAGGTCCTTTACACTTCTGCACCTATACCAAAATTTTAATGCCGACTCTCTTAAAAAAGCATATCTTGCAGCAAATCGAGCGTATAAAGCTTTATGTAGAACCAAAAAAGTAAAGTTCTTCAAAAAACAAGCAGAAAGTTTAACTTACTGCAGAAACCCGTCCGAATTCTGGAAAGGAATACAACAGATAAAAGGAAAAACCTTCGCAACAAAAACACTTTTACCTGCAGCAACACTACGACACCATTTTGAAGGACAATTGAACGTGGAACTCTTTGCTCCATCAATCCAATACGCTCGTCCAAATATCGAAAATCTAACTTTAGATAGAGAAATAACGATATCTGAAGTACAGTCAGTTGTAGCGAAAATAAAAGACAACAAAGCTCCGAGGGTTGATCGGATCCCAAATGAATTCTGGAAATATGCAACAACAGATTTCCTTTCACATCTCACAAAAGTGTATAATGACATTTTCACTACAGGAGAAACACCAGAGGCGTTCCGAAAATCTATACTCTTTCCCATATTAAAAAAAGGAGACGAGATGGACCCATCCAACTACCGAGGTATTGCTTTTCTCAACACATCGCTTAAAATCTTTATGGAAATTCTAAGACGCCGACTCGCAGCATGGATTGACAGCAACCACCTTCTCAGTGAATTCCAAATTGGATTTAGAAAAGGATATTCAACAGTAGACCACATATTTAGCCTGACCAATATTGCAGAGATCTATCTACGAAAACGAAGAAAATTATATGCATTTTTCATTGATTTTCGAGCCGCGTTTGATTCCATCGACAGAAAAGCCTTAATTTTTAAATTCTTTAGAGATGGGATGTCTCTCAAGTTTGGAAGAATGATTGAGGACATCTATAGTGAAACCCTCTATGCAGTTTGGGATTGGCAAAATTTATCAGATTGGTTCCTGGCGTTAGCAGGATTGAAACAAGGATGCAATCTCAGCCCTTTAGGTTTTTGCCTCTATATCGAAGACCTAACAAAAGACATGCCGTGTGGTATATCAATCGATGGGTTTCAAATCAAAATACTGATGTACGCAGATGATATAGTCCTTTTAGCTGAATCACCCGAGTCCCTTCAGCTAATGATAAATAAATTGCGCGAGTACTGCTTGAAGTGGAACCTAACTATTAACCTAAGCAAATCAAAAACAATGGTATTTCGGAGAGGAACAGGACGATTAGCTGCAAACGAAAAATGGTGCTATGGAGTAGAGGCTATAGAAACTGTAAAGGAATACCAATATTTGGGTTACACTATAACAAGCAACTTGAACCTGGAAAAACACCTGGTCAAAAAGCTCTCCTCTTCCAAAAATGCGATCGGGACGGTATGGAAAAATGTTTACGGAAATAAAGACCTATCAGCTAGCGCAAAATTTAAAGTTTTTCTGGCAACGTCCAGATCAATAATGCTTTATGCTGCGGAAGCATGGGGCTGGAATCGGTCAGAAACCACTCAACAACTCTTAAGGTTCTTTCTAAAGCGGCAATTTCGACTACCTGACACAACACCTAACTACATGCTACTCATCGAAACTGGACTATCACCACTGTATCTCACGTCTCTAAAACTCCACTTTAATTACATCACGAAACTCATGTACAGTCACGAAGGTAAAGTAGCAAGAAAGATTGCAGTCTCGATAGTAAGGTCGAAAAGCTTATGGTTTGAGGAATGGAAAAATCTAGCAGACTTTTGTGAACTCTCTTTCAATCTCAGCTTGGATAATTTATCAGAATGGACGCCATTCCTTCATAACCTTCTCGAAAAGCTCCATTCTAAAAGAAGAAAAGAAAACATTGAGCGAGCAAAAAGCTCAGTACATAGGGAACTTTATCCTGAACTCCAACACGATCTAGGAGAAGCCAGCTACTTCAACGACAAGTTTAACAGTGAAACTATATCATTGGTATTCCGAGCAAGAGGGGAACTATTACCGCTTAATTTCATACCGCATCGCAATGACTTAACACTTAACTGCTCCTTATGCAACAGCAACGAAAGGGAAAATGTACTGCATTTCATCGCAAGATGTCCGATTCTAGCTGAGATACGGCGACAAATATGGAAACGGAATTACTTAGAACGAACGGACCTCATAGCAATTTTAAATGGAACAGATTGGAAAAAATTATCGCAATATATAAAAATAGCACTTACATATAGAAAGCAAATAATAAGAGAAGAATTTTGAATTTTAAATTTAATCAAACTTGATACCAAAGCACCATTAATTCACAAAACTCGAAAATGTATTAACAAGAGATATCATCTAGCTGACGGCCCTTCCGGCCATGCCTCAGAAGATTTATGTTTTTTTTTTCAACTGTTTTGTAAATACCACTTTTTATGAATTAATAAATTCACTACTACTACTACTTATGCTACACTGCTCCAGAACGCGGAATATTGGTGACTATTTATTTGAGCAAATTTTTAAATTACAGCCAAAAAACATCGGAAGGTTATTTTTGCGCCACCTTGTATATATGCTTGCTCCCGGCATATATGCACTTTTTTGGCTCTTGTAGGCCGACTTAAGACTAATGACTAGAGTAAAGGTAGAGAAAACAATAAAAACATTATATTTTTTTTTAACAGAGCCACTTTGGACTTTTGCATGCAACTACGTTTTTTATATAGCAATACGTATATAAGAATAAGTCACATGGTAATCTTAGGCGCTAAACGTTGTTTATTATTTTCTTGACTAAGTTTAAAACTAAGTTCTATGAAACATGCGATGAGAGTATTAATAAGGTTACTGTGATGTTTAATATATTATCCTCTTAGATTAGGCAGTGAAGCTTTCTCGTAAAAAGGCAATGTTAATGAACTATTCGAGTTTAACTCTAAAACAGAGCTAGAGCGATCGTGCAATAGATTGAAGGGTGATAGATAGTAATTGTCGTACACGCTATCATTTATATTTGCATCCCAAAGCGCTTTAATGAGCGGATTATCGTGAGACGCAAAACCTTGCAGTCTTTTCTGCAAGCTAATCATCATGTAGGTCATTAGGGGTGTAATGTTAGTTGTATTATAAAGCATCCGGTTTGGGAACCATTTTTGATCAGGTCTTCTAAACAGTCCAATACAGCATCTTAAGACGTATCTCTCAAAAATTTCTAACTCTTTTGCCACTCTGGGAGAAATGGCAAACCAAGTGCTAAAATTGTAAGTTATAACTGGTCTTATAAGTGTCTTATAGATCAACAGTTTTGTTTTCATGCTCACACGGCTTGATGAGAGCATAGGTTTTAGGACAGAGGCAGCACCCTTTGCTCTGTTTAAGGCCTTCCTAGCATGAACGTTGAAACGAAAGCGATTATGAAACCAGACACCTAAATATTTTGTCTCGTTTTTGAGTGGCACGGGATTCCCTTGAATGTGTAAGGACAGTGTTTTGCTTTCCTTAACCGCTAACCTATGGCCGTTTCCATAGGAATTCCTAAAACATGTAAGCCCACATTTCTAAGTATTAATGTTTAGGCCCCAGGATTTATAGTACGATAACAACGTAGGAATCGAGTTTCTAATTTTGTTTAGAGCAGTATGTGGTCGTTTGTCACTTGCTAAGATCGAAGTGTCATCAGCGAAGTATATAGCTCCCGGCTCATTCGTCGTATCGCCTAAGGGAAAGTCTTGTAGGAACACGTTAAACAACTTCGGTCCTAGAATCGATCCTTGGGGAACACCAGAGAGAACTGGGAATTCATCATACGAATGAATTACGTTGGAAAATTAAGTGAGATAAGCTTAAAAATGAGTCCTTTGTGCCAAATCGAATCGAATGCTGCTTGTAAGTCAATATCCAGTACTACGGTACAATTCTTAGCTCTCAAATTTTGAATAATTTTGTTACCTAAAAGTAATGAAGCATGTTCAGTTGAATGGCCTTTCTTAAACCCGAATTGGTTGATCGGTATTAAGTTGAAGTCCTCGCAGAAATTATCCATGGTTTCGGATAGCACTCTCTCAAACAATTTACCTACATTGGATAACATTGAAATAGGACGAAAGTCTTTAATATTGCGGGTTCCTTTTTTCTTTGCAATGGGAATTAAAAACGACTTTTTCCATATTACTGGGAAGTAGCCACTATTAACACAGTGATTAAAGACACAAGCAAGCGTTATATCCAAGGAATAAGGACATTTTCGAAGGATAAAATTTGAGATTTTATCCGGTCCCTGCGATTTCTTGTTGTTAAGACCAAGACGAGACTCGTTTAACTTACTTGGTGTTGTGAAAGGTGCGCCCTGATTGAGAACACTGTTTGCTTCAGAAAATGTTAGGAGGCAGCCATGGCATTGCTGACCGCTAAAATCGTTCACAGTTTGGTTAACTTCCTGAGTAAAATTTGGTTCAAAGTCTGGAGTTACTTCGGCGTAAGCATCGGCAAAAATGGCTTTGAATGAAGAAAGCTTTTCTGAGATGTTAGTCAGTTCTTGGTCATTGTGAATCAGGGTATCGGTGGCAACATCGGTTCCAAAGTATTTCCTGCCAGTTATTTTGTCAATCTCCTTAAAGGCCTGCGGAGATGGTTTTATTTTGCTTAAACGAGACCTAAGATCACTGTCCATATCTATTTTAACATTTTCTTTTATGATTTTAGTCAGGCATTGTATCTGTAAAAACAGGTTCTTATATTCAGTAGTGGTCCTATTTAAGTGCCGGTGGTAAATTCTTTTAAGTTTTCTTTGCCAGATATTTCGTATTCTTAACATATTTTTTGTAGCACTCCAGATTTTGTTGTACTTCAAGTCTTTGGTGTTTTTAACAACTAAGTTGTTTTGAACACAGTGAATAATACAATCGTTAACTTTAACAATCAAGTCATCTATCTCCGCATTAGAAATATTGCTTTCTGTTGGTATATTGAGGTGACAAAGCCTATTATGAAGTTGAGCTCTAAATACATTCCAGTTTGTGCTTTCAAAACTTTTGTAGCATGGAGGTGGGACAATAAGGGGGTTTACATTGAAAAGTTCCAGTACAACTTCGATTCCAAAGTGGTCAGAAAAGGTGGAAAAAGTTTTGCATAAAACACCATTTGCTGCAGCTTGAGCGCTTACCGACGTTGACTTTATAAAAAGGTCTAAGACAGACGAGGATCTAGGAAATGTCGGACTAGCGGGAGATACTACGTCAAGTTGGAGGAATGGTCCGTTCACGAACCAGGAGCTGACTAACCTGCCATTAGCGTTGCTTGTTGTATCGCCCCAACTTGGATGCCGCGCATTGAAGTCACCCCCAATAATGATTTCATCGAAAGTACTTGCAATACTATACAGTCGGTCAAGCTCCCTGTGAAGGGTTTCACCACTATTAGAAGGGATGTATATACTTCCCAGAAGAATACGCTTCTCAACACCAGCATTATTTTGACATATGAGAGCACCTAAACAGACCGAAAAAACATCACATTGAAAAGGAACTTTGTTAACTTTAAATTTGTCTTGATAAGCAATAGCAGTACCTCTACCCTCATCGGTTCGAATCAGTTTATAGCCGTTAAATTTGGGCTTAAGTCTTTTTCTCAAACGTGTCTCAGAAAATAAGCATACGTGTGGTTTCCGGCTTTTAAAAATATTTAACAGAGCTAATCGTCTTTCATGAGAAATTATAGAATTTACATTGATTGATGATATTTTAAGTGTAGTGACTTCCATCAAATTGCAATTGAGGCAATGAATTTAAGATATGCAAACATCTTTTCTTCTTTGCTTTGAAGTTTCTGGTAATTTGGCCAGAATTGCCTTATCTTGCACAGAAGATCTGTAAAAGATAAGTTGAATAGATTTCTTGCTTCACTAAGAAACTCATTGATGCTGTTCGGATCAGCGTTTATTGAAGGAGGAAGTGGAGGAATACGTTCTGTATTAATACCCTTTTTTGCCACATCGGCAAAAGACACTTGGTTACTAAATGATTTAATTGAATTTAGTACTTGAAACTTTTGGTCACTTGCATGATTCTTAACTTGTATGACTACCATGCTTTGTTTTTCTTTATATTTTTTGAAAGACGCACAACTAGAATCGCTAGCAGAGTAGCCTTCTAATTGACAGTTTGCACATTTAGGTATGGGAACCTGCTCATTTTTCTCCCTAAGAACTTTTACCGATTGAATACAAATATCTGAGTTGTGGGGTTCGCCACAAAGAACGAAACGGCTTTCATAGGCACAATACTCACCCGTGTTCTGAACCTTTGACATCGGTAACAACGAATGACAGACCTACTATGTTTTTTTTTCCAATAAACGCGTTGCTGCAATAGGTAGCTTACACGAATCAGGGGTGGAATCGGCTAAGGTGATAGTTGATAGTTGACAATCAAAATCATACCTTTACGTCCACGTAAGGTGATTATTAAATTGACAATCACCTTTTTGCCATCAATTTCATGTGACAGCTATTTAGGTGTCGCTTTCATACATTTTTGTTATTTTAATAGGTATGCACCTCGGCTTCAACTCCAAATAAATTAAATGCTTTAGTGAAAAAAGAATATACATATATTAAATAAGTTCAAATAAAAAAGTGAAATTGGAAAATTCGTGAAGTGCAATTTTTACTTCATTAGAACTTTTCTACACAAATGAAAAAAATAATTACACAAATGTCCAACTATTAAGAAGAAAAATGAGAAATAAAGCAAATATCTTGGAACTTTCAAACCCGATGAAAGAATTCATAGAATTATAAATATTCATTGTTGATTGCTATCATTTATTATTGTGTATTTTAGATTTTTAAAAAAAATCGCTTATCAAAAGAAACGTTTGTGTTTGTTTTGGGACTGCTTGATTTACCAACTGGAATAAGGTCAACGCATGTTCCACCCATCCTTCAATTGGCTTCAACTTAAAATCTTCTTGGGGGTGGTGGCTATCAAAGACAAGTTGGGGCTGACTGGGCTGCACCAATGGGTCAAAGTACGGTGGCTGAAATTACTGCTGCAGTCATTAAAAAAATGCAGTCAATACTTTGTCCATTTATGATAAAGTTTTTGCCTAAGGACACAACAAAATCATATTTGAAATATATATCATGAAAAATAAACACACATCAGCTGCTCGGAATGACAGCGTCGGCAAGGAAGTGATGTTTAAAACTCTAAGTGCCTCCAATAATCAATCATTTTTTAGTGATCGCTTTACGCAGAGTAAAGAGGAGTTGATAATCAAAAACGACAATCAAAAAGCGACAATCAACTATCACCTTAGCCGATTCCAGCCCAGATCTTTTAAAGATTCCCCAACTTCTGGTTGAACCGTGAAAATGTTAAGTTTAAGACCTTGTTCTCTGGTCTTCTGTGTAATGAATGGGACTATTTTGCTTATTTTCACATTCGGTGCTGCCTCATTAAGAGCTCGTTTCATTGCGTCTACCGACGTGTCACCATCCACACCCTTCAACAAAATTGACGCGCGTTTAGTTTCTTTAAGAGAAAATGAGTACGCTCCAATGCCTGTTCCGCGGATTTTCTCAATTACCATTTTATGTACACTCGCGTTGTTTACATAGACTTTAGTTTTCCTATAACCTAAATTAACGAATTTGTGGCTTAGATTTTGAATCTGACATTCAGAAGCTGCTAGTTTTACAACATCGCTGATTAAACTACAATTGGCCCCAAATATAAATATGGGTGGGCAAAAAGATTTATTACTCATCATAACATTTGCATCGAGTTGCAAAGGTTCTTGAACTACATCCGCATGCTGTTCGTTATCGTGTTTGTCAGCTGTATTTCTTGCTCTCGTACCTTGTTTTTGTTTTTTACTCTCCTGAATTTCTGATGACGATGCATCGAGACCCGCTAGCACAGCGAATGGGTTGTTGGCTAGACCAGAGTGCGCTGCTGAAGATGGTTCGATCTCTTCCACCTCTCTTCTCCCTCGCTTTCTCCCCACAGTGGCCACATGCTTAGTGGCCGCGTGTTTCAGATTGGATAGTACCGTCGTCCAATCACTATTGTTGTTGTTACTATTGCTTTCATTCGACGAATGTGACATGGTGTTATCAATTATATCTGCGATTTTATACGAATTTACACTTTTTATGGACGTAATGTCTTGGGGTTTTTTGTAAATTGATGAGATATTATGTGAACGAATATCTCTTTCTTCGGCGAATTCACTTGCACTTGTACACAATGTGTTAGTTGTTTTTTGTATAGGACGCTCATTCTGGAGCGTTAATATTTAGTGGTTTACTTGTATCCACTTTTATTTTAGAGTCACTGTCTCTTTTAATCAAAAATAATGGGCAAACTAAGGCCCTTATAACACTTTCAGGGGTAGGTAGTATCTCAGTAGTTTTCGTTAAGGTTTTCTGCGCTTACTGCATTCACCGACGATTGCGTGTGTTCACCGTGGCGGTTAAGCTCGCACCAAGTGAATGGCGATTGTGAGTTGATTCGTCATGCACTTGTACGGCGATCGTGTTACACATGAACATGGAAATGCGATCATAGTGACTTGGGCAGATGGTCGGCGAATTAAGTAGGTGAGTGACGAAAAATATGATTGGTGATTGGGTTTCAAAATAATGTATTTGTTTTGTTTGTTTTTTGGGTTGTTACTTTTGGGTTGAAATGTGTGCTGCAGTTGTGCGGTTACAACAATACAAACAACTCGAATTTAATAGTTTTATTGTAGCTATTACTTAAAAGAAGTTACAAAAAGAAGAAGGTTTTTTGCTTGTAAAAGAATAACAAATAGTTACAAAGAATTGAACATAAAAGATAGATAACTAAGAAAATTACATGTTCTCCTTTGTATGGTGCTGCCACCTAGCGATAGGCGAGCCGTACTCTTAATTAAAATGCCCAAAGAGTGACATGTTTGTGATGTCATCAATCAGCATCATCATCAGTATAAAATATGCGATCACAACATTTAACTGAACACATAATTTATACAAAAAAAAAACACAAAAAAAAAATACACTTTAATGGGGAAATTTCTCAAAAATTAAACTTCCCTTCTTGATGACTTGATAAAATGTGTGTCTTTATTCTGATTTTAAAAATAACTTATTTCTACCTTAACTAAATGCTATGTATGCACTTCTTGGTGTTGATTTGCCGACGAAGTGGACGGCGGCGGCTTCGTTTGCTCGGTGTTCGGTTGCCGAACGAGGTTGCCGGTTATTACCCGGTTGAATGTCCGCCGCTTTGCCTAAGTTGCATTGCATGTGTGCCTACTTCGGTGTTGGGTTGCCGGCTCGGTGGAGGTTGCCTGTTATTGCCTGGTTCAATGTCCGGCGCTTGCCTATGTTGCATCTTCTGTGTTAACTTCTACTTATCTCTTTATTTTGCTTACTACAGTATTCCATACTAACAATTAGTTTTGCTGACGGAATGTCTGCTTCGATGATATTTATTAAAGTTGTTGTCATCACTTCCGTCACACAGAACACAGCCTGTGTTGAGTGTGGGATCAGTATGAATACCACTTAAAAATGATCACTTTTATCTGTTAAATTAAAAAGGCGACTTTCCCTTTTGCTTTTGAACAACGTTATAATAATCTTTATTCTTTTGTTCTTCTATATATGTATATACAAAATTGCGTTAGAAGAAATGTAGGAAATCAAAGTTATACGTTCGATATTAACGTGAACAATAATTCATTTATTTGAACAATATGTAATTAATACATGGTATGATAATTAAATGGTATGATTATAAAGTGTGATTCTTTAACTGCTTAAAACGACCGTACAGCTTCGGTAAAACAACAGCAATCTCCGTTTTGTCTTGTTTCGGCTCTTTTATATTGTCACCTCCGGTGTGGTCTGATGTTTCGGTATTTTAAATCATGATGAGAGTTGGTTGAGTCTGTTGTTGTGATGGTGACATGATGACGTAATACTGGTGCAGTGAGGCAAAAGTTGTTTGGTAGAGTCTGGTATCCTACATCCGGCCATCCTGTGGATCGTTCGCCTCGGACGAATCACTGACTGCTTCATCAGCTTCCCTTCTCCATGGCTTCATGTGTTCGCTGCTCGTAGTTGTTTTATTGGGACCTCAGAAGATTGAGAGCATTTTTGAACTGTGTATCGATTATTTCTTCCTTTACTGCCTACCTCATACGGACTAAATGTTTCTGATATGAACGCGCCTCCACGATCAGTTATAATTCGGCGAGGATTTCCAAATAGTTGCTGCTGTCCTTGTAGACGTCGAACGACTTCGTCAGCGCTTAATGTCTTCGTCGGATATATCCAAGTATACTTCGACAAGCCATCCACGACTGTTAGTATATACTTGTATTGTTTTTGTGTCGAATCGATGGCGCCAATATGGTCTAGATGTAAAGTGTCAAGTGGTTGGTCCCCTTTGTCGAGCTGCTCAATATATCCTTCCTGTTTGCCCCCCTTCCGATTAGCTAAAATACATTTAATGCAGTTAGTTATACAATTTTGAATTTTCTCCTTAACTTTAGGAATATAAAACTCCTGCATAATAGAACTCAATGTTTTTTGAAATCCAAAGTGTCCTTCCTCATGTTTGAGTTTTATTATTTCCATTTCCATGCTCCGCGGAACTACCAGTAGTTCAAAACCATTTACAAATTTGCATAAAAACTCACCTTTCATTAAAAAGTTTTCATACTCTCCCTGCTTAAGAACCGCTTTTATAGAAGAAATAAATTCATCTTCTGCTTGCAGTTTCTTCAAACGTACTAGAAGTTCCGACTGTAGTGCATACACAACAGGGTACCTGCTCAGCGTATCAACATGAACCATTCTCATTCCAGGCCGATGTTCAACAGTGTAGTCGAAGTCTTGAAGGTACATGATTCATCTCTTCACAGCATTTGGTAGCTCACTTTTTCCAATTGTCTGACGGAATACTATACAATCCGTGACCACTTTGAACTTGGTTCCAAGTAGATAAACGCAAAACTTGTCCAGTGCTTTATAAACAGCAAAGACCTCCAAAACGTAGCTGTGCATCTTTTGTTCAGCTGGGCTATTTTTGCGGCTATAATAATAGACTGGATGAAGATTTTTATCATCGCCTTGCTGTAGCAGGATCGCACCTATTCCTTGTTGGCACGCATCCGTGTTTACTTCAGTGATTCCATTTTGCCTGTAAATAGCTAAAATAGGATTTCTGATTAAAGCATCTTTAAGATCGTTAAACGCTTTGCGCTGCTGGGAAGAAAATTGGAATTTAACATCTTTTCTGGTTAGATCAGAGAGCGGTTTTGCTATCAACGAGTAGTCTCTAATATGTTTTCTGAAGAACCCACTTAAACTAAGGAAAGCTTGCACATTCTTTACGTTTTTAGGTTCCGGAAAATGTTTGACAGCGTTTATTTTAGCTGGTGATGGGTTTATTGTACCATTCTGCACGACGTGTCCTAAAAACTCCACCTTGCGATGCAAAAATCTACACTTGGACCAGTTTATTTGTAGGTTATATATTTAGCTGCGGTGTCCAAGACCATTCTCAGCTTTCTTAAGTTTTCCTCCTCACTTGCTGCCCATATAATTAAATCATCTACATAAATGAATTTGACATTCCGAAATGTGCGAAGTTGAACTCATGTAGGCCTTCGTTTGTCACGAACGCGGTGTACTTTTTACTGGCCTCTGCTACAGGTACGTGAAAGTAGCAATTTTTAAGATCCAACGTCGTGTACACTTGGGCACCTTGTAAGTTGTCTATTATAGCTTCGGCTAAGGGATGTGGAAATCGAACTTTAATGGTTTTTGCATTAATCCTGCGATAATCAATACAAACCCTAGGGCTGCCATCTTTTTCCTTACCACAACCACTGGTCTGCTAAACGTAGAAGACGATGGGCGAACAGTTCCTTCTTCGACCCACTTTTCCACTTGCTGCTTAACAACTTCTTTTTCGCTAATCGGAAGGCGGCGGGGTTGACAATCTTTCAGCATCACTGTCATCTCTGTTGGACATTTCTTCTCCGAATTCGGCCTGTAGTTTCGAATTATTGACGTTACTTCTTCAACGTATTTGAATGGTGCTTCGACTTCGGTGTTCTCATTTATCTCTATATGCATAATAGGATTAAAGTCATCTTGGTCGAAAAAATCGGCCCATTTTTGTCGAAAATAACCCTTGCTTTTGAAATTATGTCGTTACCTATAATTGCTTCAAAATTAATTGCCGACTTTGGGACTACCAATATAGATGAGATGATAGAAACGTCATCAATTATTACCGTACCGCTAAAACTGCAAATTGTTTTAATTTTTGCTGATGCTAATCCAACCAGTCCTATTTCGCTTCTGGTCACAGGAGTCTTTCCTAATTTTAGAAACGCATCTTCTCGTAGCAGTGACACTTGTGCACCAGTATCTATTAAGGCCTGAAATGACATATTATTAATAAGCACCTGTTTACTGTTAAGCACCGAAATTATATTTGTAGCTTTTGATTGATTCTTGTTTGGACACGTTTGTGACATGTGTCCATTGCCATTACACGTAAAACATTTTGTTTCAGCTCTGCAATCTTTTCGTTGGTGCTCCGCAGATCCACAGTTAAAACAACGTAACACTGAACGCTGGCTTGGAAATGAGCGACTTCTCATCAATGTCCGCATATTGTCCCAACTCCTGCATTTGGTAGACGTACTCACGAAAACGCTCATTTTTATTCATTTTTCTGCTTTGCAATTTGGTGTAAATTTCAGCTTTGCAAACCGGCTTTTCAAATTCTGTGCACAGCTTCATCTTGAATTCGGCATATGACTTACAGGCACATGTTCGAATAAAACTTCATGCTGATCCAATCAGTTGTTTTTTTTGAAAAAATATATTTTTCTACTTCGGACCACTTTAATAGTGTTGCAAGCTCCTCAAACTCCGCAAACCACGTTTTGATTGAAACGTTGTCGTCCCCACTGAAAGTAGATAGCAAATTTTCAATGTCTCTTACTCCAATGCGACCCGTTGATTCTCCAGCTCCTGCACCGCTGTTTTGTTCCGCATTTGCCATTTTTTCCTCGGATTTAGAACATTCTTTTTCTGCCGTATGTTTCTGTCCTTCTTGGTTCTCTTCACTGCTCTCGAACTCAGCCTCACTTTTTTCCTCAAGAAATTTCTCCAGCCTATCAGCAAGTACTGCTTTAACACCTGTAGTATCCAAACCAAGACTATTAAGTTTTAGCTTCAATTGATCGACGGTGAAATTTTTTATCATTATATGAAAAGAAAAGAATATTAATTTCGAGTGATTTGATGTTAAAGTTTTGCGTTGAGCCCCCAAACATGTAGGAAATCAAAGTTATACGTTCGATATTAACGTGAGCAATAATTCATTTATTTGAACAATATGTAATTAATACATGGTATGATAATTAAATGGTATGATTATAAAGTGTGATTCTTTAACTGCTTAAAACGACCGTACAGCTTCGGTAAAACAACAGCAATCTCCGTTTTGTCTTGTTTCGGCTCTTTTATATTATCACCTCCGGTGTGGTCTGATGTTTCGGTATTTTAGATCATGATGAGAGTTGGTTGAGTCTGTTGTTGTGATGGTGACATGATGACGTAATAGTGGTGCAGTGAGGCAAAAGTTGTTTGGTAGAGTCTGGTATCCTACAGAAATACATTATTTATATTTACAGTGAACTCCCTCTTCACGGACACCCCTCTTATGTGGACGATTTCCTTAAGCGGACAAAATAAAGTGTGATGGTTGGCTGCTATGATTTTGTTTGAGTTTTTCTCCTCTAAAGTGGACAATTCTATTAAGTGGACATGGACAGTATTTTCATTTTCATTTGGTAAAAATATTCTCTTAAATGGACATTTCTTATTCACATAAGCGTGTCATTTTCTTTTATTTACATTCTACAAACAGTTGTCGGTATAGATACACACACACTGTACATAAGTTACATCACTATGATATTTTTGCAGCAAACAAAAAGTCCGTTTGCAACCCTTAGACCAGCATCATCAAAAATTTTAAATTTTTTTATCGGGAACAAGTGTTAAACCTTCCTATTGCAAAAATGGTTCAGGTTGCTAATGTTAAAGAGCGTTCTTCAGGAATTACTGTGCTAGATGCAATTAATTGGGCTGCTGCAGCCTGGAACAAGGTTTCTCAAGAAACGATAAAAAATGTTTTTCAAAAAATCTGGGTTTTTACGAAATCAATCAACCACCCAAATTGAAGACCTTACTTCAGGGGATGACATACCATGTAACAAACGTTGGTAATCCTATTCGAATTATTTATTAAATAATATAAAAATAAGACCAACACATGAGGATTCATATCATATGTTATCTCATATGGTCTTTAGGACAAATTATTTATAGTACGCTCCTTGTTGATACGCGTCTACATGTACATACCGTACATGTTCTATGACCTGAAAATCCTTCCAGTACGTCATTTGTACTGTTTTAAAGTATTGAAGACCTTCTTTATGAAGTCTGGAAATCGAAATTATCGTTTAATTTCAAATTATAATTTTCGTGGAAACTTTTCGTATACCGTATCTGTACAAAATTTTCGCACTACTGCGTATCGTAATTTTTATTCAGTCTCATCATGTCGTTTATTTAACAAGCTTCCTCAATCTATCAGAACAATAGCAATGCCTGGTATGCTTTTAAAACTTATAAAGGATTGGCTTTTAAATTTGAATTATATTAACTTAGAAAATATTCTTTCTGATGTTCTGGTTTAATTTTAGTATTTTCTTTTGAAGTACGAGGGCGGGTCAATAAGTCCGTGACTTTTGGAATAAAACACAGATTTTTTGATAAATTTTTTTTTTTTATTTTTCAACGTAGTCTCCCTTGAGCTCTATAAACTTTGTCCAACGCTTCTCCAATTTTTTTATCCCTTCCAAAAAAAATGATTTGTCAAGGTCCTCAAAATAGGCCTTTATTTGCGAGATGACTTCATCATTGGAGTCAAATCTTTTTCCACCAAGCCATTTCTTCAGGTTTGGGAACAAGAAGTAGTCGTTTGGAGCCAAATCTGGATAAAAGGGTGGATGAGGGAGCAATTCATAGCCCAATTCATGGATTTTTGCCATGGCAACTGCACATGTGTGCACCCTTGCATTGTCCTGGTGGAAAAGAACTTTTTTCTTGGCCAAATGAGGTCGGCTTTTTTTCAAATCGTCATTGAATCGGTCCAATAAGTTGGCATAATATTCCCCATTGATTCCCTTTTGAAGGTAGTCAATGTGGATTATCCCGCGTGCATCCCAAAAAACAGTCGCCATAACTTTATTGGCTGACAAACCCACCTTGGCCTTCTTTGGCGCCGATTCACCCTTAGAAACCCACTGTTTTGACTGTTGTTTGGTCTCTGGTGTGTTGTGATGGATCCATGTTTCGTCCACGGTTACAAAACGGCGCAAAAACTCCTCCATATTGCGATTAAACAACGCCAAACCTTCCTGTGAAGTTGTTACACGATTGCGTTTGTGGTCGACTGTGAGCAAACGCGGCACCCATCTTGCGGAAAGTTTTCTCATGCCCAAGTGATCATTCAAAATTGAAACCACTGAGCCATGCGAGATCCCTACGGCTTCCACAATCTCTCGCACTTTCAATCTTCGGTCGGCCAACACCATATCGTGAATTTTTTCGATTGTTTCGGGTGTAGAGACCTCAACTGGGCGTCCAGGACGTTCGGCATCTTCAGTGCTTGTACGGCCACAACGAAATTCAGTAAACCACTTTTTTACCATTGAAATCGATGGTGCAGAGTCCCCAAAGTATTTTTCAATCTTAGCCTTGGTCTCGGTAATGGTTTTTTTTCGCAAGAAATAATGCTTACTAAGCACACGAAATTCACTTTTTTCTATTTTCTCCTCAAATTAGTGAGTAGTCTGATAAAAATAGCTGTCAAACACAAACTAACTGACGCAGCAAGTTTAAATTTTGACAGGAGTCAACTGACAGATGCCTGTTGACAGGAGCAGTGTTGCCGTTTCAGTAAAGAGGTCAGAAATTCAAAAAGTCACGGACTTATTGACCCGCCCTTGTAATTGAGTATTTAAAGTACATTATTTTTCTCCTGTAATAAATCATTTTATTTGTTCAGTATTGTTAGTCTGTTTTAATTCATTTTTGTTAATTATATTAATTTGATAATGTATCTAAATTGTTGTAATAGGGTCACCCCACCCAAAACTAATATATATTTTAAATTGAGTAAGCCCACTGAAGTGGCATTCGACACTATTTTTAATACTTTGTATACAAAAAATACAGAATGTCGCTACTATTTCTAATATTTTATGCTTAATGAATTCATTTCCTTTTAAAAAAATGTCTGAATTGTACAATGATCTTATAAGAAATAAAAATTCAATCAATGTATACGCTCGCTTTTGTATTGGCTATTGGCCATGGTGAACAGCTGCGATGATTTTATTATTATTATTATGGCTATTATTGATTACCCTTTTTCAATCCCAACTTCCCTATAGAAGGCCAACGATGAGAGGTTGAGACAGGAGAAGGTACGCCGTTCATCCTTATCACGCTTGCGTGACTATAGCTGAATACAGATGAGGGTACGAGTACGTAGGTGTTGTTGTGGTCCCATCACCATTCCTGGTCACAGACACCTGATGGAGTGATGGTGGGAATTCGAATAGGTTGTTTAGGTAATGGGAGTGGTGGCATGCTTGCATCTAGCACGAACTAGCTCGCCGGATGGGGGGGTTCTTGCGCCCATTCCTAAACTAATTGTTACTTTTTTTCATGCCGTTTTCACCTTCAACAGTGTTCCTTCACTTCGTATGTGTATCTTCACTTCTCATCCTTTAAGATGACCACAACACTGACACAAGCACTATGTGTGAGAAATCCTTAAGATGGTGTTGGATTCCCCTTTGAGTGTGCCCACCCCATAGTCGTCGATACCAGTATGTGTCGTGACTCCTTGGTCATTGCGCCACTCTATTTTAGCAATGACCCCTACTTTGAAGACGTGAACTACTTCAGTTCACGTTGTTACCACTACACCGGGATCTTTACTTTATTCCCCTTTCATGCACTTCGTGTTTAGCCCCTCATAGCTATAAAGTAAGGTTCAATGATGGGCCAGACGAAAGGTGTTATTTTCACAGATTTATTCATGTAATTATTATTTAAAAAGGTCTTATTAATCTAAATTTATAATATGGACTTATATTATGTTTACCTTAATTCTACCTTAAAACCCTCTACTGCACAAGAAGCCATATATGGCTTTTGATTTTTAAAGGCCGACTACTAGGATTGCGTAACTGCCACAGGAAAATTACCGTTTGGATCGTCTAGAAAAGTTCCATGTGTATGTGATTTTATGTTTTTAGTTTTTTTTTGTTTTTTTTGTACAATCGCGAAAAACCGTAGTCAAATTCAACAGTGAGCGCTGCGAGAGTGCAGTGCAAAAATATAAAAATAAAAATTTATTTTTTATTGACTAGAGAATAATTTAAATGCTGTTATATTTTTTTTTAGTGAGATTCAATATTGGTAAGTAAAATTTAAGTGTTAAATGTTCAATTATGACTGTGGAATTCAAGACACGGCGAGTTTTTGGTAACGTCCATATATGGCTCCTTATTCATTCACAAAAATACTAATAAATAAATGTTCGCTTTTTTTGCAATGAGAAAATAATGATCTCGTCAAATTCTTTCTACGGAAACAGATTTTGTAGTATTCCTGGTGATGGATATGAGAGTGAGGATCAAATCCTCGAATCGGAGGATGAGCAGGCCATTTAGATGGACTATACAGAACATCTGGAGGTGCCTGAAACCGATGAAAGCGAGTACGACTCTGATGATGATAAACCATTGTCCACTTTGAGATCGAAAGATAAGAAGAAGCAAAAGGTAACATGGAGGAACAAGTCTCGTGCATCATTCATGGACAGCGATTATCCCTTCTTAGGCAGCAAAGAGCTTCCAGAGGAAATGTCCTCTCTAGAGACCCCCCCTGACTTATTTTCTTTTCTTTTCTTTTCACGGGAGAACTGTTTGATATGATTGTTGAGGAATCCAATAGAAAAGCATTGCAAGATAACATAAATAAGCCAGTCAGCATTACTCGACTCGAAGTGAAATGGAACAATTTGTCGGTATAACCTTATTCACGTCCCTCATCAAGCTGCCTTCTACTAGACGCTATTGGAACTCTCAATTAGGACAGCCTTTTGAATGCCATGCCATGTAGGCGGTGGGAGAAAATAAAAAGATGTCTCCATTTCGCTGATAATGATCAATTTGTGAAATTTGGCCAACCTGGATACGACAAGGCTTTCAAAGTCAGGCCACTCCTAAATAATATAAGGGAATTAATATTAATTTATTTTGTACTGAATATTGAAGGAAACGTTTTTGTTTTGTTATACCGTTGAACTGAATTCTATATTTATTTATTTTTTGTTATTTTGAAAAATGTGTAACTGCACAACCGGCCATATATGGCAAAAGTAATTTCGCATGAAAAATGTGTAAGTGCACAACCAGCCATATATGGCAAAAGTTAATATCTTTTAATAAAATTTGTTTAAACAATTTTTTTTTGTTTTAGTCTCTTAATTGTACAAAATGAATAACAAATATGACAATTTTTTTATTTTTTTTTTATTGGATCATAGTGCGTGAGTTATGCATTATAAAAGACTAATCAGCAGGAACAATTAATTCTAGTCTGTTTACAGAGTAAGTTCTTTTTTATATCTGAATTTTTTACAAACTGACTTAAAACTAATAGTTAACATAATTTGGAAAAATAAAAGTAACATAGTAGTAAAGTAACAAGTAATAAAGTAACATAGTAACAGAGATTTCATATGATGATGTTTTGTTGTTTGAGAGCGTTGAGTGTAGCCATTGTAGCGTTGGTGGAATAGCTAGTTGTGTAGAGATGAACCATATCGTAACTCCTCCCGCCGAAGTATGAACTGAAGGAATCGAAGGTCATAAAGATGCATAGTGATGGTGATGTTGATTTGGATTCAGAATTTTGCCCTTAGTATCTGAGGTTATTCGGATCCGATTTTTTGATCAACATTATGTCTGGATTGCTCTTGAATCGCCGTTTTGAGATTCGTCCATATTTTTATGTCCCTGACTCATTGGTTTACGGATAATAGGATAGGATAGGATAATATGAAAATTGGCTGCTTTTTTTAAATAATATCGAATTAAAACTAAACTACATAAAGTGTGATTCAGCTTCATATCTAAATGCAGTAAGAAATTAATAAAGTAAGTTTAATTCTAAAGCAACTTTGATGTTAATGCGTTTCTGGTTTTCCTCATTTACATTACGGAAATCTTTTAGTTTCTATCGACGAATTTTCTTTTTTTCTTCCGAATTTAGGTAATAATACGGATAAGGTCAGATATTTTTGAATGACTCAAGTTTCCACTATTTTGAATAGAAAGGTTGTGTATTTCTAAAAATTCTTTTTCTTTTACGAGTTGGGCTATTACCGGTTGTTCGACATTGATTTGTGGTGAATTAGAACAATATACAACTTCTACTAGAGAATACCACTCACGTGACTTGTAAATGCCTTCGAATATCGTAAGATTTTGCATTATCTCTACTGGTTTTATGTATATGCTCCCATTCTCAATATCAACTGGCAGACGAACAATAACTTTGGTTAGACCTGGAACAGTAAATAGCTCCGACATCAGGTTGGGTTTATAGTTAAGACAAATTCTAGTGTTATTATTTTCTAAAACTGAATTTTTCAAGTCAATGTTCATTCTTAAGTCCTTAAGCATTTCTGTACCTATGAGTCCATCGAAATAATTATGAAATTTGAAAATCAGGAAAGAAAGTTGAACGTCCGTATTTAGTTCCGGCAATCCATTCAAAACGACTTTCTGGTTAAGAACCTGAGTGCTAAAGATTGTCTTGATTTCTATTGGATCTATTAAGTATTTTTTTCATTTAAAGCTATATGTGGGCTTATAAAGGACTTGTTACTGCCAGTGTCAATTAAAAATTTCAATGGGTTGTTATTTATACTCCGTATAATTATATACGGTAAAAGATTAGAACTATAATTGTTAAAATCTATGTACCCGATTGATTCTCCGAGGCTTGTTAATGGAAAATTTGAGTCATCTATGTGATTGATATCTTGATGAAATGATCCAGGTATTTTTAGATTCTGGTAGTCGTTTTCAATATTCTCGCGAGATGGAATTGTAATCGAATGGTTTGTGTTATACTCTAGCGTGTTGTAACTTGTTTGCTGGTTATAATTTTCTGATTCCTTGGTTGCAGGAGTATAGATATCGTAATAGTTGTTGCCCTCCATATTGTATAATTGATTATGTCTAGGATATTGTGTGCTATTGTGGTGATTAGGGAAACTTCTAAAAGTTCTGTTAGTGTTCCTGCTGAAAGTATCCATTGGTTCGTGCGGGGGAAGCTGTCTGTGCGCTGAATACCTATTACTATTATTACTATTGTAAGATGATGGGTGTTGTCTGTTTAGGGGATATGAGTTATTATAGTTTTTGTTATGGTACGTAGGCTGGAAGTTGTTTAAATGGTTTGGAGGAGGTGTAGGTTGTACAATACTATTTATTGGAGTATATTTTGAAGGTGACGGTTGATTGGTGGGTATAAAAGGATGACGGATATTTTTGTGAGCAGATCTATTTTGGTAGCTATTGGTAAGTGGTTTATTTGAAACTTTATTATGTGAGAGTATTTGTGGTGCACTTTGGGGATCTTAAAAATAGTGATAATTTTGTTCTTGGAGACAAAAATAGTACGCTTCAGAGAGTTGTTTAGGTCTCATTGACCTTACAGTGGAACCTAATGGTTCCCTAAGCCCTGATACAAATGTGTTTAAGGACATTTCCTCGAACAAATTAAGTTTGGCTGTTATAACATTTCTATCGGTTTCGTGCACCTTAACATGGTTCGTCATTGCTGACAAAATGTCAATAATTTTTGAATAAAAATGTTCGAGAGTGTTCTGATTTTGCCTTATTTGGTGAAGGTCGCGAATTAGACTTGTTTCGTTTCTCTTGTCCGAGTAGTGTATCATTAAATTATTTTTTAACTCATTCCAGTTTATTGCTGTCCCATATAAATTCATTCACCTGTCCAATGATTTTGTTGCGAATGGCTCTTAAAATAATTTTCTGATAAACAGAACCCTCTAACTGAGGCATAAGACTAAGTATTTCATCAACATTAGTAAAAAAGTCAAAAAGTAATATAGGATTTCCATCGAATAATGGCAAATCCTTAACGGCATCAGAAATCCGTAATGAGTTAGAAATATCTACCGCTATCGAAGCTTGATCGTACGCCATCTTATCTTTACCGGTACTGGCAGATACGTTGTTTTTGGAAAACAAAAAACGTGTATTAAGCCCAAACTACATTCGGCAAAAAGTAAAGTATGTGCACGAAAATAGAAAAGTGCAAGCTCACACACATACGCTTCTGCTCCTGGTAGTCAACAACTAACCCAAAAAGATATTCTTTGACAACCGAAAGCTCTGCAAAAACATAAATAAAGCAAACAATTGAACCTTTTATTTATAAGAGGAAGTAAACAAAAAGTATTTCAAGTGCAACAAAATGTATTCAACGATTTGAAGTAAGTAAGTAATGAACTCAGGTAAAACTTATCATCAACAATTCCCATAAATGTCAATAAATAAAAATGCAAGCATATCAAATTAGTTTTTCATAACACATTTCAGGCATCTAGCTACATACAATTCTCTGGCATTTGCTTTTCGGGTAGGCAAATCAACCATAATAAAATTATACCCAAAGTTTTTGACGTTTTATGGGATGTTAATGGGTTGTTGGTTTCGATATTTCTTGGATCAGACCCATCTAACGATGAAATCATGAACTACCGCAGATATTTTGTGTTAGTGTATTAGTTTGTTCTGAGCTTTGAAAAAGTGTGTTACTTGAAAGTTAGAGGTATACCTAACTTTCAACAAAATGGTGTGAAAAGAGAAAAAACATTTTCGTGCACACACTTTACTTTTTGCCGAATGTAGTTTGGCCTTTAGAGTCTTTGCTTTCACTACTATTAATTAATCTACAATCTAAACTAGAATTTGAATCACTTAATAATCTATTCACAATGCTATTTAAATGTATATTAACCTTTCTCCAACTAGTATTATTTAAGTAACCAACTTTCACTTTTTTTTTTTTTATAGATGGGGGACATAGGAAAACCAATGAGTAGATTCGCAAAAATAGGACTTACCTTGCCAAAACAACCCGTTAACTGTTACCAGCGTTTCAGTTTCGGGATTTATAGTTGGCTGTTACAATATTCCCTCGACGTTTTCTCTATGCCACATGATGAGTTTCAAGCTGACATCAGGTCCGTTTTTAAGCTTGAGGATTTTAATCCTTCACTTCGATATTCCCTCGAAGTATGCTTTTTCTGCTTTTTTGTCCACCAATTTTATTTAGCTACTTATTAAATTTCACTATGGATTTGGGGAAAAGCAACCGACTGCGCCAGTTATGTATTATAAAAGATTAATCAGCAGAAACAATTAATTCTAGTCTGTTTACAGAGTAAGTTCTTTTTTATATTTGCATTTTTTACAAACTGACTTAAAACTAATAGTTAACATAATTTGGAAAAATAAAAGTAACATAGTAGTGAAGTAACAAGTAATAAAGTAACATAGTAACAGAGATTTCATATGATGATGTTTTGTTGTTTGAGAGCGTTGAGTGTAGCCATTGTAGCGTTGGTGGAATAGCTAGGTGTGTAGAGATGAGCCATATCGTAACTCGTGCAGTAGAGGGTTAATCAATATAATTGGGGTTAATGTGATTAAACTAGTTGGACTGCACGAACATATATAATTACGAGCATAAATTCTCAGTGAGATTCTAACACACGTTTGCCACTTTCTATTTTATCCATAATTATATCCACCCTTAGCGGATGTTGCAATCTTTCGAGGAGAATAAGTCTCAACTCGCTATTGAGCTAATAAACAAGCCAATTGTGTGCGATAAGGGAACTTTCACCATGAGCTAACGAGGGTTCGTGTCTTTGTTCGCCGATAGCGTATCTTTAATTTAACTATTAGTGCCTAGATGGCGGAGTACTGAATTCACAGTAAGTTGCTTTTATTTTATTTGCAAAGATTTTCACTATTGATTAACTACGTTGTTAGTACAATACACTTACAGCCTTATTTACAAACCCGGAGTCTGCTTAACTTTACGCACCCTCTAAAATGTCCTTCCGCAGGAAAACGTTATTTATAAACAAAAAGCACTTTGCGTTAAGCCTGCGTAACTTTAAATGCAAAAATTTGCGTTTAGAGGTTGCGTAAAGCTTGCATATTTTTTTTTTCGTTTTTCTAATGTCAGTTTGTTTAAATTTTTTCGGGGTAAATTTGAAAACGAAACTAAAAATTGATTTAAAAATGCCATTCAGCTTCGTGAATTTTGTTAACGACATTGATAAGATCGACTTAATAAATGAAAGTTTAATTCCAAGAAGGCGAAAATTATATAAAGCCAGGTTCAACCCCATGGAAATAAGAAATAAAGAATTTCGGAATAAATATAGATTTACCAAAGAAAATATGTGCAAATTGATTGATATTGTGCGTTCTGATCTCATTGGAGATAATCGGGGTGGACATATTCCTGTGGAGCTTCAAGTTATTTCGGCCATAAGGTATTGGGGCCGAAATGAAGTAATTAAACTTTCATTCATATCTACGTATGGTTTTCAAATAATTTTATTTTAGATTCAAGATGATGGAGCAGATATTCACGGCTTTAGCCAACCCACCCTTTGTGTTATATGTCAAAGAGTTGCAAAAGCCTTTGCTTCCAAAAGGCGACAGTTCATACAAATGTCAACATCAATTTCAGACCAAATTAAGGAAATGCGAGGGTTTCAAAGAATAAGAAACCTTCCGAAAGTTATTGGTGCAATTGACTGCACCCACATCAAAATTCCAAAAGTTGGTGGCCAAGCGGGTCAGTACTATGTTATTGGAAAAGGCTACTATTCGGTGAATACACAGGTTGTATGTGACTCTTCATTGAAAATTAGAGATATTGTTTGCCATTGGAGAGGAAGTACACACGATTCAAGAATATTTAGAGAGAGTCGCATAAAAGAAAGATTCGAAAGTGGTGAATTCAAGAGACTTTTGCTTGGAGATGGTGGATACGCCTGCACAAACATTCTCTTCACCCCCCTTTTAAACCCACGAACTCAAGCCGAATGCCAATATAATATTGCTCAAATTGCAACTCGCAATACTGTGGAGCGGTGTTTTGGTGTTTGGAAGCAAAGGTTTAGGATCTTACTTACGGGTATGAGATGCTCATTAAGAAACACAAAGATTACTGTTATCGCCTTAGCAGTACTTCATAATCTAGCTATTGAATTTAAGGATCCAATGCCAGGTAAATATGTATTATAAATTTAAGTGGATCTACTTCCTTATGTTTTTATCTTTTTATTAGACGATAGCGATCGCAACGAAGTTGAACAAGAAATTGCAAATGGGGATGAAAATACTTTGCACCATAATGCAAAACCAAAATGTATCCCGCAGTGTATTTGTACAACAGTATTTTGATGCCCAATAAAAACACAACCTTATGAACTTAATTCAATAATCAATGCTTATATTAACGCGCATAACTTTGGAAACTAACATTGTCAAAAAGCCGAATCATAGTTTTGTTTTAAAAGTAATTGCAATTTTAGCTTATGCTCTTCTTCTTCCCGTCGTTCATAATTTTGAAATGCTTTAATTTTATAAGCGTGTTCCTCTTGTCTTTGTTGTTCGGCGGTCTCCAATGCCTGCTGCTGCATTTTGAAGGTTTTCATTTTTTCAGCGTGCTCTTCAACCAAAAATTCCATTTCCTTTACTTTTGCTTCCTTAGCCACATGAAACATTTCAATTTTCATACGCTCTGAGGACTGAAATAATAAGGCATATGAGTATAATATAAACGTATATTTTGATGTACTTACAATCACAGCGGTTTGATATTTTTTAGTCCGTTTGGTTTTGGTAGTCTTATCTATTTGAATGGGCAATGTTGGAGGCTGTTCGGCCACAGGGTCATCTTCCATTTCTTCTTCATATATGTTGTATATCTCATTTAAATCGTTCTAAACAGTATCTTTGTTTAATAAATTGTAAGTTAGAATAAGTTTTAATACGTACCAATGAATCTGTCGCATCGCAATCAAACTCATTGTGATCAACCTCAAAATCTTCGGGTATGAGTGCCATCAGGTGAGCATCGTCGGGATCTGGCGACTTGGGAGGTGGGCCTCCACCTGTAGCATTCCTTTTCGACTTGTATTGCGATATCCTCGACTTCGCCTCCATTTTCGTCCCACGCCATTGACATTGAATTTGCACTAAACTTCTTTTGACCATACAGCACTGGTTAAATCTAAAACATTTCAAATAAGTGGATACTGACCGTAAATGAATAGCATACGATTCCAAAATGTTCTTCCGTGCATCACGCTTTACTTTGGAGGTGTTCGTATCCACACATTTGTTTTCTAAAACATGGATTTTCTCCTCGATCAACTGTCGTAGAAGTATCTGAAAATAGTGAGAAAAAAAAATTTAATTGACGGTGTAATATTTGAATATTCAGTTCATCACCTTGTCAGAGGAAATCCAATTTCCGACCAATTTCTTTTTATTTTTTGCTGTTCCATTTTTGTTTAGAAAATAATTCTCACAAGAAAGATGCAAGTTTTGTTTGACAGAAACAGCTGATATCATTCCGCGGGAAAAAGTAAGAGATTTCCGTTTTTTGTAATAGTTTCGTATTTATTTAGACACCAACATTGCTTAGTAAGCAGTCAGTGGACATTTTTTTATAATTAACAATTACAGCAAAGCCACATAGAGGCTGCGTAAATGTTTACGCGATGTTTAACTAAACAACATCGTAGAGGCGTCGTAAGGGAATCTAATAAATACGGCTGTTAGATCGGTTCACTCTATTTGGTTTAATGAAACTCACCGAATCTTTGTTCGATTCCCGTTGTATTGGTCTTGTTCCGTTGATCGTTGTTGTGCACAGCAATTATGACAATTATGCACCTGGACACTTGGACATAAAATAAAAGAAAAACGAAATATCTGAACGATCTTCACAGGGTTTAATGAATATGTTATATATATATATATATGTTTCGATACCCTAGCACTTAATCTACCTTTATGTCACAGAATACATATCTTGCAACTAGCTTACGATTTTCCGGACTGATGGGTGGCTCTTCATCTGGTTACAGAAGTAGACACACGCTGCTGGTTCTCGGCATTATCTTCATCGCCTGAAGGAAATCCTGCTGGTGATGAGTATCCCTTTTGTGGTGAAGATGTGGGTGTCAGCGTCGGTGTGCTACCGTCCTTGGCACTGTTGTTTATATATATATGTATAGTTCACTGTGCGTGCTGGTGTGAATGCACGTGATGGATTCCCTTGCGAGAAATCTGATGACGATAGTCCTTTTATACGTATGTTTCTGGTGGTGTAGATTGATGGACGTTGCTGTTATGTCTGGCTGCTCGTGTGTCTTTTTGATAAGACATTCCTAGCGTCTTGGTGGTGGTGAACTCATTCGGCTCAGGTGTTGTTGGGCTCGGATGATGCAGTGCGCGTTGGAATATTAAGCATTTGCGGCTGCTTTGATGTTTATTTTGCCGTGGAATTTAGCGTTCTCTCTGCTGGTCACCTCGATGTTCAACGATGGTTGATTTTCTTTACAAAAGGAATGTAAATAATTAAATCGATTTAATCGATTTTAAATCGATGGCCGTCGTCAGCGTGGTGTTTCGTCCTAATGTGTGTATAATTCATTACGCTGGTCGATTCTTCGGCTTACTGATGCACACATTTTGGTTGACGATGCCGTGTTCTGTCTGGGGAAATATTACACGAATAATGAGTACTTTTCACAACTTTATTTGCCCTAATTAATGTCTTTAATATGATTAATAATAATGAGATTATTATTGTAACGTTGCCTGGTCCTGGTGGCAACGTACTGTGTAATGTTTGGTCTTATTGGTTAATATCCCTCGACCCAAAACGTTAGCTATTATGCTGTCGTTTACCTCTATTAGCGACGAACGCTATGTTCATAGAGCGGGCCGAGGTTCAAGATAATTCAAATTGAGCGAGTTGCTCGTAAAAATAAAATAGTCTTTGACACGTTGGTTGCTTTCAGGAGAAGAACATTTATTTACGAAATCTTATGCTATTTATACAGAATATTTCTTTGGATTTGGTTCACATTCCAATCCACTCAGATTCTGGCCCTCGATACTTGAACCCTAATCATTTCATACCTTGCTGGTGCATATCACCCTATCAGCATTAAAATTATCTCATGCACCGGACGTTGGCAGCGGAATGCATAGTGCAACCCGAACCCGTCATAGTATTTGCTATGGTGCTTAGTGGTGAGGCAAATGCATTCACGAGATACATACTTATCTATGTGATTTGATTATGTCGCTGAGCATGGTCGTCACTTCGGACGGATACCGAAGGTGTCGGTATACACATAGTGTACCACGGGTAATAGTCAGATGGACATGAATTACTATCGCGCTAGACATGTTATACGACGCTCGATGCATGTCTCGCGGGTTTCAAGTATCGAAGCTCAGAACGAGAACATTTATAATTGAAAGACAAATGAGAACATTTATGAATGAAAGATAAATGAGAACATTTATGAATGTAAGCTAAATGATCGCTGATGTGATCCTTTCACACCACCCTCCTGGGGAGAAAAAAAAAGGAAATCATGATGTTCTTTTTTTTCTGCGTCAGTTGTACATTTAGGGATTGAGTTTCTAAATCTTGCTTATTCGTACTTAAATTAACAAATTCGAAACATTTCTTAATTTAATATTTCGTATACAATATTTCTTATTACAAAGTTTCTTATGTTATGTTTATTTAATATAGGTACCATATTTATTGGTTATTTCTCTTAGTGCTATATTTATTTAATATATTCCTTATTGGATATTTTTCTTAATGCTATATTTGTTTAATATATTCCTTATTGGATATTTTTCTTAATGCTATATTTATTTAATATATTCCTTATTGGATATTTTTCTTAATGCTATATTTATTCTTTATACAATGCAATACCATATTTATTGGTTATTTTTCTTAATGCTACCGCGGATTTTTTTTTTTCTTATATATATGCAAATGCTTTGTTTTTTTTTTGCAAGGCCTCTCCTTCCTTTTTTTTAAAAAAAAAAAAAATCTATGGTTTGGTTAGATGTTAAAAATCAAAAGTAAATACAAATTGCTTTAGTATGTATATATAGAATTGCTTAAGTCGATTTTTATGTACCTTTGTCCTCCTACCTTCGTACTTTATTACACAATTTACTCCTTCCTCAGACAATACTTCAAACGGTCCTATGTAAATAGGATCTAACTTTCTTCTATTTTCATTTCTTAACAAAACTAAACTACCTACTTCAAAACTAGTTTGCTTACTTCTGGCTTTTCTATCGTAACTGGCTTTTCTATCATTTTTCCTTTCTACGAGTAGGTATGTCTCTAGCATCCCTATGAGCGATTTGTAGTCGTTGTCTCAACTCAATTACGTAATCGTCATAATTTTATCTGGGGTCTACCTTTTTTGTCAGATTTGATGGTAACGCACATTGTCGTCCGAATACCAATTCAAATGGGGTATACCCTGTTTCTGCGTGTACTGAGGTGTTATAGCAGAACACATAATAGGGTAACCAAGTACACCAATCTGTATGTTTTTCAGATACGTAGCTTCTGAGGTATGCTGCGAGAACTTTATGGGAGTTTTCTAATGCTCCTATACTTTCGTGATGATAGGCCGTGGACTGCATCTGTTCTATTTTTAGTAGCTTGCACATATCCTTAAAGATTTTGTTGATAAATTCGGTTCCTTGGTCAGATGCTATTGTTTTGGGACCTCCATATCTAAGGATAAAGCATTCTACTAGTCCTTTGGCTACGGTGCTAGCTTCTTTGTTCACTATTGGAATAGCTTCAGTGAATTTAGTTAGTTCGTCTTGCAAGGTGAGGATGTAGTTAGTTAGTTAGTTTAGTTTAATTGACTATTTATTTCATATAAATAACTTGTTAACAATTTTAATTTTGATTTCTTAGTCTATTTTGGTTTGGCTTAAGGCCGTCTACCAACCAAGGTGAGGATGTATTTATATCCATTTACAGACTCGTCTAGTGGACCTACTAAGTCTAGGTAGATCTTGTCGAAGCTTGATTCGCTGTTGAAGTTATCTCCATGGGCTGCTTTTTAGGCGTAATATGTTTATTTTTCTGGCAAGAAGGGCAATGCTTAACATAGTTGGCTATGTCATTTTGCATCCCTGTCCAGAAATATTTTCTTTTAATTGATTTAAGCATGCGGTTTATTCCTGCATGTCCACTGGTTGGTAACAAGTGATAATCGTTGAGCAATATTTTTATTTTGTGAGGATCGGTAATCTTAATACATTTATCAATTAGGTGCACCTTTACATTACATTCTTTAAATAATTCTCCTAAGATATTTCTTAACTCGTGAATTGTATATTCTCGACGGCCGTCTGCGAGTTTCTTAATTTCTTCTTTGGTAATGTATAATTTATTAATGGATAGAGGTCCGCAGATTCTATGCACGTCCCGCGACAACATTTTGGCAAATGATGCCGATCGGTCTGTAGTGCTTTCCTTGGACCATCTTAGGAGTATACAATTCTTCTCTGGGATGTATGCCAAAACTTTGTTTTATCCCAGGATTATGTTAGTATCTTTTACTTGATGCTCTTCGTCCTCGAAACTGTTACATATTTTTAGCGCAATAATTTTATTCCCATGCGCTGGAGGTTTGAGTAGTTCTGTGATAACGCGATTATTTTCTTCGATTTCTGTTTCTGGTATGTTATCTAAATTTTCCAGTTTTGATTGTGACCGGGTGACGACACATATGTGGAGTTGTTTAAGTTGGTCAGAGTCAAATATTATGCGACTTAGTGCGTCAGCTGTGCAATTATCTTTTCCGGGTGTGTATTCGATGTAGAAGTTATATTCTTCGACTAGTAGTCTAAATTTAGTTAGTCTACTGGAAGGTTCCTTTAGGGAGAAAAGGTATACTAGGGGTCTATGGTCTGTAATAATTTTGAATTTTCTTCCAAAGAGATATGGTCTATAATGTTTTATTGCCCATACTATAGCAAGCAACTCCTTTTCGATAGTGCTATAGTTTTTCTCGGCGCTATTGAGAGTTTTGCTTGCATAAGCAATAGGTTTGTCATCGATGTTTGATAGTACCGCCCCTAAGGCAAAGCCCGAGGCATCTGTACGTAGAATGAATTCCTTGTTAAAGTTTGGGAATTGTAAAATTTGGGAGCTTGTGAGAATTACTTTTAAAAGTCGGAAGGACTTCTCACAATCCTGGTTAAAATTGAACTCTACATTTTTCTTAAGTAATCGGTTAAGTGGAATAGCTATTGTAGCAAAATTTGGTACAAATTTGCGGTAATAATTTGCGAATGCTACGAATCTCCTTACTTCGTCAGCATTTGTAGGTGTAGGATAATTGCTCATTACAGCAGTTTTTGCTGGATCTGGATGAATTCCCTTGTCGGAAATAATGTGTCCTCTTTCTGCAGGAATGCACATTTTCCTGGGTGAATTTTTAAGTTTACTTCTCTAAGTCGTTTAAATACATCGTTCAAATTTTTGTTGTGATCTTGTAGGTTTTTACCAAACACTATAAGGTCTTCAAGGTATACAAAACAGCGGGAGTAAGTGAGTCCGACCATGGCAATGGACATCATTCTCGAAAATTTACTGGGAGAAATTTTTAGTCCCATTGGGAGTCGTTTAAGTTGAAAATGGCCGTCCTACGTTGAGAATACCGTTATCAGTCTGCTTGTTGGTTCGAGCTCCATTTGGTAATATCCCTGACTTAGGTCGATACATGAGAAATAGACTGCTCCTCCTACCATATCATAAATATCACTTATGTTGGTTAATGGGAATTTATCGTCCTCTATTCTCTCGTTCACGTTCCGATAGTCTATCACCATTCGAAACTTCTGCAAACCGGTAATGGGATCCTTCTTTTCGGTACTATGAGAATCGGAGAGTTCCATGCAGAAACCGATGGTTCTATTATGTCATTCTCCAACATTTGGTCTACTTCCTCCTTGATATCTTTCTTCTGTGTATGAGGGAGATGGTAGGGTTTGGTATATTTCGGTGTACATCCTTCCTTCAATGCGATATCTGCTTGCCCTACATGGGTGTAAGTCAGCTTATCGCCTTCTAGGTGAAAGATGTCGTGGAACTTAGTACAAATAGCTGTAATTTCAGCCTTTTCTTCCGTATTTAGAGTATCGAAATTAATTTCGCAAAGTATTTTTTTTATTCTTGGAGGTGATACTGATGTTGCCTGTTCGCGTGGTAAGACGTAATGTTCGGAAGCGGGGAGTGATAACGGTTCCGCCCATTTAACTCTTACGTTGTTTTCGCGGGTGTTTACAATCCTAACGGGAATTTTTCCGTTTACGGCCGTTGATATAGATCCAGCCATATAGACGCCTTTACACAACTCTTGGGGGTAAAACACTCGAGAATCGGTATGTTTTGATTCTAGCCAGTAGGTTGCTTCGCACCTTGGCGAAATAGTTATAGTTTGTAGGCCATGGCTTGAAAATATCGGTATGGAGACTTGCCTATTATTTATCTTGAGCTTCAAGAGTAAGCTTTCTAGATCAATTATTCCGTTAGGAAATTTGCTCCAATAATACCATCGACTGGAAGGGGGAACGAGTCGGGTACTACGTGAAATTTTTACGGGATACTATTTCGTCCGAAATGTAAGGTGCTTGTACATGTACCTTTCGATCGTAGATCTCCTGCTATACCTATAATGGTTGTAATGTTTCCTTCATCTATTGGAATGTGTCTCTCAACTATCGAACTTTTCACTACGCAAATTGATGCTCCGGTGTCTAGCAAGCATCGTAAGGTTTCAGTGTTATTGAATTGAATTTGTACGAAAAGGCCGTTTTCGATCCCCGTTGTGTATATGGCTTGGTTAGTACTTCTCATATTGTTCCGGGCTTGGTAGCTAGTACTCGGAATATTATTAGTTGGGGTACTGTTCAGAGTGGACGTATTACCACAGGGTTGATAGCGGTTATCAACCTGGTAAGCAGGCCTGTAGTTATTGTTTCGGTTATTTTGATGGCCTGGTCTACCGTTGTTATTGTTTCTTAATTAGCCTGATTCTGATTTCGTTGATAGTTTGTCCTATAATTGTTAGTTGGGTTATTTTCGTTATTTTGGTGACCTGATCTATAGTTTTGTCTTTGACCACTAGAATTTTATCCTCTAAAATTATTCAACTGTCTCTGGGGGTACGGGGGCCTTCCTCCGAAATAATTCATAAATGCCGTTGGGTTTGACCCTTGATCTGCTTCAAGTAGATGATGGATTGCATCTTTCAGCGTCAAGTATGAGTCGTAAGCGATCATTAACCCCTTTTTTCAAAAATGCTAATCCCCTGCGGTCGTTAGCCGCCGTCAAAATTGCTCGGGTGGTTTCACCATGGCAGGCAACCTCTAATTCAGTCATTTTGTTAACAAGTGTTTCTATGTCGGTAATGAAATCTTTTACTGGTCGGTTACCCTGAGTTGTTCTACTTAATTTGGTTTGAATGATTTCTATAGTCTCCTTCGGTCCACATTTTTCAAGCAAAGTTTTCTTAAGGTCTGTAAAGTTCTGAGGAGCGTTACTTCCTAGTTCTGTAAGGGCTTTCCCTTGAAGTTTACATTTAAGGATAAACCTAATTAAAGTGGCTTTGGAGCTGGAGGTCAAGATGTCATGGTAGAATTCGATACAATTCAGAAAATCTCTTAGGTTTTCAGTTCGTTTACTGTCGTCATCAAACGTCAGCGTCGGCAGTTTTTGAGCCGTATTGAAACTGAAGTCTTCACCACTCATAATGACTATTTTTAGTGGCTCTGGGGGGTCTGAATGTTGGTTTTCGGGGGTTTTCTCCCGAATACTATTATTGACTATATCTTCCGAATTGATTCTGTATTCGTTTGCTTGAACACCTATACGTTTTAACTTGACAAGTTCTAGCTCGCTTAATGCTTTTTGGTCTATTCCCTTGAAAATTTGGACAAAGGTACTCCAAAGAATTTGGATTTGCTGGAGCTTTTTCTCGGCGTTCTCGGGAGTCCTGGTACGGTTTGGTAACTTTTTCAAACTTTCGTAGCACCTTTCAAGTTGTTCTAATGCTTCGCCTACCTCAACAAAAATCATCGACCTGGTTACCTATTTCGAGAGAGAAAAGTTGTTTTTTTTTCTATTTTTTTTTTTTCAATATTATTCATTTAACATTGTTTAGTTTGAATTAAGAATGATAGTTAATAAAAAAAAATAGAAAAATGTATGATGCTGGTGTTATACCCTCGCTGGTCGGGACTCTAGATGATGGGTGACGTCTGCGATGAGCTTTCGGCGAAAGTGTTGAATGAATAAATAGGCTAATCCTACGAGCACTGCGGTTACGAACATCAGCCCGAGGATAATAGCCGTATGGTCCGGTGGATTCTGGTTCGAGTTCAGGGCATTGACAAACGGGGGTCCGGTATTTATAACCTCAGCCTTACTTTCTTTGCTTCCCATTCCGGGCAATTAGATCGGAAACTTGGGCAAACAGGGAATGGAATTGTGCTTCTTCTTGCCGGTTGTTGGCTTTCTTGGCTCCGCGATCGTATCTTAAAGCCTTTCGGATCGCTCTAATTTGCTGCTCGTATCTTTTCCGGTCGTCTGAGTTGGTGCCGGGGATGTTGGCTATGCGATACAGCTCTCGTATGCGCTGCTTCCGTTTAACCGTTTTGCCTCCTCTCTTTGACAGGGGTGCGGTGGGAGGTAGGATGGTTTTCTCTGCCTCCTTTCGTCGCAACTGGCGACTTTTGTACTCCTCAAGAGTGAGTGGTTCTGGTCCGGGGACGTTTCTCGGGGCTTCTGGGGACGCGGATGGCACCGCGGGCTTTATCCCGGAGTTCCTCAGGAGGTTTTTGGCCTTAGCGATGTACTGGGCAGCTATGGCCAGTATTTATTTGTGGGTTTTCCCAACTGGATTTTCATCCAGGCAGAGTGTTTTCTTAAAACTTGGGAGCTCTTTAGCAAGACAGAGTTCTTCTCCTGGCAGGATCGCCATGTAACGTTGCCTGGTCCTGGTGGCAACGTACTGTGTAATGTTTGGTCTTATTGGTTAATATCCCTCGACCCAAAACGTTAGCTATTATGCTGTCGTTTACCTCTATTAGCGACGAACGCTATGTTCATAGAGCGGGCCGAGGTACAAGATAATTCAAATTGAGCGAGTTGCTCGTAAAAATAAAATAGTCTTTGACACGTTGGTTGCTTTCAGGAGAAGAACATTTATTTACGAAATCTTATGCTATTTATACAAAATATTTCTTTGGATTTGGTTCACATTCCAATCCACTCAGATTCTGGCCCTCGATACTTGAACCCTAATCATTTCATACCTTGCTGGTGCATATCACCCTATCAGTATTATAATTATCTCATGCACCGGACGTTGGCAGCGGAATGCATAGTGCAACCCGAACCCGTCATAGTATTTGCTATGGTGCTTAGTTGTGAGGCAAATGCATTCAAGAGATACATACTTATCTATGTGATTTGATTATGTCGCTGAGCATGGCCGTCACTTCGGACGGATACCGAAGGTGTCGGTATACACATGGTGTCCCACGGGTAATAGTCAGATGGACATGAATTACTATCGCGCTAAATATGTTTAAATATCAACTGAGTGGAAAAATAAAAAAAACAATCTGAACCAATGTGTACTTTTTATTTAAACGAATATATTGAACACGTCTTTTACAATCGAGGTCTGGATTAAATCTAACTGAAGATCGTGGCTCCGACTGGTCGCTTGGATTCGTTGTCAAATATGTTTATTACTTCTGTGGAGTGCTGCTTGTTTTCTTTGGGTGGCTTCTTTGTTGCAACGTCGTTAATATTGTTGATGTCGATTGTTTCATCATCTTCTTGTTTGAAGTGATGTTTGTTTTTATTAGGTGACTTCTTTGTTGCGTCGTCGTTAGTATTAATATCTTCCTGTGTGGACTGCTGATGTTGATTTAACACAACATTGTTTATGGTTGAATCTGGTTCTTGCTGAGTGGACTGCTTATGTTGATTTAACATAACTCCTCTTCCCCTAGTTTTTCGCCTCCTGACGAAATTATATGTTTTGTAGGAAAGTATAATAACTAATGCTATTACAAATATGGTTGTGAAACTAAAATTAAATACCTTATGAGTATCTAAATCTTTTAAAATTACATCTATATTATCAATGTCCAAGTTTATATCATTCATGCTTATATTTGATATTTTTACATCTAAATTTATGGGTTGGTATCTAAAGTTTACATAGTTTTTATAGCTTATATTAAGAACAGAGATTTCGCAATTTTGAAATTTTATTAATACATTGTTTTTAATTTTTAAATTATTCCTTTCATCACAAGTACTCTGTAGTGTTACATTAGCGTTTTTGATTAAAATTAATCCTTCCTTTATTTCTGTTACAATGTTTCTGTTTACATTTCTTACTTTAGTACAAGGGTTACACATTCTAAATTCTCTTAAATGCTTTATTTCATTTTTTCCTTCTTCATAATACATTTTAGAATTAATTAACAATTCAGTAGGTTCAAATTTTATTTCTTCTTTTATAGAATTGGTAATTGGTAGGATTATGGCTTGTTGGAAAGGGAGAATGTTATTTGGAATTTGTATGATAAAAACTATTTGATTTTTTCCATAAGTAGCGCTGCTAACTTTAATTTGTTTAAGTTTCATAAATCCTATTTCATTTTCTTCAATTCCTCCAACTCTAAGCATGTTGCTAACTAAAATACCTAATCTGCTGCTAAGGAGGTTGTTCTGGATAGTTTCAATGATATTGTCTATGTGTTCGAGCCTATTTTCTATTTGTAGAATTATAAGATCTTTAGCTACGTTCGTTGTTGGTGATTCCCATGAATTATTAGGCAATCGATTATAAATTTGTTGTATACTTGATTGTAGTTGCAGGTTAATTTTCACTTGCTTATTATTATTGTCTATCAGTTTCTCGGTTACGTCATTAAGTTTCCTTATTCTTTTTTCTATAGCTATTCTGTCTTCTTCATCCATGGTTCCAAAAATAAATTGCAGAATGCTACCTCCAAAATTGAATAGTCCTCTTTTGATTATATGGTGTTTAGTTTTCTTATATTGTGTTATTGTCTTTAATTCTGTTCTAAGGTTGTCTAATCTTTGAAAAATATCAGGGGGAATAAATTTTGTTTTCACTTGATTTGTCTTCATCACTATTCCTTCTAATTTGTCAATAAGTGCTTCAATATCAGTGGTATTTATTATGTGAACTATATTATTGTAACCGTCAACTAAATTTGTATATCCGTGTTTAATTATTGTATAACCATTTTCAGTATCTATATTTTCAATATTTATTTTACTACTATGTATTACTTTTATTATTATAAGAAACAGAAATACTTTCATTTTCACTTCCTAAGCTTATACTTTTGTAGAGCGAATTTGGATGTACAGGGGTCGTCTTCTTCAGAAATTGTTCCTATAGACCGCAACTCTCTAACTTTTGCGTATTCACTTCGAGTTTTATTCGCGTATTTCAGATTGTTTTTGTTTTTAAAATTATCACGAGTTTTTCTTACACGTTGTATATTGCGACTATGCTGTTCTTCGGTTGGACCGTATCTGAATACTGGTTCCAGTTTGTTTCGATCAGCCCGTGGGTTTCGAATGAATGCTTGGCTTCTATTTTCAAGATAACTTTCGCGATCTTTGTTTATTTTAGATATGATGCAAGCTTTGTTCTTAATGATGAGCTCGCGAATCTTTATCTTATCGCATTGACCGTAGTGTATATTAAATGGTGTGTCTTTAGTAACGCTATGTACAGAGGTATTGTACAGTCTGATAGCTTTCGCTACAATTTTTCTTATTTCATTAGTATTGGGGTTGGTTTTTCCTTGAGTTTGTATTCGAATTTTTTGTTTTAGTGCTCTATGGAATGACTCTATGTCCGAGTTCCCTGTATGAGAATTTACTTTTGTAAAATGAAAATTAATATTTTGTTCTTTTAGAAATGAGATTAATCTAGGAGCATTAAATTCATTGTCAAGGATAAGTTTTTCAGGTTTCTTTGGATGAGAGATTAGTTCAGCTATATTCTCTTCTAGAGTAATATGCGAAACATTAGGAAGGTATCTAAATTCTACGAATTTGCTGAATCTATCTATACATGTGAGAAATTTTGTTTTAGCTGTTTCGTATATATCCATGGACATAATTTCTCGTATATCTTTTGGGGTTTCAGTAATATGAAATTTACCTTTTATAGGATGCCTATCATATTTATACATGCTACAAATATTGCAAGAGTTGATTATTTCGGTAATTAATTGACGAAGGTTTTTGAAGTAGATTTTCTTTCGTAATCCTTGCCAATTTTCCTCAATACCTGCATGGTTATTTTCGTGTTCATGATAAAGGCGTATTTGTTTTACTGCTTCCTCTTCTGAGATTATGTCTTTGCATAAGTAGGAACATTTGTAGAACTTTATTCTAGTTCCATAAAGATTTATTAGTTTCTGTTGCAGAATATTATATTGAGATTCATCAAAGTCTGTAAAAATGCCTGTGGGTTTATTTTCTATATAGGTCTTTATTAAGTTTTCAAAATCATTACCATTTAAAATTTCTATTCCTAGAATAATTCTTGTTTTGCCTTTTAAAGTTTTAATTTTTATTTTGTTGCCGGACACAAGTATGATTTGTTGCGAATATGCATTGACAGCAGTGTCTTTTATTGGAAAATGATCATTACTGTTTTCAACTTGGGAATGTATTGTGGGTATCATACTGTGATTGGCCTTGGCTAAATTTATTTCTCTGGAGAGAAAATCAGCTACAGTATTATTTTTTCCTTTAAGGTAATCTATCTGAAAATCATATTCTCCTAATTGGAGAATCCATCGCTGTAGGCGAGGAGAAATATCCTTTCCTAGATTTTTAGCTTGAAGCAATTTCAGTGGCTGATGATCTGTCTTGAGATCGAATGTTTTACCATACAGATATGGTCTTAGGTACCGTATTGCCCATACAATAGCTAATAATTCTTTTTCCGTTGTGGAGTAATTTCGCTCATGTTCATTCAATGTTCGAGATATATAACTTACAGGATGACTATCTTGGGATAGGACAGCTCCGATAGCGTGGTTGCTAGCATCAGTTGTCAAAGTGAATTTCTTTTTGAAATCCGGATACGCTAATATAGGTTCTGTTGTTAGGTATTCTTTAAGATCCTCAAAAGCTTTGAGATATTCTCCATCATTTACGTTGATTTTAGAATTTTTCTTTAGGCATTTGGTCAAAGGTAATGCAATTTTTGCATAATCCTTAATAAATTTTCTATAGTACCCTGTCAGTCCTAAGAAACTTTTGATTTGTTTAGTAGTCCTTGGTACCTCTATTTTTTGAATTGCAGTAATTTTGTCTGCATTGGGCTTTACACCATAAGAAGTAATAGTATGTCCCAAAAATTGTGTTTCTTTTCTTAAAAAGTTACACTTATTAATTTGAATTTTCAAATTATATTGTCGTAGTTTTTTGAAAATCAAATGAAGGTTTGTCATATGTTCTTTAAGAGAAGTTGAGAATATTAATATATCATCAAGGTAAACGACACAAATTTTGCCAATGTAATCTGTCAATACTTCGTTCATCATGCACTGGAATGTCGCCGGTGCATTTTTGAGTCCGAAGGGCATGCGTAAAAATTCGTAGTGTCCTGAAGGTGTTGAGAAGGTGGTCTTCTCTATATCCTTAGGATCGTTTCTTATTTGGTGGAAGCCTTTGGCTAAGTCCAAAGTAGAAAAGTATTGGCATCTGCCAAGTTTATCAAGCAATTCATCTATATTGGGAATTGGGTGCTTATACTCAATTGTCTTTTCGTTGAGCTTCCGATAATCAACGACAATACGCCATTTTTCTTGACCAGAATTATCTTGCTTTTTAGGCACAACCCATATTGGGGAGGCATATGGCGATATACTCTTTCTTATAATACCGTCTCGTAACATTTGAGAGATTTGCCTGTTAATTTCATCTTCATGAATTTTTGGGTATCTGTATATTCTTGTGTAAACTGGTATGTCATCCGTCGTTCGGATTTTGTGCATGGTCTGCGTAGTAGAACTAAGAGTATCATTTTCACGGTAGAATAGATCTCTATTTTCGTGAAGGAACTGCTGGAGTTCCCTCCGTTCCTCGAAGTTTAAGTCTTCGGGAATTAATTGATTTATACTCATGTGATTTACGCTCAACTGAGTGATATTTTCATAGCCATAAGGGCATTGCAAACCCTGTTTACTATTAATAAATGAAATTTTATTTTTATTTATTTCTAAATACTCTTCCTTAAAATTTATAACAGCATTGATAGGTTTTAGCACATTGGTGCCTAGAATCCCATCAAATTTCTTATTCTGAAAATCTAATAATATCCATCCCATTGTGGAGTCATCTTCTTTGAATTCCACTGGTAATCGAGTTATTATTTCCTCAGATATTTGTGTTTGCGTGTTTATCGTACTAATAGATAAAGGTTTATTTAATTTAATTCTTTTATAATATGGAAATTTATTTTTATTTAAAAGTGATATGGAGGCTCCAGTATCTACTAGGAGTCTAAGCTCTTGATTATCTATATGAGCTAATATTATGGGAAGTGTCTCGACCTCCCGGGGATAGTAAAATTTACAACTGGTTCATTAGTATGATCCAAATTATTTGTTTCCATAGGTCGAGGAATATTCCTATGTTGATGAGAATTACCAAATCCAAACCTAGTGTTAGGATTTCTATGTCCTAAAATTCGATCATTGTTAGCTCTTACCTGAGCAGAATTATTTATATCTACCCTCGGTCTATAATCATTGTGATTCTGATTAGACCTATACTGCATATGGTTATTAAATTGAGGTGAATTTTGCCTGAACTGAAAGTTTTGGTTGTGTCTCTGATTACTATGATTATTGCCATGATTTTGGGGAGGATTGGGTTTAAGGAATTGTTGTGGTTTATGATTATCATTCAATTGTTTGTATCTACTTAATGTATGATATGCATTACTTAAACTATTTATATTTTGAGCAATTATAATGCTTGCCTGAGGGGCGTTTAAATTGTTTATGAATTTATTAAGCACAATATTTTCATTATTGGTTGGATTATATATAAGACTAGGTTCTAACTTACATTTTTTATTTAATTTTTGTAGGATGTTGTTTAGCTGCTGGTAGAGGGAATTTAGATCCCTTGCGTGGACAGCATGAAGATCCTGAAGTAGCTGCTCGTACGTTTCCTTCACTCCAAAGTCCTGGAACAGGCAGGGTTTAATCGAATCCCATGTTGTTTCTGAGGCTCTTCTTGCCGAGTTGGCTGCTTCTCCTTGTAGTTTATTTGTGATAATGAGGTTTGCCAAGGGCATATAGGCCACCTCAAGTAAATTGTATAAATAGTCCACATGGTTACTGAAATTTATGACATCATCGTTGGATCCATCGAATGTGGGGACCTTTTCTAGTCTGGTGATGATTGCTGTTTGTTCTGCATTAGCCATATTTATTATTTTTTTTTTTTTTTTTTTTTTTTTTTTTTTTTATATGTATTCTTTTTGAGTTGAATGTCAAATGTTTCTCCTAGAGAATTTTGTGCATTGAAATATGTTCCTTTGGAATAAATTTTCTTGGGCACCACTTTTTTCACTATTCACTCACGAACTCACTTAATATTATTATTAATTTATGTTTCGGAACTTGTTCGAACACTGGATAACATCTATCGGATCTTTGCGTGATCTTCTTAGCGTTATCCTACCGACTGCGCCAAATATGTTTAAATATCAACTGAGTGGAAAAATAAAAAAAACAATCTGAACCAATGTGTACTTTTTATTTAAACGAATATATTGAACACGTCTTTTACAATCGAGGTCTGGATTAAATCTAACTGAAGATCGTGGCTCCGACTGGTCGCTTGGATTCGTTGTCAAATATGTTTATTACTTCTGTGGAGTGCTGCTTGTTTTCTTTGGGTGGCTTCTTTGTTGCAACGTCGTTAATATTGTTGATGTCGATTGTTTCATCATCTTCTTGTTTGAAGTGATGTTTGTTTTTATTAGGTGACTTCTTTGTTGCGTCGTCGTTAGTATTAATATCTTCCTGTGTGGACTGCTGATGTTGATTTAACACAACATTGTTTATGGTTGAATCTGGTTCTTGCTGAGTGGACTGCTTATGTTGATTTAACATAACTCGCTAGACATGTTATACGACGCTCGATGCATGTCTCGCGGGTTTCAAGTATCGAAGCTCAGAACGAGAACATTTATAATTGAAAGACAAATGAGAACATTTATGAATGAAAGATAAATGAGAACATTTGTGAATGTAAGATAAATGATCGCTGATGTGATCCCTTCACAGAATGCTTACCAATTGTAATTAATTGACTGGCTTGAACTATGTAGTATATTTGCTAGACGATTTTTATTTCGTTTGGAGACTACTGCTTCTGCTACTGTTGACGGCCATCGATGAAAAGACAGAATTTATCGATGGTGGCTGTCGTATAACATGGCGGATTCAGTCTTCCGGCATTTTCGCTGACTTTAACTACACTTTCGCTATCTGCGGTTGGTATCTGTTGCCAGAATTATATGTTGGGTTTGCAAAGTGTGGATGTGTTCGCACACTTCGAGTGTAGGAACGAAATGTTGTTTGCTGATTTGGGGTATTCAGCAAAGTTGGTGGATTTTATTTTGTATCATGGCCCCTACAACCATTGATCTGTTTTAAAAATGTATCCTCGCTAGTCAGACGAACCGTCTGCAATCAAGTTGATTACTGTGCCGCATGCGACAAAAAATGTTCAGACAGATGAGGGATGGAATGATAACTTGACGGAAGATGTCTTAAGCGTTATAAGTGTGAATGACAAAAGTAACGATGAAGAGGACATGGCTACTTCGGAAGCAAATGCTGAAATAGATTGTTACTCTTACAAGAAGGTGTTGAGCGCTTGCGAATCTTTGTGCAAATTAGCTTTAATAGCTGGGGATGAAAAGGCAATGCAGCTGACATCTGTTCTTCGATCTCAATATGAGTCAGTGGTAGCTAGCGGTTGTAATCTTCATCAGAGCCGGATTGTAGATTTTTTTTAAAAAACAATTATGGACAATATTTGTGTATGTACCTATTTTTGAAAAAGCGAATTAAATAAAACAATTTTGTGTTCTTTTTAAAATTTTCCCTTGAGCGGACACTCTCTTATGTGGACAAAAAACTCTGGTCCCTTGGGTGTCCACTTAAGAGAGATTTCACTGTATTATGAAAACTGTTTACTTTATGTTTTATTTGACATGTTTTCCGTGCTAAAAATCAGTGTTGCCGTTTGCAATATGAAACGTAATAATAGTATAACAAAATATTTATGAGATGTTTCAATCGAGTTGAGATTATTTTCATCTGTCGCCAACACGCTGCACAATTGGTTTGTTAGCATTTCCGTTATTGCGCACCTTTAATGCTTACATACATAACAATATATATGTCGGTAATATATTGTAATATATCAAATATGTAGAAACACCAATATAGTTAATGACTTACGTGGATTGTAATGTCTCGCGGCGCAGGGCTACAAGACTATGTTCAGTCGGGCAAGCTGGAGCTGGAAATGGAAAGAGACTTTTTGGGGGTGCCCTTGCTTCGGCTATTGCGCCAGTCAGCAGATTCCCAGCAGCAGTGACCTGCTGCGTGCGGGTGGGACTTTCTTCGGGAATCGATCATAAGTTGGCACTGCGAATTGCAACAATAAAACTAAGGTTGTCTTGCTAAGAAGTCCGGGTAAAGAGTCCACTTTATTAATCACAATTACGGAGTTTATATACAGTTTTTATTGCTGCATATGCTAAAATATCAAACCCATCATCGAAATATGTATTTGTACTTAATGTCATTATTAAATGCTGGCTATTACTTCTGTTATATTATATTAAACAATCAAAAGACCCGTCACGTTCGAACTTTTAATCAAAACTCATCGCGGCTGTGTCATCCTACCGATCATGAACCTATATCGAAAACGTCGTCACGCTTGAACACTCAGCATTAATCGATGGTTTGCAAATTCGATGACCCAAATTGCGACATCCGGAAAGCATTGCTAGCAGTATTATATTTCTGCAAGGTGACACAACTGGAGTTGTCGGCTTATAGCAACCTGACGATTTCCGCTGAGGGGTCAACCTGACGATTTCCGCTGAGGGGTCAACGTATTGGCAAGGCACAACATCCCTCCACCCCCGGGAAAATGTCGTGACCGGTAGGATGACTCAACCAACTAGAGCGAATACAATTTATTTAAATTACAACTTAAAAATAGGTTTACATACATCAATGGTATAATGGTTACTATATATAAAACTTAATTCTAATATTTGTATTGATTTAACTTAATTTTAACATTTGCATTGTTTCAGTTCAATTCAATTCTTATTTAAGTGAACATTAAAATAAGACTTAAGTCTTTTACAGTACATAAAGCTAATTGGTTATCAAATTTATTAATCGTATACAAAATATCATTTCTTATTTTACCATCGAAAATATATATTTTCCTTATTATTTATCGGATTGATATTTCATTACCTTATATTTGAATTTGACAAATTCTAAAAGAATAACAGCTAGGCTTACGGGCTATTGTACGTCTTAATTATTATTTTATACAATAAGAGTAATAGAATTTAGAAAAACTTACAAATTGAAATTTAAATTCAAAACGGATATTAAAATAATTCAAAATGGAACTTAAAAATATCTAACAAAACAATCTCCACTCGGGCAAATGTAATACCTCTCGTCGACTTCCTGGTTGTAGCACTGCGAATTGGAGGATCACCTATCTCAACAACGTCGGATTTATCGGGGATGGCATTCGTTATATTTGTAACGAGTTGAGTTGAGCTGGGGGTACTGTCGTGTGCGGTTCTGCGTAAATGCCAGGATCTCATCAGTTTTACTACGACGACTGCTACTATCAGAACACCGATGGACTACTCGACCGTGTTGAATTTTACCGACATGTGTGACCTACCGGCTGCGCCAATGTTATATTATATTAAACAATCAAAAGACCCGTCACGTTCGAACTTTTAATCAAAACTCATCGCGGCTGTGTCATCCTACCGATCATGAACCTATATCGAAAACGTCGGCACGCTTGAACACTCAGCATTAATCGATGGTTGCAAATTCGATGACCCAAATTGCGACATCCGGAAAGAATTGCTAGCAGTATTATATTTCTGCAAGGTGACACAACTGGAGTTGTCGGTTTATAGCAACCTGACGATTTCCGCTGAGGGGTCAACCTGACGATTTCCGCTGAGGGGTCAACGTATTGGCAAGGCACAACACTTCCATACAAAGTCTCATGCCCGCTTCACACATCCATACGGAATTGCGTACTCAGCACATGATGTATTATCCAGCGCTTGATAGTATATCATGTGCGCCGCGTGCACCTGTAAGATGAATTGCTTGTATGAAGCTGTAACCTGAGCGATCTTTTCCTCGGTCTGCTTTGTGCCGACCGTCCACAGTAGATATCGGTGAGCAGGCGAGGTATTTTAATTAATTATTAGTTCTACTCTGTGCTACCCGATATCTTACTGGGTTGTGGGTGGAATTCAAGTGGAAGGCAATAGCGTGACTTCCGGGTTCGATGTTCTAGCATATGAGAACTGGGTAAGCAATTAGTTAAGTGGCCACTGGTGTGGTCCCTTCACAGGATAACTCCAGCCGATGTGCGCACATTTGCCGATGATCCTGTACCTGTGGATGTTGGAATACGAACATACCTATATACATATACTATTGTCTCGATATGCCGAAATCTCAGCTATCTACTAGTATAGTAAACGGGGAGATATTTTACCGGTCCGATCACTACCGTGCTCAGATTTGCTCCTACTAGAAAAATATCTTTTTATTTGAATTAAATCAAAAAAAAGGTATGTTAAGTTTCACTTCCGATCACTGATCAGAAGGAGCCAAATAAAACACGGATTTATATTCAGTTCTAAAATATCTTTATTGAATCTTAGGAAACTTCCTCGCGTCTCGATTGCTCGAATTGAACTGAATTTTGAATGTTGCTCGAAGTGATTGTGGGGGATGACTGTTGTATTGTTGTATCTGTGCCCTACATATGTTTGAGTATTATACGGAGAAAAACCTGCGAAGCTGCCAAAATGAGTTTATTGTGCTAGTTCTGGAGCTTTCACGAGCCACAGGCAGGCGTAGTGAGTGCATTCCTCACTGAAGTGAATCCTAGCCCGTCTCCACTAGACGGAAAAGTTTCTGTACAGACCGACGGCATTCGCCGGTCCTGGTGTGTAGTGTAGCGTTGCGGGAGTTAAGTGGGAGCGTGAACGATGAATTAAAAAAAAACTACTTTTCTTTTCGAACATTCGCATACGGCGAGTTTATTTACCAGACTTCAACTATTTTTGTTTTTCATTGGGTTTTTATTCTAAAATTTAAACTTACATTACTGTGGGAAAGGAAATGGTGCAATACAATATTTGTGTGGTGTATCAGCTTATGCTGAGTGCATACTGAAACTAGATATCTTATGGGAGTGTAGCGTACTTTCTTATTTTATACTGAGAGGTACGACTCTCAGTTGGATTGACCTTTGGGTTCGTCCAAAGTAAAGCAGTTTTTTGTTGGTTATTTGTTTTTTTTTTCTTTATTTATTCTTTTATTAAACTTAATAGATGTTGAGTTAAATGCGCCTTGATTGTGACACTAACAAGCGATTGCACTTGATTGTGCAGGCAGATACCAAGCGATTGCACTTAATTGTAAAGGTAGCTAACAAGCGATTGCACTTGTTAGTCTTGTTGATAATCGTGAGCCAAGCACTTGAACTTGTTCACACTGAATTGAAGTAGAGATCACCAAAGGTGTTGAGATGAATGTGCCCTTATTGGGAAGGCGGATACCAAGCGATTGCACTTGTTATCTTCTGTTGATCTTCGTGAGTCAAGCACTTAAACTTGTTCACAAGTATGAAATGATCTGAGTTAAATGAAAGATGACAGTCAATGAGTGGATATTGAATGTCTTTATTGGTGGGCCAAACGCCTCTTTTTATACTAATAATTAATTGCTTAAGTGCTAACGTAATGACATATTTCTTAGTGACATATTTCTTAATGATATAATTAAAAAATGCTAACCTAGACAACATAGTTCTTAATGCTAATTGCTTAACTACGATTATATGGTGTGTCAGCACAGCACGCGATTGTTGTTTCTGGTTTGCTGATGGTTTTTTTTTTGTTGATTGTTTGTGACTGAGTAGGTCACAAGGTGTGGTGTTTATTGCACTCGATGTGTTACTTAACAATAGATATACGTTTAATCACTTAACTTAATTAACTTTAGTAGAAGGAAACGACCGCACTGTTTGGTGGATGATGACTGATTCACTAAGGAAAGACCACACTGTTCGGTGGATGATAACTGAATGTCGCGTCATTCCCTGGGAATAGTAATTGAAACCTCGTTCGAAGCATTCAAAGGTCCGACGAACGAACGAACGAGCAAAAAAAATAAAAAAGGAATCCGGAAGGCAATTCCCTCGCAAGTCAAGTGGCTCGTGTTACTTTATCGCGCATACGATCGATTCATAAGCGCGACATCAGCACAATGAGTTAATTGGCTTGTGCACTTAGTTGCGCAAGGGCAAATACAGAAAGACCATAAATAAGTATTGTCTATTTAGGTCGGAAGTGTTGGGCATTGACGCTGGAAGTGACAAGCTGAAATAGCAATTTGGGAGGATGTTTATTTGGGGCGATCGATATAATTGTTACAAAGTTGCAACATCGATCGTGGGGTCAAACATTTTGCATACAAAGAAGAAATAGTAAAGAGGTTGTAAAGTGCTTGGTATGCATCAAGTGGTACACTTTACAACAGGAGCATTAACATTATAAAGTGCAAGGTTAGCATATGTTTGAATTTATCTAAAATATTTTTGAATAAGTAGCTTTAGAGTAATCTAGGTGGTTATGCATACGTAACTCTCGCGTATGACGCGTCCTTGCCTGAGGTCTGAATGTGTTCGGTGTCTGGGACTTCCTTCGGTAATTTTGTTGGGGGATGACTGTTGTATTGTAGTATCTATGCCCTATGTTTGAATATTATGCAGTAGGTTCTTTTTATTCTTTAATGGATAACTGCATGAAAAAAGTGATTCCTGTGAAATCCTTTAATAATCTGAAAACGTCCCATCCCTGCTACACTAAAGAGCTCAAATCGATACGAAACAGACGTAATAGGGTTTGGAAGAATTATTTAAAAAGTCTCTGCTACTCAGGTCTTGAACTCTATTTCACATTATTCAATGAATTCAAATCTTTATCCTGCAACTTATATATTGACTATATAAGTAAAATGGAATGCTCTTTAAAATTGAACCCAAAACTTTTCTGGGGTTTTGTCAATTCCAAGAAAAAAAACTGATGGTTATCCATCGAAGCTTACTTACAATAGTTCTACAACTGCTAATTCGCTAGACGCAAGCAATATGTTTGCAGATCATTTCAGTAAGTCATTTAGGGAGACCCCTGTTCACATTGATGATCAATATTTTAGTTATCTAACTAGCTGTTCCCAAATAAGTTTTAGTAGTATCTCATTCGATTTGGAAACAATTTTAAAATGTATTTCTTCTCTGAAGAATGACTATTCATCAGGTCCTGATGGCATAGCACCGATTGTTCTTAAAAAATGCAGTCATGCAATTGCTCCATATCTTAAGTATCTGTTTGAATTGTCCATTAGTACAGGTAAATTCCCTAATCTATGGAAAAGTGCTTTTATCACACCTGTATTTAAAAAAGGCGAACGTGGTGATATCACTAATTATAGGCCCATTTCAAAGCTTTCGTGTATCCCTAAGCTTTTTGAACAAATTGTTTGTGAAAAGCTAATATTTCTTTGTAGCAATATAATTTGTAATGAACAGCATGGATTTGTAAGAAACAGATCCACTGTCACTAATCTATTAAGTTTCTTGCATGATTGTTCTAATGCCTTGGAGAATAAGGGCGAAATGGATTGCATATACACTGACTTCTCTAAGGCTTTCGACCAGCTGTCCCATGAAGTAATCGAATTTAAGCTTAGGGCTTTTGGCTTCCCACCATGTTTCATAAAATGGGTTAATTCATACCTTATATCAAGGGTTTATCAAGTGAAATTTAGAGGATCGCTATCTGTATCTTTCACAGCTCAGTCCCCCAAGGAAATCACCTCGGAGCAATTTTATTTATACTTGCCATTAATGATGTTAAGGCATGTATAAATCACAGTAATATCCTGATCTACGCTGATGATATGAAAATATTTAAATCTATCACTAGTCAGCAAGATGGAATTTTTCTTCAATCTGACATTAATAGCTTCGCCAATTGGTGTGATAAAAATGGTTTATCCCTGAACCCAACTAAATGCCAACATATGACATTCTCTAGAAAGACTATCCCTTCCACCTTTCAATATTCTCTGTCTCAACATATTCTTTGTAATGTTGATAATTTTGAGGATCTTGGGGTTTATTTCGATCCCAAACTGGTTTTTGCCAAGCATATCAATTTTATTGTTAATAAATCTAATTCTATGCTGGGCTTCGTAAAAAGGTGGGCGAAAGAATTTAATGACCCATACGTTACTTTACTATGTCATTGTACAATTGTTTTGTCCGTCCGATTCTAGAGTATGCTTCACAAGTTTGGACGCCGTTCTACAACATTCATTCAAATCGAATAGATGCCATTCAACGTAAATTTATTCGATTTGCACTTAGAGGACTTCCATGGGATGATCCATTTAACCTTCCTCCCTACAGTCAACGTATCAAGCTTCTTCAAATGTTACCCCTTTCTCAACGAAGGCTTAATAGCGATATCATTTTTTTACAGCAGCTTATATCCGGTCAAATAGATGCACCTGACTTGCTGTCGTCTATTGGCTTTAATTTTCGTGGTGGTGCCCATAATTTACGTAGTGTTGAATTATTGTTGCGTAATAATTATTTATTTCTTTATTATCTATATTTGTAGTTATTATAATCATTTTGTTTTAAAAAACTATTAATTTTTACTTTAAATATCCTTTAACTTTATGTACTATAAAAGACTTAAGTCTTATTTGTACTATGTATTTTCACTTAAATAAAAATTTAATTGAATTGAATTAATGCTTTAATGTCTTAAATTGTTTGCATTATTTTGTGTCTGTGTTAGTATTTTGTAGGTACATAATTATTGTATTATTAATTGTTTTGTCCTTACTAACACCTGCACTAAATGATGAGCCTGTGAGAGCACTTTTTGTGCCGGCAATTTCTGCTCGTGATAGTTGCTTGCTTTAAGCGCTCCAAGACACAGAGCTGATAGTGTATTTATTATACTAAGCTCTCCAGCAGCTTTAGTCCGAGCACCTTAAGTGCACGATTTTAAGTATTTGCTGAGCTTTTCAGCCGGTAATAATAAAACAACTCATGATTAGAATTTAGATGTTACTATGACTCTGAACTTCTGATTTATTTAATTGGAAAAATGTTCCTCTTATATACACAGCAGAAATTGATTCAATTTTCTTATCCATTATGACCTACAAATGATAGCCCGCGTGGCAACACATAGGAATCAAATTGCAACTTGAACTGAGTTAACTCATAGTTCACTCCACCCAAGTGCAGCCCGATTCCATGTTCACCGCGACACATTCACCTGTGGTCACGATCAAAACAAAATCAAATAATAATTCTCAGGATGTTTTGAGGGAGAATGCAACTACCATCATCTGTCATAAATCACATGCATAAATCATAACCCTATTTGATTCTGTATGACAAAACTTTCCTTTTCTTTTGGCGCTCACCGAAGCAGGTCGGAATAAATAAAACTGAAATTTTTAAAGTTACTTATCTTATGCTTATGAATCTTATATGCTACGTATAGAATTATACCTATTATTATAATTGTTACTATCGACTCTGGTAGTAAGGCTGTCATCGGGGTGTGTTCTTCGACGTTGTTGACTACGGTTGCTTGGGCTGCTGGTTTGCCTTGGGTTGTTCCCACAGTTGTTGTTTCTCTTCTTTAATTTTATTGATAAGGCTGTTTTTTTGTTTTTTATCCGTTGTAATTGCTATTATACGATGTAGTTCAGCAATTCGCTGTCGGGTCTTCACTTGTCGACCTCCACGCGTCCTTTTTGGTTTTATTGTGGTTGTGTTTTCTCGTAGTCTTCTGAGCTGTAGTGTTCTATATTCTTGCGGTTTCGTACTCAGTCAGGCTTATTGCTTTTGGTCCAGCATTGATTGCAGTTGGACGGTATATTGGGACATTATCTTTGATGGTGTCGGGAATGTATTCTTCAGTTGGTAGCTCCTCTGTTTTTAAAAATGTTTCCCATTTTTTGGCTATGTCGTCTATTTCCTCTGATGTCATCTGATTATATTCATCTACTTTTTTTTTTGGTTGAAAGTTGAAGACTTTTCGTTTATTTTTGCAGGATCGCCATGTAGTGGTTTGTTATGACTGCCATGTAGTATTATGTTTTCCCTACTTTGGTATGTAAGCGTACCACGCTGTAAGTGTAGGCGATTGCTCGCCGCAGCTAAGAGAAAATACCAGAGGCAATACTGCCGACTTTAAGGATATAAATTATTCTCTGTTTTTATTCTTCAAAAACCATTCCTTAAATACTATTTACATAACTGTTATACTTATCTCGTATCCTACTTCTACTTACATTATGGATATGAATATCTTATTCTAAGTTCTGATTGGCTATGCACAGGATCTTATTTCTATTGAGTGACACTCAGTTCAATTGAGTGCATGCCACACCAAGTTGTGTGGCACATTGCACTTGTTGTATCACTATTTTACACCGTGCTTCCTTGTTTCCAAGGGAAGAGTGAAAAACTGGACGGAGTAGTTGAAGTAAAGACTTGGTTTTAAGTTAGCTATTGGCCCGCTGTCTAAGCTGGGCTGCGACCAATAGTATATTTATTATTATTTTGTTTGTAAAGATTTTATATTTAATTAATATCTTTTGGCCCGCTGTCCACGTTAGGCTGCAACCAAATAGATATTACTCGTATTATTATTGACTTGTTCAGTCTGTTATATTTGCTACTCTGTAACTCTTCCTTTCGATTCTAGCCCTTTTTATACACGAAATTTTCATGATTATTATCCCTTTCACCATGCATTTTCCTTACGCAATTCCCACGATCATATCAGCTATTTTGATGTAGATCAATATATTGGGCAACGCATTGGGTACAAGTGCATTTTTCCAGCATAGTACCCATTTCCGTTTATCGAACTCAATATATTGGTCAAAGTCAAAGTGCATTATCAGCATAGTACGCAATCAAGCGACTCAGTTTGCACGGTATCTCCTTGAGAGTCTACTATAATGAGCGGATTATTACCTGTAGGAGGATGAAAATCTACGAATTTGTAATGACTCATGCCGGTTTCTAGGGTATGATTTACTAAGCGAAAGACCCTATGATACCCTGCCTGGCGAGGAGCCAGGGACTGTAGCTATATTCTAGACACAGGTTTCCCTAAAATGAGAGATTCTTTCGTTTTGTAACACTCTAATTCCATGAATTTATCCAAAACAGATTGCTCAGCTACATGGACGGAGTACTCCTTTTCCAGTATGTTTAGATGCGTAGTCTTGTTGCAGGAAGCTAATGATTCGAAATATTTCATGATGTTCACAGATTTCGGCAGCTCCGTCTTATTTATACCTACCCACGTCTGATCTTGAAACAGTAGTCCCGATGAGCCGCAAAAATCCATTAAACATACCTTATGACCCGAAGCCAGGTTTATGTCAGGACTCCACATATCAAAGACCCAAGACCCTCTATCCATCACCCCCCATAGGATTATCTCTAGATAGTCTTTCCTGCAAACCGGCTTTTTGTGCTGATCTGCTAACCAATACTGACCCTTATGCATGGTGTGGCAAAAATTAGAAGAACAACTTCCGAATGGGAATATTTCTGAGACCCCAGTATTCTCATAAGGATCATACAGAATATCTCTCTTAGATATCCGCACGTAAAATTTGGAATCCGTGTTGGTCTTCAACCAAGAGCAGGACTCGGGGGGGTACGTCTCTACTACAACGTCTCCTGATAGCTGAGCGTGTATCGTGTCTAGACATTGATGCTCTGTGAGAATCTCATGCTGATCCATATACTCCAGTGTAGTTCCGCCAAAGAAATTCTTGGAACATCGGGTATGCAATGTGATCCCAGTATATATCCATAGGTATCCATTAATCAGATATTCTTTCCGGAGGATTGGAGCATAGCCGTGCATCTTGTCTGCACCTAAGAGGGGAGGAACGGATGATAATCCTTTACACTCTATAACATCAGGATTCAAAGGAGACCATATGATTGTGGGACTTGTCGGGAACAGCAGATCATGAGAATCCAAAGCTGCATTCAGCAAACGCGTATATGTCGCCAATAAAATGAATCCTAAGTATGCCATTTGGAATTCAGTACTTTGGAAGATTCTTGGATCGCATTACCGGAGTGATGAAAGGAAGGGCTAGATATGGAGATAACCTGCTTTAAGCTTATTGACAAGGCTTGTTGATACTCGGCTAAGAATAGATTTAATGTTATTATAGAACTCGACACTATTGTTCTTGAATGTTGCCGCTCTTAGTTCGTCAAAGAGTTCCTCTACTGTAAGTCTGTCACCGAAATTATTGATGAGTATTGTCCTCATGTCTGTCCATGTTGTAACGTGGTTGTTAATTTCAATAATTTCCCCAGCTTTACCCTTCAATTTTGATTTAATTTTGTCAGGAAAAATACTCTGACTGAGTGTATCATATTTACATCACTCTGGATGTATTTTATCAATGAGGTTTAAGAAATTCTGTACTTCTTTATAATCGCCTTGAAAATCTGGCAGATGTGACAAATGTTTGAGTGGGTCAATTGTTAAAGACAACATGTTTAGAGATTCTGATTTACGTAATATGTAATTGGGTTCTATTTCTGAATGTAACTGATTAATTATTTCACTGAGGACCTTCGTTTGATTCCTAACTGTATTTAAACCTTCTTCTAAAGAACTTGGTTCAGACATTAAATCAAATATAATTGAATATAAAAAAAATTCTTACAGAATAGCGTAACCGATACAGTTATTGACACCCATAAGAATTTTTTTTTTCAAAACGCCGTTAAAAATTATTGACTTATTATAAGTCCACAGGTTGGTCAGGGAATTCACGATTTTATTTCTTTATTCTTTTTCACGTCTTTATTATCTAAAAATACAAAATGGAGAGCCAGTGACAGTTCCACTTCTTCCTTTTTACATTATCTTTTAGTGATGCCAAGTCACTCTTACAATTTTGGTTATTACAGTTCGGCCACTCTGACCATACAATCGACCTCGATTGTGCTTAAAATATACTGTATAATAGACCTAGTGTTGCCTTCTAGATGTAAACTATTTTGGTCAACATTTGTACCGAACTCAGCCCATTTCTTTAATCTACTCGAATCTAAAATGCCATGATATGGTATCTGTGTCACTTAGAAACCTTCAATGTCTTCTACTAAGTAACGATCGTTTTCCCATTTTTTCTTTATGACATATGGCCCACGATATTTAGGTATTAATTTCTTATTAGTTCCAACGGAGGTATCTACATTCTTAATTACAACAAAATCACCGACTTCGAATTGTTTGGCTAGGATATGATGTTCGTTGAAATAGTGCAAATTGTACAGCTGGGACTTCTTGATTGCTTCAGACGCTTCACTTCGCATTTTAACTAAATCGACCCTATCGACATCCGTATACTTCTCATCCAAGTACTCCGTCATCTCATCGACAATACGCCCCCTTTGTTCAACGCCGAACAACAACTTGCTCGGAGAGACTCGGGTGGTCGTGTGATTAGTGCTATTTATTGCATATTCTAGAGTGAGTTTTTGCCGCCAGTCAGCTTGCTCGGGGGACTCTGTCAACTTCGCTAACATTGCCTTCATATCGCGGTTAACACGCTCAACTTGGCCATTCGACTGCGGAGATGCCACAGCAACTTTGACGTGCTCAATATTACGCTCTTTCACAAAATTAGCAAACTCATGAGAAGTAAAACTTGTACCTCGGTCACTTATAATTCTACGCGGGCGACTATAGTAGTCAAAATATCGCTCAAGAGCGTTAATTGCTTCCCTTGTTCCGGGAGTATTTACGGGGTATAGTTTGACAAACTTTGTAAAACCGTCTATAACTACAAGAACATGTTTACTTTGCGAATTTATTGATGGCAGCGGACCGAAATGGTCGATATGTATCGTTTCGAAAGGCTCTGCCCGTTTTGTTATATTGTACAAACACCGTTCGGTGTTTCTATGAGGTGTTGAATTGTATATGCACTTCAGGCAATTTCCAATCACTCGGTTCAACTTTTCTTTTACATTAGAAATCCAGTAATGTTTCAGAAGTTGACTACCGCATTTGTCAATACCTAAGTGTCCATGTTTTTCATGTATCGATCGCATAACGTTTTCTGATGGAAGCCGTCTTTCAAGTCCAAAGTGGTAAAAATGTTTTTATTGGCAAAATATTCTAAACAGTCGTCTATTAGTGGCAAAGGAAAATTATCTCGGATCGTATGCTTGTTAAGGGCACGATAATCCACACACATACGTACTTCGCCATTCTTCTTCCTTACTAGTACAAGGGCTGATGCGTAAGGCGAATCGCTATGTCTAATAACACCCTTTTCCAACAGTCTGTCAATTGTATTCTGAACTTCCGTTCGTTCATAATAAGAAAGCCGCCGGGGTGAGCAAAATATTGGCACGTCCTTTGTCAAACTTATCTTCATGGAATAATCCATCGATTTTAATTCTACATTGCACTTCGAATAGTGTTCCTCAAAAGAAGCTTTGATAGCACTTGAATGAGTTGCATCCAGACATTCGTTTATATTCATTTGATAATTTACCCCTTTACCAATCCCAACTGCACTTACTAATAAACCTAAATCAACAAAATCCCTCATATCTTTATCGTCTTTAAGTTCTACTGATTCTAATTCCGATACATCAAAAATGTGCGCAACACTAACATCCTCCGTTGGAACTTTACAATCTTCGATTCTAATTTCATCTGTGGCTTTGTTGTCGTTATTGTGTTTATAAGCTGAGTCGGTTTTATTAGTAACATCTAATTGGTTTGGATTTTTTAATAAATTAAAGGACATAAGTGAACTGATCGTTTCTTTCGACAAATTAAATATTTTATTTTGTATTTCATGTTTTCTTAATTTCAACAAAAGGCCACGGTTATAAACTTTCTTCAAGTGACATAAATAAAGGTTGAATTTGTGTAAGGCATCCCGCCCGATAAGAAGGGGTACCACCGACTCGTCATCTGGAAGTACAATGAATTCATGAACTATTATTCTCTCTCGGAATCTAACTTTACATTTTATGGTGCCATACGTACATAAAAACTTTTTCCCAATCCCTCGGTATAATGACTGCCTCTACTTTTCAAATACGAATGGTACAATGGATCTTCTTATAAAACTAATTGGGCTACCGGTATCAAAGAGAGAAAATAACGACCTAGACTCAGTCCACTTATTCCATTGATTAATAAAGGCAATACTAACTTTATCTTTATCTTTTTAGCTAATTCTCTAGCGCCAGACCAGGTTAATGCCTCAGCGTCATCTTGGTCATCGGTATATTCCTGTACAGCAGCAGTCACACGTTTCTTCCCCGGGTAGTTTTGATGGAGGTGTCCCACCTCGTGACAAGTAAAACAAGAGTTGAGCGGACGCTTTGGCTTCGGGCACTGACTCTGATAGTGCCCGAACTGGGAGCAATTGAAACATCGCACCTGTCCGACATCAGCATTCGGCGCTTGAACGGCGACAGAAGCAGCATTTAACTTCTTTGGAGTTGCAGCGACGTATGCAGCGGAAACAGCAGCTCTCATCGGGGCATACAGTCGGACACGTCTCTTCTCGTAGCGGCCCAATGATAATTTCAGCTGTTTAAGAGAAGTGACACCCATCAGTGTAGCAGCGTTACTACTGCGGTCGTTCAAACCCTCAATAATGCATTCAATTATGTCGGCTTCTGGAATATTAGCGTGCGAGGCAATTTGCTGCATTTCAATGACGTATCTCTTTACAGATTCAGTAGGTTTCAGTGTGCGTGATTTCAATTGTTGAAATACCTCGTTCATAGTTTGCACGCGGCCAAACTCCTCCATCAGGGCTTCCTTTAGTTCCTCATACGTATGTACGGAAATGGCTCGTAAGAAAACTTTAGCAGTACCACTGAGCACACGCCGTATACTCACAAATTTGTCACAATGATTGCCACCCAACACCGCGAAAGCATCCTCGATGTCATCGAACCACTTGCGAATATCGTAAGTATTGTCGCCCCTAAAAGAGTGCACCATGGCTTCAAACGCAACAAAATCAAACTTATTGCCACCTGTGGCTCCCAACTCCTCCTTCAGCATTCGTAGCTCCTGTTGTTTGCGAAGCAATTTTATCTCTTGCTCCACCTTCACTAATTCGGCATCTCTTTGAACCTCTTGTGTTCGTCTCTGCAGTACCTAGTTTTCCGCACCTCGGTCGTCTTCTGGGCGTCGGTTATTTCCTGGACATCGGCGTTCGTCTGGGCATCGGTTGGCATCGTTTTCTCCGGTGACCATTAACTGGTCGTATATTGGACGCAATTCGGCCACGGTGGAATCCTCCGCGAACTGCACGTTGGCTTCAGATAGCGCCTGAATTATTACATGGCGTTGAACGTAAGCCATTTCCTATATTTTTTTTTTCTCTGAGTCCAAATCCCAGTTCTGAAATATTATAAGTCCACAGATTGCTCAGGGAATTCACGATTTTATTTCTTTATACTTTTCCACGTCTTTATTATCTAAAAATACAAAATGGAGAGCCAGTGACAGTTCCACTTCTTCCTTTTTACATTATCTTTTTGTGATGCCAAGTCACTCTTACAATTTTGGTTATTACAGACTGGAGTATTTTGAAAACTCTTGGGATTTCGAAATATGTTATATTATTAGAATTCATTTAGTTTTTATAAAAATTAAGAAAAATTGATAAAATAAAGTTTAATCACAATATTTCAAAGGGCTTATGAAATTGTATATTAATTGACACCCATGTACATTGTACAATTGTTGACACCACGTAAAAGTACAATGGTTGACATTTATATACAGCTATTGACACCATGTAGTGATATAGTTATTGACATATCTTTGAAAGATTTACACAGCAGGAATAAAAGAAAAAAAAATAATTAAGTACCTTGATTCGTTTATCTAAGAGAAAATATACATTTTATAGCGATTCAAAATTAAAAAGGATAGACAAATTTTTCTTAGATTTCAAGTTTATTAATATACATTAAAATCACACAAGAAAATGAAATCACATTCATTTGTTTATGTTTAACATAAAAAAACTTAAAATATGTTAATACAGTTGACTAAATAAGTTAATACAAAACTAAAATAATCACTCAGCAACTTTCCTGTTCCAACCATTTTTTAACGGCTTGAATGCCGCAACATTCGCTGGCTACAATATTCTCGTGGCATTTGGGTATAATGCAATTAAAATGATTCCTAGCTGAACACATAGTTTGCTGACAGGTAAGGTTTGATGTGTGCTATGACCATTAACAAAAAATATAACTGGAAATTTAGTTCCAATACTGACCAAATGTGGATGAAAAACTTTGGAGATATATTCATAGAATACTTCTTTGGTCATCCAACCATTATCGGTTATACCCAAGCTCCATCACTTAGGTAATGATTTTCGAATATCCTCTGGTATTCTCTTGTATGGATATATAACCATGGGTGGAACCAAGCTGCCCACTGATGAGAATGAGAACATAAGTGTGAGGTTAGATTTCGCCAGTCCTCTATCAATCTCGTATATATTACGAGCACTTTTTGCTGCCAATACGTTTTTGATTTTTGGACACAGGAAGAAATTGGTTTCATCACCATTAAAAATCCTGCTACCGTCTTCTAGAATGTCCCGCCACTCCTTCTCCTTCAGGAAATCTTCAATTTTGACAAACCACGATTTTATGTCCGAGGATCCCACTGTTGCACTTGCCGATGTAACCGGGTCTGGTGTTCTTAGGGAAATGGAAGGGTGTCGACTTAAAAACGCCTTAAACCAACCATTTCCCGGCATTTTTTTGGGACCAAATGGATGGACCCGTTTGTCTCCATCGAGAAACTCTTTAACGGCATTGAGCACATCCTCTTTTCTTTTAGGAAAACCTTTTCGCTGGTTATCCATTCTTCCAAGGCTTCTTCTTCGATTACAGTTAAAACTGTCCTAGGACCTGGTCTTGTTTTAACAAATTTTTCGCTTAAACGAAATATACGCGTTGTTCGAGGGACCCCATAAAATTTGGTCGCTGCCTTTTTAGACATAGCTTGCATCCTGACAGCTTCAAGAGCTTTTTGGAGGTAATTTTCTCGGTATTTGTGGCCACATTTAGGAATTTTTACGGCTAAATATTTATTTAGAGACAACTGCTATAATTGACATCTTCCAACAGCATAATTATAGACACGGTGTCAACTTTTGTATTCCCATAGAAGCCAATTATGGACACCATGGTGTCAATCAAAGGAATTGAGCGAATACTAATACAATAGTTGACACCCCATTTATTTAATCAAATAGCAGTAGAAAAAACAAATTAAACATAAAAGATGATAGGTGAAAGCATGATCTTTTGCAAGATATGAAAAGTTTGATCATGATTGCATAAAATAAATCATGCAGTCACTAACTTGTTTCAGTTCCTTAACGAATTGTTCTGCTTTCTGCGCTCGATTTAAGAGCCACGAACCACTGATGTTAGCTTACTGGAATTTTGTACTACACTGACAGCGTCTCAGAGCGTAATAATGCACGATTGTAGAGAGAAAAAGAATAAACGATTTAAAAAAGCAGTTACTAGATTTGCTCCACATTTAAACCAATGAGTGCTTGTGTTTGAAGAGGGTGTCAATAATTTTATCGAAATTCTGCTGTGTCAATAATTGTATACGTTACGCTATTACGAGGAAGTAAGTAAAATGTAAATAGTGTTTAAAGGAAAATAATAGAATTAAAATTGTAACCTGGATTGTTATCTTGAGTTGTAGTTGTCCTTTCTTATTTCCTTGGTTGTTGGTGATTTATTGCAGGCGTCTTCGTTGGTTCTTGGTTCTATTCGAGTTAAAGTTGTCTTGTTGGTTCTTGGTTTTTCTTTTTTTTGGTTTCAATTAAACTTTTTGGTTTCAGTTAATTTGAAATATGGTATTATACTTTTCACTGATGTTCTAGTTACACTCTTGGAAATGTTTGAAGTCCTTTTCGTGGACGTTTTAGTAACACAATTACGAAAATATTTAGTAGTTTTTCGTGTTTTCAAAGTAACACTCGCGAAATCGTATCTTTTTCGTAGATATGATATAATTTTTCGCGATCCTACCGACTGCGCCAGTTAACGTAGTTGAACGTTGTTAAAATAAAAAAAATCTTTATTCTTTATTCCAAAACTACAATTTATTTTACTAAAGTAAGTATTACTAATTAAAACATCCCGGAGCGCAACAGACAACGCGTGTATACTAAAAACTCTAAAGCTGAAACTCTCGAACTGGACTGCACACTATGAACTGAACTTCTGCACCTTCGTCGTGTGTTTATACCCTATTCTAGGGGTATATTAATTTTGACGCATAGTTTGTAACATACCTTAATATTGCCCGTAGACCCCTAAAAGTTACTATATTTATGATCAGCATCGATAGTAATGTCGATCTAGCCATGTCCGTCCGTCCGTCCGTCCGTCCGTCCGTCGGCAAAAATTAGGCCTTTAAACTGAACCTAGAGAGCTGAAATTTTAACCATATACTCTCTAGGGTCCCGAAATAATCAAGTTTACAAATTTTTGAAATCCGCCCACAGACACGCCCACAAACTCAAAAAAACAAAATTTTGGAAAAAATCGAATTTTGAGCTAGGAAGCTGAAATTTTTTATATATGATCTATGACTCCTAAAACTGCTCGGGATATAAAATTTTTAAAATCCGCCCACTGCCACGCCCACAAAAAAAATAAAACAATTTTATTGAAAAACCAAAATTTGAGCTAGGGAACTGAAATTTTTAATATATACTCTCTATGGGCCCTTTAAGCTCATGTATAAATATTTTCAAAATCCGCCCACTGACACGCCCACAAATAAATAAAACAATTTTTTTGAAAATCCAAAGTTTGAGCTAGGGAGCTGAAATTTATAATATATACTCTCTGTGGGCCCTTTATGCTTATGTGTAAATATTTTCAAAATCCGCCCACTGCCACGCAGACAATTAATATTATTTTTTTTTTTTGAAAATTCAAAGTGAGCTAGGGAGCTGAAATTTATAATATATACTCTCTAAGGGCGCTTTAAGCTCATGCTTTAATTTTTTTAAATCCGCCTACTGACACGCCCACAATTAAATAAAACAATTTTATTGAAACACCCAAGTTTGAGCTAGGGAGCGTTTTTTTTGATAAAATCATTTAAATGTTATATAACAAAATATGTAAAGCGTTCTTAACAATTCAACCATACTTAGACTTTTGTCACGCCCTCTTATGAGAGATAGGAATAAGAATAGGGTATCCAACAGTTCGCCCAAGCGGACTGTAGCCCGTCCCTATGTTTTTTACTTGCATTTGATATGGTAAAAAGTGCTGATGCAATGCCTACTGTGGACAGAACATGCATTGCGGGCATGCATTGCATCCGTTCGAATTCTGAGAAATTATTATCACAATGTTTGGTGTGAATGCACCTAACATTGTCATGAGAAAATGCATCAGCAAAATTTGGTTCGAAGTTGTTGAACTCATGTATGTCTTCGATTTCTGTTGTTGCGAAAGGTTTGCAGAAATCTAAGATGTGTGGTTTGTTATCTGTATTAAGTATTTTGGCTCTTGCTTTAAAATTGTCTACACTATAGATGCCTTCAAGGAGTTTGACATGTTCGTTTAAGCTTATTTCGTTTATCAATGTATACCGTGAGGTATCTTTGACTGGTATCCGGTAAAAGTATTCACCGGGGTCAATCTGGTTTATTGTATTGTATTTATTATGTGACTGAAGTGTAATTTTATTTGCTGTTAAAAAAACTTGAAAATTTTGGATTTCATTCAGCAATGTTGAACTGGATTTCTTCATTTTTAATCGGAAGGTTTCAAAAAGTATGCCTTGGCAATAACTACTCTAGATTAATTTCTTGCACTTCTGGAGTTCTTCAAGGAAGTCATTTAGGTCCCCTCCTATTTATTATTTTTATTGATGAAGTTGTTCGTCAATTCGAATTTTGTAGTTATCTAGTACTGTATGCAGATGATCTTAAATTATTCCTCAAAATAAAAAGTTTCGATGATTGTGCAAAGGTCCAGATTGACCTTAAAAATTTGTCAACTTGGTGTGTTAGCAATTGTTTAAAGTTAAATGTTCGTAAATGCTCAACTATATCTTTTAATAGATCTCAAATACAAAAATGTTTTAATTACTGTATTGAATCCATACCCTTAACAAGGGTCGACAAAATTAAGGATCTCGGCGTACTTCTTTGTATCCCATGTCGAGTATATAGTTTCTAAAGCTAATTCCCTAGTTGGTTTCATTAAAAGAAACTCAAGAGATTTCTCTGATCCTTATACATTTCTGTCCCTTTTCATGTCAATTCTTGAATACGCCGATGTAGTTTGGAATCCTAACTATCTATACCTTTCTGATCGCATTGAAAGAGTACAGAGACGTTTTACAAAATACATTTTCTTTCAAATGCGTTGGCCCTTTGAGCCTTCTTATAAAGCTAGATGTCAACTATTAGGTATAATGACACTTAGCGCAATAAGGTATGTACATGACACTATGTTTGTTAGAGATATTCTATCTTCTCGTATAAAGAGTCCTGCACTTTTATCGATCCTACCTATTTATGCTCCTGAGAGGGTTTTAAGGGATCGTCACTTCTTTTACTATGTGGGGCATCGAACAAATTACGGGCAGAATGAGCCAATTACTAGATCTCTGAAATCATTTAATGAAATCAGTAGACATGTAGATTTTCATATTTCAAGGGAGCGTTTTAAGTTAATTTTATTTACATTGCTTGCTTAATTTCCTATTATTATTTATTATTTATTATCTCTTATGACGTTGTTTTATTCTTGTTTTTTGTACTTAAAAAAATACATTCGTAATCTTAAGCTAAGCTTGTTAATGAAATGAAATAAAATAATAAAAAAAAATTAATGTTTTTTGTCATTGATTTTAATTGTTTTGTCTTTGTAATTTATTTCTGCCTCGTATTTAAATAATATATCCTTTCCTATCAAACCTTCATAAATGGTGTGGAAGTTATATATAAAAAATTCTAGTTTATCCGCAGAATTTCCAAACTCTTGGAAACAGTCCACGGCTATCTTTTCAGTTACTAATGTGTCTTGGGAGTATTGTAATTTCTTATGATTTCTACTTTTTTTTGCATTGGGTTGAATTCCTTCTTCGTTTACCACATGCCCTAAAAATTCGACTTCTTTGCGGAGAAATACGCATTTGTCTTATTGGACTTTTAACCTAGCTTGTTTAAGTTTATCAAATATTACCTTTAAATTTTTTTATGTGTTCCTCAAGTCTGTTGTGTACTTTTATTGTTTAGGCTGAGAGGTACGGCTCTCAGTTGGGTCTTACCTTTTAGTCGTGTTTTACCGTAAGTCCAAATTGATAAAAGCGCAAACACTGACACTTGATTGGTTATATGTATTTTTATTTAGGTTAGGTTAGGTTACTGGGCTGACGGGGCAAGAGAATCCTGCGCCCGTCACACTTAGGTCAATGTAGACCCTTTGTGATACCCTGGAGGTTATGCTTCCCTTATCTGGAACCAATGAAAAACCTATGAAAAACTTAGCGGGTTTACAAACCATCCCGATGCGTTGATGAACTTGCGCAAGTCATTCACAGACTTGCCGGAGAGTTCTTCTAAATCCTGGAAGAAATATCTGCCCAGGATATTGTTTCTGGTATGACAGAGTGCAGGGCAGGGATAGAGGAATTGCGGGGTATCCTCATTCACCTCCTCGTCTCCACATCCTCTGCAGAGTTCATCTGTGCTGAGTTTTAATTTCTTTGCATGGTAGCCCAGCATGTTGTGTCCGGTGATAACACCTGTGAGAGAGGACAAAGAATTCTTGTTCATTTGAAGGATTCTCTTGGTCTTTTGTTTGTCATATAGTGGCCACATTTTCCTTGTAATAACACAGGAATCAAGGGCACTCCATCTTTCGTTTGCTGCCATCAGTGTTTTATTTCCAATCACCTGTTTAATGTAACAGGGTTTGGTTTTTACTGTGGTGTCAGCATCCCTTAATTCAAGGGCAGATCCTTTTCTTGCCAGTTCATCGGCTCTTTCATTTCCTGGGACACCACTGTGTCCGGGGACCCAGCAGAGTCTTACAGTGTGCTGCGCGCCAAGAGCCCACAGCTCTTCGCGACAGCTTCTTACATGCCTCGATTTTATTTCTGTGGCGGAAATCGATTTTATTGCCGCTTGGCTGTCAATGAAGAAGGTAATATCAGCCTGTGATATTGCCGTCATTGCAGCCTGCTTAGCGGCTGTTGTCACTGCCAGAACCTCAGCTTGGAGGACGCTGCTGTAGTCGGGGAGTCTAATCGAGCCAGATATTCCGAGCGTTTCTGAGTAGAAACCAGCACCAACGCCGGTATCCATCTTGGAGCCATCTGTATAGATGGGGATCGTTGTTGCATGGATTGGTACTTGATTATCCTGCCATTCTTCCCTACAGGGAAAAGAGACAGTAAATGGTCTTATAAAATCTAGTTTGGGAGTAATGTAGTCTGTGCATACATTTCTACCCGTAAATTTCTCTAGAATCTGTGCATGCCCTGTTGTACTGGGTTTCCAGTTTTTTGTTTGGCTTAGCCGCAAGGCACTGTTTGCTGCAGATTCTTGTACGAAAAGATCTATGGGTTTAAGATTGAGAATTACCTTCAACCCCGCTGTAGGGGTGGTTCTCATAGCCCCAGTAGTGCCAATACAGGCAATTCTTTGGACTCTAGTCATAGTCTTAAGGTTGGTGGCCTTACACAACCCCTGCCACCAGACTAAATTACCGTATGTGAGTATCGGTCTAACTACCGCCCTATACAACCACATGATAATTTTGGGACTAGGTCCCCAGGTTTTGCCGAAGATTCTATTGCAGGCGTATAAGGCTATCGTTGGCTTCTTTGCTCGTTCTTTTATATTGAGGCTCCAGTTTAATTTTCTATCCAGAATCACGCCAAGATACTTTGCGTATTCTGATGTTTGTAGTGGAGTACCCTCAATAGTTGGCGGATTGAATTGCGGTGTAATCCTTTTATTGGTGAAGAGGACCAGTTCTGTCTTTTGTGGGTTAACCGCAAGTCCGCAGCTTCTGGTCCAGTTACCAACCATAGATAAGGCGTTCTGTTCACTTAGAGTGGATGGGAATTTTCCTGTCGCTAGCAGTGCTAAGTCGTCAGCATATGCTACTGCCTTGACTCCACTAAGTCTAAGTTCAATCAGAATCTCGTTTAAAACGAGTACCCAAAGAAGGGGTGATAGGAATCCGCCTTGAGGGGTTCCTCTAGATGCTGACGTTGTTGAAGGCACCTTCAATGTCCAAGAAGGCGGCTAGAGTATATTCCTTGTCCCTTAGTGTATTTTCTATGGTGCTGACGACACTGTGGAGTGCTGTCTCTACACCTTGGCCTTTCGTATATGCATGCTGAGCTGGGGATAAGACCTCTGGACTCAGTTTTCTACGAATATAAATATCCATCAGTCTCTCAAAAGTTTTTAAAACAAAAGAGGTTAAACTAATTGGCCTAAAGTCTTTTGCGGTAGTGTGACTAGGTTTCCCAGCTTTGGGTATGAAAACCACTTTAACTTCTCGCCAAACTTTGGGTACATATCCCCACTTAGGAAAAGGTTCCTCAGATGTGGGGTTATATGTTCTTCACATCTTTGTAGCTGTCGGGGATTTATTCTTCCGAACGTTCAGGGGAAAGTGAGTGTGAATTCTGTAAATAAACCCGAGGGGAATTGCACCAAGAAACCAAGTGGAATTGCATCAAGGAAAGAGCAAGCACCCGAGAAGAAAAGACAAAGAATTTCTTTACCTTGATTTACACTTTATTTATTTGACTTTATTTTAATTTGGAAGTGACCGTTGTAGGGGACCGCTGCGCGTGACGATGAGAAGATGACTACGAATATTCTCCAGTAGAATATTCCCATCCAACCACCAAGTTGCACGTCCACAAGCGCCGCGTCATCAGAACTTACATCAAGCTGAAACCGAAAGACTTTCCATTCTCGGTATGTGTGTTAATGACAACCTTCGTTGGAATGACCACATATTCGATGTCGCCAAGAACGCCGCGAAATGTCTAGGCTTCCTTAAGCGTTGTAAGAAATATTTCACCCCCTCTGATCTGGCTACAATCCATAAGGCGTTTATTCGCCCGAAACTCGAGTACAACGCTCATATCTGGTCCGGTGCACCAATAACTTATTTGGAGCTACTTGACAGGATCCAAAAACGCGCGATAAAACTCTTTGGCGACCGAGACATCGCGAGATCGATTGACTCTCTTAGTCATCGTCGTAATGTCTCCTGCCTATCGTTATTTTATCGTTATTTCCACCATAAGTGCTCAAACGAAATAGCCAGTTGCATTCCTCCGCTTGAACATTAAAACCGCAATACCCGCCATGCAGGGAATGCTCATCAGTTCACCCTCAAGCCTGTGTTCGGACGTACAGTGAAGTTCAAAGAATCTTTCCTCAGCCGTACAACACGAATGTGGAATGCTCTTCCCCGCTCCATTTTTTCTACACATTATAATCTACAGACATTCAAAACCAACGTGCATCGGCATCTCTCCTTTTCCTCTCACCCTAATTTCCTTAACGCCCGCGCTGTGTAGCTAATACATTATAAGGGTCCCAACAAATCCCTTTAGTGCGCGCTTATTATATAAAAAAAAAAAAAAAAAGTCCCAGAGGTGTAGGGTGTCCAGCAACTGCGCCCACGTCCATGCCTTGGCTACCCATCTGCCCAACACGATAAGGGTGCCGATCGCCGCAATCACCATCAACACTCGTGGCTCTGGCATGTCGTAGATATTCTCAGAATTGAATATCTGTGTGCCGGCAGTGTGGTGTTTTATGTATCCACCAGATTGCCCACTGCCAACGGTCGCCCCATCGACGACGTGCAGTATCGGGTCGCAATGCTGTGTGGGAATAAAAAGAATAAACACATCGACTCTTGTGTCGATATGTGATCGTGAGGAATGTAGCTGACGTCGGTGATAGGCGACAGTGTATGTCGTACAGTTCTTTTGTCCACCATGGGGGAGTCGATTTTCTTTTACTCCTCGTTTGTAGGGGACATGATTTTTCGAGCGCTTTACCTAGGATTTTTCCTAGATTCTCGGTATTCATGTCTGTATTCTCTGGTGCATACGCAGCATCTGTCTGGAGAGTTCTTAAGTTCTTTTCCACTTCCATATTGAAAAGGTCCCAGTTAGTTTTTCTATGGTTCCTATATGATTTTGGGGGATCGTTCGTGTCTGGTATCAGGAATTCAATGATTTTGTGGTCAGAGAATGTTTCCTCCTTTAATACCTTCCACTGATCTATTGTGATTGTATTCGAGTTACTTAATATTATAACATCGATTACTTCTTGCCTATTTCTAATAACAAAAGTTGGTTCTGAACCCCTATTAGCTATAAGTAAGTTATGATCTATAAGAAATTCAAAAAGTGACTCACCCCTTGTATTTGTATTTGAGCTACCCCATAGGGCATGGTGGGAGTTAGCATCACATCCCATCACCAGGTCCCATTTTTCCCGTGTAGCACGTTGAACAAGAAGGTGGGTCAGATCTGACGGTGGTCCTTCCGTTGCATCATTCGGCATATAGCATGGTGTTAGAATCAGCGGGGGAGCCCATTGCGCTCAAATTTTACCGTCACTTGGTCGTTATCACTGTGGGTAGATAGAAGAAAGAGGTTAATCTGTTTCCTAGCTACTATACAAGTTCTGATCTTACTATTTGGATTTGTCTGCACTGTTTTAAACAGGACAAGTCCCTTCGAGTTTAATCCCCTTATTCTGCCTCCTGCTACCCAGGGTTCTTGAATAAGGGCTAGGTCTATTTTTCTATCCTCCATGAGGTAGATTAGGTTGGCGCTGGCCGCATTACTGTGATGAAGGTTTATTTGTATTACCTTCATCACGGTTTTTTGGCTCCCCATCCTTGTTGGTTTTGTTGACTTTGTTCGCGATAAGCCTAAGCTTGCATCGGTTTATGCCGACGCGTACTTTAAAGTCGATCTTCTTCAGCAACGGAATGGATTTGTGACTAAGCAAAACTATCACTTCCGTGCCTGATTCATGGTATTCTCCCATCTCGATCACTTCCCAAGCGTGGCTCAGCTGATCGGTATTTAGGGATCGTAAGTATCTCTCGATACGGTCCTTAGGGATATGAGGCCCTCGTACAACAAGTTTGGCTTTAGGTCTTGTTATCCGTACGATCTCTTTTTTGTCAATCAGACGAAGGTCGGCGTTTGGCCATAGAGCTTTCGTCCTGGCAATAAACTCCTTGAGCCATGTGAGGGTGTGCTCTTTATCACAGGTCATGAGTTTGAATCCTTGGATGGTATTGAGGGTGCCAAAAAGCGGGAGGGGTTCCTTGTTTTTTAGGATGGCCTCGTTCACCTCATCTATGATTCGAAGTTCGATGAGTCGCCATTGGTCCTCTGTCAACTTCCGTGCAGGATTTCCGTAGTCTACTACGGCTACTTGTTGGACAACTGCGGTTGGTAAAGAGACCTTGGCTTTCTTCCTAACGTTAGTTTGAGAGATTGGGGAAAGCGTGTCGTTTTGCCTAGCTCTTTTGGACGTGCTCGCAATCGGGTCGAGCTTGGATTGAGTATCCTCTCTCGTGCCAATTACCGGTTTCCTAAGTCTGGCTGCGATTGGGGTGGAGAGCAAAGAGCTTTCTTTCCCCTTCCCAGCCGGTCTTTTGGGAATTGTCCTAGAGCTGGGCAAACGTTTGCTCTTCTCCGTTGGGTTGTCGGGTATGGTCTTCAGTCGTTCTTTTGCCTTGTCGAGGGATAGCTTTTCCTTCTCCGTCAAGGCTTCCGGAATTTTACTACCCATCCTTCGGACGATCCTGAGCGCGTTACGTCTTTGCCTGCGCAGGATCTCATGCTCCCCTAGAGGCTTCTTTGGCTTGGGTTTGCTGGGGACTTTAGAGTCTAAGGCTCCTTGAGTGTCCCGTCCGGGATTGGAGGGCTGTGCCTCCACGACTGTTTGGCAACTGCCCATTGTCGAGTTATTTCCCGAGACGTCACGGCTGCAGTTGCCTGGTTTGTGAGGGGAACCTGCATCCAGATTGCAAGTGGAGCTGAGGCTCTGGATGTTCTCCAGCTGCAGTTTCCACTCCCCTACCTCCCCAGTGACCATCTTCTCTCCTTCCAGGCCCGTACGAGCAAGAGGCTCGATGCAACGCCTGGCCGGTGAGTCTGGTGGTCCCGGGGTCGGTTCCTGTATCCGATCAGTCTCCGTGTCCGTTTTTTTGTTAATGTTAGGAGCAGGGAGCACCTCCTCCTTCTCTAGACCCGTACGAGCAAGAGGCTCGATGCAACGTCCGATCGCAAGGTTTGGTGGCTCCTCGGTGGCTCCTCGGTGGCATCCTTTGGCAGAGTGATTGGTGTGGTCGACCTTTCCCCTGGATGGACTTTGCCAATCTGGGAGGGCCCCATCAATTTACTATCGCTAGTGTTATCCCCAGGATTAGCTTCCGCCGGTGTACGAGCAGTAGGCTCATTCTCCGTTAGACGCTGTTCCTGCAGATACGCACGTGCGTTATGAAGCCGTTTGCGGTCAGTCTCTGTCAGTTCTTAACATCTTTTCGTCCCTAGGTCTGGAGGAGGTGGACAATAAAGAGAGGTTAGAGCTAGCGACGGAACAGCTGTCGCTGACATCAAGGTTCATGCCCTCCATGGCAGCATCTGTTCCAAGGCTTTCTCCATCCCATACTCCAAGATTGGCAAATGGATTCAAAAGAAGGTTTTCTTCTTCCTCCGTCAGTTGTTGTTGTTCTGTTTGGGGATCGGTTTTTCTAGAGTCAGTGGTACCCGATCCTTGCGCCTTAGTCTCTTTTGTTTTGTTTTGTTTGTTTTGTTTGTTTTGTTCATTGTAGGTCCCACGAGTAAGGGGGAAGGAAGGTCCATCTGCACTCACCCCCTGTATTTTTTATTTACTTTATTTACTTTATCTAAAATCGTTAACTGTGTCAATTAATACTACTTCTAAAATTGTTAACTATATCATCTGTACTACTTCTAAAATTGTAAACTGTGTAATTTGTTAATACAATTAAAAATCGTAAATGTAAATAGTTTTAGAAGTTTATGTTCTAAAATTAAATAATAGCTAATTTTAAATAAAAATACACCCCCCCCCCCCCCCCCCCCCCCCATTGATCACCTACCTTGTCATGGTGGTGGGGCTTAAGTACTCCCCTCTCTGTTGTTAATCGACAAAGAGGGGGTGGAAAACTAAAAAACAAGACCGCACTAGCTTGAGTATGAAAACTGAATGTCGCGTCATTCCCTGGGAATAGTCATCGATACCTCGTTCGAAGCATTCAAGAGTTCGACGAACGAACGAACGAGCAAAAAGAAATAAAAAATAATCCGGAAGGGAATTCCCTCGCAAGTCAAGTGGCTCGTGTTGCTTTGTCGCACATTTGTTTTTTTTTTTTAAATTCTGGCTCGCCCAGGCGATTTATAAAAAGGTGGGGGGGGGGGGGTATTTCGACCTAAAAGATCTTTTGTACCGTATGGGCCAGAAAAATTTTAAACTAGTAAGATTTCCACTTTCCGTGTAAAGGGGACAATTTTACCAGTAGAAGAATTCTTTATGTCCTCGGGGCTCAATTGTTCCCTGAGAAAGATCTTCTTTCTAATTCCATTAAGGGCTGGGCATTCACATAAAATGTGTTCAGCTGACTCGTCCTCTTCAAGACAGAGTCGGCACTCAGGAGAATCTGCTATTCTCATTTTGTGTAGATGATATCTTAAACCGTGGTGACCAGTAAGGTAACCTACTAGGTTTTTGATATCATGTCTGCTTAGGTTTAGACATTTGCTGGCATTATGATTGAAGGGCCGAATGGCTCGTTTGGCCTGTCTTAGACCTGGGATGTTATCCCAAAGATAGATACATTTTCTATGTTCCCAGCTTTTAATTGCTGCCGTTGACGCTGATCTAGGAGTGCAGCAGAATACGATCGATTCATAAGCGCGACTTCAGCACAACGGGTTAATTGACTTGTGCACTTAGTTGCGCAAGGGAAATGCAGAAAAACCATAAATAAGCATTGTTTATTTAGGTCGGACGTGTTGGGCATTGACGCTGGAAGTGACAAGCTGAAATAGCAATTTAGGAGGATGTTTATTTGGGGCGATCGATATATTGTTACAAAGTTGCAACATCGATCGTGGGGTTAAACATCTTGCATACAAAGAAGAAATTTTAAAGGTTGTAAAGTGTTTGGTATGCTCAAGTGGTACACTTTACAACAAGTCCGTTGGAGAAGACAATGATATCGTCCATATAAACTAAACATTTTCCGATATTTTCTCTCAGTACCTTGTCCATAAGTCTTTAGAAAGTACTGGGAGCATTTTTTAAACCAAAAGGCATTCTGCGAAATTCATAATGCCCATTGTCTACAGAGAAGGCTGTTTTTTCTATGTCCATATTTTGGAAATAAATCCTTCGGCAGTGAATGAACAGCCCATTTGGCCCATCTAATATATCCCTGATCTTATCTTCCACCCAGTAATGCCACTGCACGGTATCTCCTTGAGAGTCTACTATAATGAGCGAATTATTACCTGTAGGATGATGAAAATCTACGAATTTGTAATGACTCATGCCGGTTTCTAGGGTATGATTTACTAAGCGAAAGACCGTATGATACCCTGCCTGGCGAGGAGCCAGGGACTGTAGCTCTATTCTAGACACAGGTTTCCCTAAAATGAGAGATTCTTTCGTTTTGTAACACTCTAATTCCATGAATTTATCCAAAACAGATTGCTCAGCTACATGGACGGAGTACTCCTTTTCTAGTATGTTTAGATGCGTAGTCTTGTTGCAGGAAGCTAATTGTTCGGGAGAACCTATTTTGGTCCTCAAAGAGAATTCGTCAAGCACATAAACTTGCCGAAGTGGATGGCGATATAAAGGAACATAAACCAGTACATCAAAGTAGTATAAAAAATGATAAACACCGTCTCTTGTGCTTAGTTCTTAACAAGTGATTTATTAATCTAAATAATTCTATCTTATATACTAATTTACAAATTCAAGAACGTGGGAATGTGACTAGGAGGTGGTATAAAATCGGGTGGCACAGATCGTTGTATCTGTGGTTGAGGGTTTTGGTTGCGCATGCAAATTCCTGACTGTGACACTTGTGTATCGTCTGATCGTTGTATTCATGAAGATCCACGAGTGAGGTACTCTGGTTACACATGCACATTCCTGATTATGACACTTATGTATCGTCAGCTTGTTGCATTCATGAAGATCCGCGAGTGAGGTATTCTGGTTGCACCTGCACATTCCTGATTACGATACGTGGGTACCGTTCGTTGCATTTATGCTGGTGTCATATGGGATGGATTCGGAAATTGAAATGGGAGTACATTTACAGTAGGGCAAGAAAGACACTGGACTGGAATGGGTACACTTGGGTGTACAAGTTAGGGTGTCAAAACTTCTTAACAGATACGTTTGTTTGAACACATGAATGCACAAAGATGTATAGAGATATGTCTCCAATACAGCATATAATATGAAGGCTCATAGGATTGTTTTAGATTGGGAAAAAGGTTTTTTTTTTTTTAGTATCCAATTGTGTTATACACATTATAGGATCTTTCAATTCTATGGAATCGTTTCGAATCCTTAAGCAGCATAATCAAGTAGGCAGCAAAGTTCTCTGGTATTAGTTCTTCATCAGGGAAAACCTTTTGAATGTTCTCAATTAAAAATCCCTTGGATGTAATATTCACAGATAGGGTTGCCTCAGTTGAATATGATTTGTAGGTCACACCTTTCTTTAGCTTATTTATGTGAGGATGAGAAGTTCCTTCTGATTCAGGGACCCAGGCTTTTCTTCATTCATTATCTTGGCAGCATTGGAGGTAGATGGTAATACGGGGGGCATTTCAGTGTTGATGGATTCTGCCTGTTGTGGTTGTTGTGGTCTTTGCAAGCATTTTGGGACTATCAAGTACTTGAATTTTAATTTTGGTGTCTCAGCCCTTACATCACTACAAACCTTGTCAACCAGACAGCTTATAACACACTTTAGATGTGCAACATGGGTACTACTCATTACCTCTCCGAAGTCTACTTCATGAATCCTTTTTACCGGCACAATTTTTTTACTGCTGCTAGCAGGAGGTATTATTATCTTCTTAGAAATATGGCCCCTTCAGCATACGAATTCTCAGTATCAGAATCAGAAGATTGATCATCATTCCGAATTGTTTTTCCCGATTCAGATCTGGACATTGTTTTTGGATCCAAATATTTGTCTAATTTCGGGTCTTCTAATCGCTCATCTCTTGATTCCATTTTTAGACATTGCTTTAATATTTGAATTAATAAGTTTGAGGGATGATTTGTCCTTACTCAAGTTCATAATAGTTTAAATTAAGATATGATTTTCTGTTATTTATTATTATGAGGGTTAATTTCTACCCAGTTTTTTTTTTTTTTTTTTTTTTTTCATGAATAAAAAGAATTAAGAAAACACAAGAAACAGAGTAAAATAACATAATGAATACAATAAAGAATTTAGAAAAATGGTAAGTCCTAAAAAAGAAAAAAAAAGATTGTGTTTCTGACTAAATAATTTGATGAATTATGGTGACGAGCAGAATGTTCCCTTTGATTAAATTCAATTGCCTTTGCAAAAAATAAGATGATGACACGGCAGAACAAGCGAATAATCCACATAGATGCACAGCGAGAGTACCAGCAGCAAAACAATAAAAATAACCGCAATTCCAATATTTCTGCATGTCTTTACCAACTCTTTATTATAGATGTTACCTCGATGATGGTCCAAACGAAAAAGAAAGAGTTAATAATAACACAAAAGAGATACAAATCAATTCAGTTACTTGACACTTAATCCAGTGGACCTTTAACTGGCCATTGTTTAGAATTTAGAGTGTAGCGAAAAATAGGGTATATAATGCAATATTGACAAAGAATTATTTGAAGCAAAGCAATTTACGATATAAATCAAATTCATTAAGTTATATAAAAGAAAAGTTAAGATATTCAAGAACATACAGCCCCCCCTGAAAGACCGCCAGTTCTTTCAGCTATAGGCAATGGGGCAATTTTTACGATGGGTCGGACGTATTCTCCGACCTGTGTTTTAACGGTGACTACCCGATGCTTTTTGTCCTTCCCCGGGTGGATGTTCGTAATGCGACCAAGAATCCATTTAGATGGTGGTATGTTAGGCTCTTTTATCACAACGATGTCGTCAATTTGAATGTTTGGCTGATGTGTTCGCCATTTGGAACGCTGCTGGAGGGACGTCAAATATTCTTGGTGCCATCTTTTCCAAAAACCTTGCATGAGCATCTGTAAAAGGTACCAATTAGTTTTAAGAGAACAATTTGATTTTAAAAATTCAGGCTGAGGAATGGTTGTGTACGGTTCCCCAATCATAAAGTGAGACGGTGTGAGTGCACAGGGCTCACTATCTGGATTAGACCACAATGGGCGCGAGTTAAGCAACGCCTCAATTTTAGATAAGAGTGTGTACATCTCTTCGTACGTCAGTTTGTTTTCACCGATGACTCGGCTTAAATGTTTTTTGACCGATTTCACCCCTGCCTCCCACAGCCCTCCAAAGTGGGGTGAAGAAGGAGGAATGAACCGCCAATCGATGTTGTCTTTCGATAGGTGATCAGCGACTATTTGTTGATGTCTTTGGCTATGAAAACTGTTGTTAAGTTCACTAAGTAGTCTTTTAGCTCCGTGAAAGTTAGTAGCATTATCGCTCCAAATCTCTATGGGCTTGCCACGCCGCGGAACGAAGCGATCCAATGCCATTAAAAACGCGGTTGAAGTAAGATCACCAACGAGTTCCAGGTGAATGCCTTTTGTAACGAAGCAGACGAACACAGCGATATAGGCTTTTATAAAGCGAGGATTTCTTCCACGACACAAGCGTAATGTTATTGGTCCGGCATAGTCGCAACCAACCTTACTAAATTGTCGCGAAAAACGTATTCTTTCCGCGGGCAGATTACCCATTAGTTGGCTTGACACAGCCTTAAGTTGGCGAAAGCAAATTACACATTTATGTACCACATCACGTACTAAATTTCTGCTGCCTAAGATGTAATAGTACTGCTTAAGCAGAGCAAGCAGTTGAGATATACCGACATGCAAGTGTTTTTTGTGAGTATACTCCACGATAAGACGCGATATTGGATGTGTTTTATTCAAAATAATGGGATGTTTAGCAGAGTATGATAAGTCCGATTCCTGCAAACGTCCACCGACCCGAAGAACTCCATTTGAATCAATAAAAGGGGCTAATGAACTAAGTTTCTGACCGTTTCGCAAGTCTCTTCGATTTTTAACACTTTCGATTTCAGACGGGAACATTGATAACTGAGCACATTTTATTAATTGAAGTTTAGCATTCGATATTTCCTTGGTAGTCAATGTTGAAATCCAAATCCCAGAGCACTCAGACTCGGTAACGTTCCATTGTACTACCAGGCAGAAATCCTCCTTTTTGGTGTAGAGGCATGTGATTGGGTGGCGTATGTTGTTGTTCCCCATGGGGATTGAACCTGCACCGCACGGGTCACAAGCCAACACACTAACCTCTACACCGTCGCCACCCATTTTTGCCTTACTTCTCTCTTCTAACCCTTGGGAAGCTCCTGTGCGTAAACACGGATCTGAGAAGGGCCACTGGTTTGGTTCCTTGCAAAGCCATGTGGGGCCTTTCCACCAAATCTCGTGAAGCAGTAAAAGAGACGGTGAAATACCTCGAGTGGCGCTGTCAGCTGGGTTATCCGTCGATCGAACGTGATTCCAGCATTTGTATGGGATCGATGTTAGTATCTCCGATGTGTGATTCGCGACGAAAACCGACCATTTCTTTGGAGGTGCCGATAAGCAATGAAGGACAATTGATGAATCCGTCCACGCGTAAATCTTAATGTCGCTTAACTTTAACGACATTTGTAACTTGTTAACGAGTCTAACAAGGAGTAGGGCTCCGCAGAGTTCAAGACGAGGAAGGGACAACACTTTGATAGGGGCAACTTTGCTTTTAGATGTCACCAGTGAAATATTTACCGACCCGTCACTATTTACGCTCTTGCAATAAACCACGGCCGCGTATGCATCTAGTGATGCATCACAAAACGCATGAAATTCGATATTTTGTCGATTAGCCCACAATATTCTTGGAACGTTTATACCTTCGACAATGTTAAGTTCACTGCGAATAATCTGCCAACGATCAGCAAATGTCCTGGGAAGTTCGTCATCCCATTTAAGTTTTTCGCGCCAAAGGTCTTTAAAAATGATTTTGATTTTTTTAGATTTTAGATTTTATAAGACTTTTATTTCAAATAAATATTTAACAATGGTAAGTTTAACTAAGCCTAATTGGTTTGGCCTAAGGCCGTCTACCAGGTTGACAATATAATTAAGTCTCAAATTTATTTCCAAACAAAATTAAATAAGGTAATACTATTAACAAAAAAAAAGAAAAAAAATATTAAAAATCTCCCTCTAAGATTCGTTTTCTATATTTAAGTGCGGCTACGGTGAAGTTGTATAAAACATCCCATCCTTTTTCCCCGTTTAAAATATTTAGTGCTTCTCCTTCATCTAAGACAGCTTTTAAAAAAGTCAAACTGCGAATTTCCTTCAAAATTGGGCAGATTGCAAGAAAATGTAACACGTCTTCTCTAGTCCTCATGTTGCAAAGTTCGCAGAGTGTTGGTAAATCCGTACGGTGGGGTATAAAATTTAAATTAACTAGTTCTCCTCTCATTCTAAAGATCGTACTAATTTTGTCCACAGAGAAGCAGTTAAGGAGGTATGTTTTTTCATTTAGCTGATAGTTCAGTTTACTATAATAATTCCTCACCAGCGAGCCTCTAGCATCTTCAGTATATCTTTCATACAAGATTTGGCCTAATTTCTCCAATAACGAATTAAATTTCTCCCTTAGAGAAGAAGGTTGTTCATTTGTCTGGATAGCCAGATCCGTTCTGCAGTCCGATGCAATTTCCTCCCACACTTTGCACATATTTCCGTTCGTTCTTATAATATTTTTCAGTATTATGTTTGGTATCCTTGTTTCTTCCATTTCCAATACTTTTATTACATAATTAAAGTGTGATCTCAGCGTAAGTAAGAACATAGGTGGAGTACTAGTTTCAACATACAACATATAATTTGGAGTATTATTTGGTAAACGGAAGATCCTCTTTAAAAAGTAGCGCAGAAACTTTTCTACGGCTTCATAAGATTTATAGCCCCAAACCTGAGCTCCATAAAGTATGATTGATGTAGCAGTTGAACGAAATACCTTTTGCTTCGCACTATGTGAGACGTATTTGCTACTAATGCAACGTTCCCATATCGATGAAATAGCTCGCTTCGCATCCGCTAATTTTTCCTCAAGGTGTGTTTTTACATTTAAGTTTGCTGAGACTAACATCCCAAGGTATTTGTACTTGCGAACAATTTCTACTTCTTCCCCATTTGACATCCAGTTTTCCGAACGAGAGTAACGGCCACCTCCATCTCTAAAGATCATAATTTTGGATTTCTGTAGATTGACTGTAAGATTCCAACTCTTACAGTATATGTCGAGTCTGTTAATCATCCCCTGAAGCCCGTCCACAGAATCGTTCAAGAAGACGATGTCATCCGCGTACATCAAAGCTGGAATTGTTACTCCATAGATATTTATCCCAACTTGCACAGCATCAGTCACATCATTAATATACAAAATGAAAAGTAAAGCACTGAGAATACACCCCTGCTTAACTCCCATTGAGGTTTCAAATTCTTCAGAGGTCAGCTCACCATCCCACACGAGTGCAACGTTGCTCTCATACAGGGCTCTCAAAATGCGTATAATTTTGGTTGATACCCCAATTTTCGTTAACTTGAAAAAGAGAGCTTCGCGCGATATCGTGTCAAATGCCGCCCGAAAATCCACGAAAAAGGCATACAGTTTCTTGTGATTATCTTTATATGTAGCAGCGATGTTGGTTAGTGTAAATATTTGGTCAATAGTGGAATAACCCTTTCTAAACCCAGCTTGAAATTCCGTAAGGATGCTCTTCTCTTTAACCCATTCGCTGAGCCTTTTGTATATTAAAGCTGCAAACAACTTGGCAGAAGTGTTTAAAAACGAAATGCCCCTGTAGTTTGATGGATCTTTGTAGTCGCCTTTTTTGTGTATTGGAAGGATTATGGATTTTTTGAAGTTTTCGGGAACATGAGCAGTATCGAAGATACGGTTGAATTCTACCGTCAGTGATTCTATGAGCTCGCTTGTACAGTTTTTGTAGAACTCAAATGGAATCCGATCATTTCCTGGCGCTTTGTTGAGTTTAGATTCGCGTATAACTTCCTGAACATCTTGAAGAGAAAAGGGTGCATCCAATTTGTCATCTAGAACCATTGGGGCTGCGTACTGAAATAGAGGTGATGTTAGTGGGGCGTTAAGAAGCTTATTAAAGTGGGTCCTCAGGATGGGAGCTTTCAGTGCTAGGGCGATGGCGTTAGTGCGTCCATTTACATTTTTCACGGCTTTCCAAAACGCAGCTGAAGATCTGGAGTTATTTATTAACGTTATATTTGCTTGTTCAAATGTTGCTTTTTTTTCATAACAAAGTCTTTTATAATCTTTGTTGGCCTCGCTGTAGAGCACTTTAAAAATGCTTGAGTTGTTTGTTCTCAATAGTTTTAGAAGCTTAAAAGATTTATTTCTGGCTTTCGAGCATTCTGAATCAAACCACTTTTGTTTAAAGATGGAACTACTTCTTGATTGTTTCATCGGTGGTACAGATTTCTTTATTGTTTCCGTTAAGTTCTCAATATCAGCTGGACGGTTTAGTTCCTTCATATAATTAAGGTTAACATTCAAGCTATGTTGATAACTTTCACGCATTCGATCGTCCCAAACAAGCTTCGGTAGGAGTCCTAGTTGTTTTAAGCCTTCCTTGTTTGCACTTGCAGTTACAGAAAAAGTTACTTCTAAGGGCATGTGGTCAGAGAAAATCTGTGGCCCTACTTGGAAGTCGTCCAAAAGATTGTTCCACTTTCCAGCTATAAAACAGTAATCTATTACTGAACACGATGATCCTCTTATAAATGAAAGTTGACCTTCGGAGTCTCCTGCACAGGTACCATTCAGAACATGACTGTCATATGCATCGGCAATTTGTAGTATTTTTAGCCCTTTAGAATCACAAATTGAGTCCTTAGATTTGCGATTTTCTGTTAAGAATGCTCCGTCATGACCCGTTATGAAATTATTTTGGGTCAACCCAATCCGACCATTAAAATCGCCGACAAGCATTAAATCAGCCGTATCTAAGAATTGAAGCGCATCACATAATCTGTCATAATCTCGTTGCCAGTGGTTGCAGTTCAGATAAACTGGTAACAAGACTATGTCGCCATTGATTGTTGCAATATTCAAAGCTTGTAATTCGCCTGTTCTTTTAAAATTGACAGAAATTCCATTGAGACTGTCACGATATCCATATAATGTACCGCCGCTTCCTCTTCCAAATATCGATGTTTTTACTGCAGGTTCCCACTTAAGTTCATAATTTGAAAATATTTTTTTAAATCTATTTTCATGACCTTCTAAAAGATGAGTTTCAAATAATACGAATATTTCAAAATTCTTAACATAATTAAAGAAGCTTACAAAATTTAATTTATTTTTTAAACCTGATATGTTATAGCTTAATATTTTTATTTTCTTATTTACTAAAGGGTTGTAGATTTCACTCTGGTAGACTGGGACACATCAAGCATCGGTAACAGATGCCTTAGAGCTTGTGGCTGCACCCAAAGAATTTATATTAGATGAGAGCCTTAGTTGAGATTTGGCATCACTGACGGAGATGACATTTGACGTCAAATCTGAAGTTTTGTTTTTATTATTTGTAAATGTGCTTTCATTCATAAATAGTTTATAGTTTATTGGAATGTCTCCAAAAAGTGATTTAATGATTTTACCCCCATTATCTTCGCCACATAACAACCCTCGCGCGGAGTCCCAAACAAAAACTTTGCCTTCGATGAGAAGCTTATCATCTCTTGCAGTCATTCTTATTTTTGGAACTTTACGACGGAGCTCCTTCATAATTGGGATAATTTTAGCTCGGCGTTGACGGATGTTAAGCGGGAGATCTTTATGAATGCTTATTTTTGATCCTGTGAGTTTATTGGCATTCCTCAATACGCCCCAAGCAGATTCCCTGGATTTCATTTTCACAATGAAAGTTGCTTTTTTCGGATCACGACTGCGGACACCATAAGCTGACTCAACTACTTGATTTGGCGCGACATCTAGTAACCCGGCGCAGATGGATTTCGCTTTTTCGCCCATGTCAGTTTGGGTATCAACAGGTAGATGAACTACAAGATTTGCCTCCATACTTTTTTGTAGTATTTTATCCAGCTGCTCCTCGAGTTGTTTGTTTCGCTGCTCCAGGTGCTCTACTCTCTGGGAGATTTCATCGTGACGGAGATTCAGATCTGAGATTTGGTTGCATAGAAGATGGAAGTCTGATTTGGTGGCAAGTTGATCAATGAGCTTTTTGTTATTTTCAGCCAAGATTTCCTGCATTATTTCAACGTTTAGACCAGTGGCAGTTCCCATAGCGAGTTTTGTTTTCGTATTACTCAAGCTTGGGTGGCGTTTTTCGTTTCCTGGGTGTTCTGGTGAAGTATCAGATATTCCTCTTTTGAACATTTAGAGGTTAGCTTTTTGGATGCACTTTTTCTTTGCCTTACAGAGATATAGTGGTTAGAACTTACTCAGTATTTTATTTTGCTTTGAAAGGATTCGTTTTAATTCATCGACCAATGGGTTTTTTCCTTAAAAATTTGCACTTTTTCACACTTTTTTTTAATTTTGAATCGGGGGACAGATTTTTTTTGCGTCCACTTTGACAGATGCTCGAAAGTCAACCTCGATGATTGATTTTGATGCCTATGATAACTGGTGAGAAAAACCCGATTGGATCAAAAATCCGCGACGATTCCGATAAAACACGACGTTTAGTGCACACAATTGATTTGTTTGGCTGTACCTTGTACGAAAAACTATCCTTTGAGGGGCACCATTGTAAGCCTAGCACTTTAATTGAAGACGATTCTTGAAATTCCATCGGTGATAATGCCCTTTGGTCATCCGGTAACGACAACAACAAGGACCAACAGTTGGTCGTCCACTTTCTCAAATGGAAGCCTCCTTCCTTTAAGAGACTAACCAATTCTGAATGTAGGGCGATAATATGTTCAACACTGTCAACACCTGTGATGACGTCATCAACGTAAAAATCGTACAGAACAACTCTGGAGGCACGAGGAAATCTTTCCATCGTGTCAGCTGCAAGTTGCTTGAGGGCCCGAATGGCTAAAAATGGTGCGCAGGATGTTCCGTACGTAACTGTAAGCAATCGATAATGCTATAGTGGAAGCCCTGATGAATTTCGCCAAAGGATTCGTTGGTAATCCACATGCTTTTTCGCTATCCAAATTTGGCGATACATTTTTTCGATGTCACCGGATATCGTATAAGTATGTCGACGAAAACGCATGCATATCGAAAAGATATCCGACTGTATACTTGGTCCAATAAGAAGCGAATCATTAAATGACGTTGAACTAAAAGCAGTGGCAGAGCCATCAAAGACAACGCGGATTTTGGTAGTGCTGCTATCCGACTTAAATACTGCGTGGTGTGGCAGGTAAAAACAATTTGTTGTGGGCTGAAGAATTTCCTGTTCTGGGTAGCGTAGCTACTACAATTATTGGCACCCCTAAGGAAATTTCAACTTTGATCAACTATAACATTTTTATTTCTGAAGCTATTGGAATCTGTTGTATACCTGAGTATAAAATATTAAATTTCGCATTGATTGAGTATTATAAATAAAGATTTAATAATTGAAAATATATTTAAAATGCCAATTTAAAAAAAGCTTACTAAAAACTACAATTATTGGCACCCTGATATAATTATTGGCACCCAAAAAACTACAATTATTGGCACTCTTTAAAACGGAAAAATCATGATGTTTTAATGAATGGTTTATTATTTTATTTATGTTTTCAACACGTTTTTTATTATTTTATAATTAAAAACAAATAGCTAGTATCTATAAATTAATAAATACATATATATTTTTTTAAGAAACTAATAGCATTTAGGATATTCGATCCTTTTTTGTGAACAAACCTTACAAGAAAAAAGTGGAAGATACGGGTAAGTGAGTAATTTTAAACATTTAATGTGGTATTCCCTTCGGCAGCCTGAGCATTTTATACCACACATATCGGACCCAACTAATTTGGTCATGAATTTAGTGCAGGAAAAACACATTTGGCCATTGCAAACAGCGTGTTCTCCAATGTCTTCAGATTGATCTGAAAACAAGTTTTTGACATGGGTTCCGACTATTGGAGGACTCGAAGATCTAATATTTTCTTGGCTGATTTCATCGTAAATTTCAAAAACCATCTTTTTTCCGGGAGAGTTTTCTATTGCAGCTAAAGCACCAGCTGTCATTGTGGCTGAAATCATTCTTTTTTGGGGGGATTATTTTGGGTCGTTTTGGTGGCTTTTTCATTTTCTTCTTATTAATTTTGTCAAGTTCCTTGGCTTGTTTTTTCTCCAATCGTGTAGCTTTTCTTTCTTCCTTTTCTTTTTTCTTTTTCAATTTTCAATTTCAAATCAAATCCATGTGGCGTTCGTAATAACAAAGCTTTTATTATTTTTCTGGGTTTTTATACCATTTCGAAGAGGTGTTTCTGGCCAGCTCAAAATGGCATTCACATCTGAGAAAGCAGTACTTTCCTGGGGTAATGTCTGTATTTCTAAATATTCACTTATGTTTATGGAAAACTCTGAAATTTGATCTGTCTGTGCAGATGTGTTAGCAAATGTTTTTCTTCGACCGATATGCTTGAACTCATTTGATTTGAAAAATATGTAAAGTTCATGCAATTTCAAAAAATCCTCGCTACAATCGCTTTCTGAACTACTGGAATATTTCTCAAGTTGTTCTATTTTCTGCGAACCAACTGTGTCACAAAATACTTCGAAAGCATCTTTATTTGATTCTATTAGATGTCCGGTGTTAGTATGTCGATTCGATCTACCAAGGCATTTGGAAAAATTAATGGCATTTTTGTCCCATGGGAATAGAGTGCAAGCTTTGAAACCATTTACGATAGTTTTTGGAGAAATGCTCTTGTCTACAACTTCCTTCATTAACGGAGCGAATATTTCTTTTGTTAGGTTTAACCCCGGGTTCTTTCGCCGCCAATTCGTGACTGCATTGTTCCACGCATTTTTTAATGGTTTAAAAGCTGCAACATCAGTTGGTTGTAGAATTCGGGTAGAATTGGGATACAGTGCTATCAAAATGATGCCCAGTTGAACACATAACTGGCTCACTTGGAGTGTGAGATGGGTACTATGTCCATCAACGAAAAAGATAACTGGCAATTGAATTTGTTTTTGTATCAAAAATGGATAAAAAAAACTTTGGAAATGTACTCGTAAAATTTCTGTTTTGTCATCCAGCCATTTTCACTTATTCCATAACCCCATGCATCTGGAATAGTCTTACGAATATCGTCCTTCAATCTTTTAAATGGGTATATGATCATCGGAGGACACATCACCCCTAAAGCAGAAAACTAAAACATGACCGTCAAATTTGCCTTAGCCTGTCCTCTTTCAACCTCATATATATTTTTCGCTCCTTTTGCAGCTAGGACAGATTTAGCTTTAGGGCAAAGGAAAAAAATTGTTTCGTCACCATTGAATACTCGGCTTGGATCTTTAAGTATTGCACGCGAATTTTTTTCAACCAAATATCTTTCTATGGAATCAAACCACCCAAATATATCCGTAACGGCTACATTAGCACTAGCCGACGACACAGTATCAACTATCCGAAACGTCAAACTCCGATGTCAATTTAAAAACGATTTAAACCAACCCTTTCCTGGAATCCCGTCAATACCAAATGGATGTTCCCTCTCATTTTGTTGCAAAAAATCTTGAACAGCATACAGGACGTCCTCTTTTCGCTTGGGGAATCCTTTTCGTTGACACACTTTCACCCATTCTACGATTACAAACTCTTCCTCATCTGTCAAAACTGTGGACGGGCCTGGACTATTTTTTTTTAAATTAGAGCCTAAGCGAAACTGTAGAGTTGATCTAGGGATGTTGAATATTTTTGAAGCAGCTTTTTTGGAAATGTTTCCGCATCTTATATCAAGCAATGCTTTTTGAAGATCGTGCTCATCGTATTGATTTTTTTTCGGCATTTTGTTCAAGCTAAAATTAATAATGGTTGAAAGATACAACTATTGGCACTCAAAAAGTACAACTATTGGCAGTGCCAATAATTGTAGCTACATAGGATGCAATTATTGGCACCCCCTGCCAATAATTGAACCTTAATTTTTTCTGCGACCAATTATTGGCACCCCTTTTATTAACAAAATAATAACTTTTTTTATAAAATATATTAAAAAACGAATTCTTAAATGTATTATTATCGTAAATAAAAAAAGTTTTCATTAAAAAATATAAAAGGAAGTAGTGATAAGAGACTTACAAAATTATAGGTCCTTAACGAAAACAACGGAAATTTGGACTTTTTTTTCCGTCGCACGTGTTCTTACTTTCACTTATAAAAAGGAATATCTAAAAACTAATGACGCAGACATGTGAGAAAAATATGCAAGTTCAAAACAAAAAAATACCACTTTGACTTTTCGGACCATGGCTTACTGAGATGGGGTGCCAATAGTTGGGTCAAAAATTTGGGGTGCCAATAATTGTAGTCGTTACGCTATAGTGTATTCAATAATAATAGTTATACCTAGTACGTAATCCAAAAAGATTAATATTAATAGATTAAAACGAAAAAGATAGGAATAAGGAATAATAAACAATAATAATGATGGGGTGTATTGGTCGATGTCAAAAGTTTGCCCGTTCATGGTTTGTTGGATTGTACTTAATCATCATCAATACGATCATGATTGCTCTTTACAATCAGGCTTTAAAAAGTATTCTTCACCCAATATCCAACTGATCTTTCTCTTGGATCGTGTATCCCTGCAATCGCATCTTCCAAAAACTTGTATTCCATCCTGGTGAATCGGTTGTTGTTGTCCTGAAACTTGCTAAGCCACTCAAGTGGGTCCCTTTTAGATGAATCATCTGGATCTCCTATTTCTCTGGCACCTCCTGATGATGCAAATAATGCTGCAGCTTTCCTTCTTGTGTCATATTTATCAAAAGACTCGTCTGGTACAAAAGTTGGATTAAGCAAAACCATCTTAAGATGAGCAATAAAGATTATTCCTGCATTCACAGCAATACTAATTGGAGAAATATGATCAACAACCATTGCATTCATTGATCTGGTGATGTTGAAGAGAGATCCTACTGTGTGGGCTATTAGATGAATAGATGGGTTACTCGCTGCTGAGTATGGACTTCTCTCTGTTAGTCGTAAGTCCTACAGCATATGGGAAATAAGACTTGCGGTCCTCTAACTCATCTCTTTCTTCTTCTCTTCTGCCTAACATCAGCACAACCTCAGGGACCAACGGATCAGTAAAAAACCAAATGATTGAATTATCTATTCCGTTACAATTTAGTATTCGTGCGAAGTATGACAAGTCAGAAAAACCGGAACATCCTTGATATCGGGTGATAATGGTCCCTATTCTGGCCTTTGCAAAAGGACTACCTGGAAACTTCTCTAAATACATATCAAGGACGGCAACCAGTTTTTCAAGTTCTGAGTTTTCAGCTAATAGTTTAGAGTTTGTATGGTGAGTCTCCAAATTCACAATTAGATTCGTTTGAGCGATATACGGAGATACGACGGTTTAAACTTTATTTAAAATGACGCTATGATAAGCTTCATTTGTCTTGGAGAACCGGTATAAGCCCATTATCATTATAAGCAAGTACTCATCCATTCCGTCACCTAAAACTTGACGAGTCCCAATTGACACGGCCTTCTTGGATTCTGATGTCTAAAATTACTTTTAAGAAGTCTAAAGAGGTAACTTCTTGACCTTTTGATAAGGAAATTCCGTAACTCTTCCAGTCAACCAGCATTTCACGTTTCATTGTCGAATATAAATGGTACAGATATTCTAAAACTACTCCGGATCCCACCTTAGTACCTGACAAGAATGAATAAGCCAAATTTCTCGATTGCTCCAAATTACTTCCCTCTGATAAACTAACTGTTTGTAGCGGAAGATGTTCCTACCCTAAGAAAGCGATGTGCTGCTGCCCCCATTAATCTCTAGGAATAGAGGATGTTCCTGCAGAGGTCGATGGGTCCGTCGGGTAGGTTGTCCTCGCAGCTAGATGAGGGCAGGCATGCTTGTATACGCACAAACTAGCTCGACGGAGGCGTAGGATCTTTCACCCGCTGCTGGACATCCGCACTTTTATTTTCATGCCTGAAATATATATAAAGGACAAGGAGCTACAACCCGAACTAAATGTATAACCATCTCTTATGATGTTCAAGGAACATAAACCTGTTATATTGAAGAGGATCTGAGATCTGCAAAATCCTGGGAAACTTACGTGTTAGTGGTTTCCCTTGCGTAACCCTCCCACAACTTGTTACCTTTTGGACTAAAAGTCATCCTTGGCTAACGCGCCGCCAGCACTTGCGATAGCCCCTTAAGAAAAAAAAACTAAGCGACCGCTCACGATTCGCTCAGCTCACCATCGAAGATTCTCATCACTGGCATTGCACTGCCCCTTTGCACACAAAAAAAATTATTGACACATGATCTTAATGTCAATTCTCAAAAAAAAAAATAGAATAAAGCAAACAACTCGAATACTTTAACATTATAAATGCTTCACGAGAGATTTATTCAAAAAGAAAAAAAACAAAGGAATAACTAACATGACTAAAATAGAAAACTACGCGTGTAATCAATAACTTCAAATTTCAAACAGTACTTGAATATTTCATTTTAAATTCATATTTAAATTTGTAGTCCTCATCAATCAATTCTTCTATTCTTGTTTTATGTTTTGAAACTTTATGTAGCGCCATTACATTAATTTTAAATATTCATATTTAGATAGGTTTTATTTAATGTACATATGGTTCAATTCTTTTAATTATCGCATACTTCTCATTTGATTAATTTAATTAGTAGAAAAAAATAGTAATTTAATCCAATGTTTCTACTGCCTACTTTCAGGCCTTTTCTGTGTGTTAAATCACACACACACAAATAAATATACCTACTTAAATTTTAGTAAGGATCAATAAAAAAACTAGATCGTTCAGTATAAAAAAAAGAAGAAACAACTGACTCACCGGTGATCATGTACCTTTTTGTACATTACTGAAGTACCGAATTTAAATTGATGAGACTCCAATGAGTGGTGTGCACAGCATTCATGGGCGGTCTTGACGGTTTCTAAATCTGTATTAAAGAAAATAAAGGAAAATATTTGGCACTGAACAAAGTTTACATTATTTCGGAACAATACTTAGCTTTAAGTTCACAATATCTACATTAAAATCGAAGACATGCGATACAAATCTAATTATCAGGTGCATATTTGTACACCTGTTTGTTGACGCTGTTTTCCAGATCGTTTACTACGGCCAACTGGTGGTGCTGATCAATGAAGGGTGTCGACGGTGTTGATGACTTCGATGCTTGCGTTGGTAGCGGGCCGCGGGGTAAATATTCGAAAGACCGCTGTTAGACACGATGGCAGCGGGTGTTGGCGATTTCTGCTGCTACTGATGTGACGGTGCAAATCAGCGATGGGATTCGCGTGTGTCGCTGCTGATCAAACTTGTTGCGAATTTGGGATGGTTGCTGCTTCTTTCAATGTCGATCGAAGCACACTGGAAGACTTTATTTTGCGTATGACTTTTTCACACGCCCACGAAGTGTTTGTTGGCAGAGGATGGGTAAAACTGCCTCGATCTCTTTTTAGTGAACTTCGGTTTTTATTTGCCACTTTCTGGAGATAATTTGGAGAACACTCATGGGGTCTCAATGCAAGGCACGTGATTTGTGACTGCTTGCTGATGATGCACAGCGTTACTTTTTTTTTTCTTTTTTTTTTTTGTTGTTTTTCGCACGTCTCGGTCACCTTGCGCAAAATTACAGGCAAATATTTCTCTGTAAAGTGTTGCTGGTCGGCGGATGCAAAGAAACACTGTCGGATTTTCGTGGAGTACGATTCTCTTCCTGCGCGGTCAGAAAAATCGTCAAGAGTATTCGACAACATAAGCAAAAAAAAACCTTAATTATTTTTTTTTAATTTTGCACTGCTTATGAACCACACTGCTCAGCATCCCAGAAAGAAAAAGTAAAAAAGGAGAGCGTGGTTTGCTCGAGAATGTACTTAACAACCCCAAAAAAAAAAAAAAATCGTCAAATTAGTCGTTTCCGCTTATTTTTTGACGAAAGTACAACAACTGATTGCTGTCGGAATTCCACTGTTCGATAGGGTGTTGGACGTTGTAGGGAATAATTTTTTATTTATTTTTTTATTTAAATTTCTTTTTGAGGAAGTCCCCCACATGTTACTGGAGGTATTGACCCAGAGTTGCTCTTAAACCAATCTGCAGGGTACTCGATCACTTTATCAAATGGAGTTGAGTAAATGGTAAGGACTGTATTGTCAACAACATTGTGAATTTTCTTTCCTATTTTAGTTGTCATGTCTTGGCTTGATAAATAGTTTTCTATGTTGTTTACGAATATGTTCCTGTCTGATTCGAAATCAGATTCCCTATGGGAGCGTAGGTTCAAATCCTACCGGCTGCGCCAATTTGTTGTATAATTTATTTTCACTGTACTACGGGTTGTTGTATAATTTATTTTCAATGTACTACGGGTACTTAGCCCGTGATAATTCGGCTTTTAGCGCGAATATTATTAACACAACAAGAAGTGGAAAACGACAAAAGAAACTAGACACACTGGTTAATGTTTATTCAAATCAATTTTTATTTTCGATTGCGGGTGGCAATGGTGCAGTAGTAGTGTATTCGCTTACCAGTCGTTCCGCAACTCTTTTAGAGACAGGTCGGCTAGTTAGTGAAGATCGTAAGCGGAAAAGTGTTTAATTAGTGGTGATAAGCCTAGTATTTTTATTTGTGTAATTGGCTTGGTAGTCTGAGCCTCTGCCTCTGACGCCAGAAGCGTGGGTTCGATTCCCAGCAGAATTTTAATTTTTATAATTTATTAAGAAACGGTGATAGAAACATTTAATAAAAGTGCAAAAAAAAAAGTGTGAAAAGTTCCGTACGGTGTAGGATGGACCCCCGGAAAACGGTGGTCCCGCGTACGGGTGTGGGCGTGCCGTTGCGACATGTGGTGCAAACACGTGAGCCGGCAACAAAATCATCGCCTGTAATAACACCAACAACATCAAGAGCATCATCAACACCAAAAACAGCAGCAACCGTAGCAGCAGCAGGAACAACAACAGCAGCAGCAGCAACAATATCAGCAGCGTGTATGCCAAATGCATCAGTTGCAAGCATATTCAAAACTGCAACAACAACACCAACAACAACAGCAACAACAACAACAACGGGCCGGTCGTTGCCCAGACGAGTTCTTTCGCAGGCAATACCAGAACCAACAAAATCAGAAGTAGCAGCTGGAAAACCTGCTACAGAAGTAGCGAATGACGAGTTTCGTAAGGTGGAGAAGAGGCGACGGAAGGTAAATCCGAAGCCGAATCTTGCTGCCAAGAGAAGGGCGAACCTGGCGGGCCCTAGCGTAGCATCATCGGTGGCTGGTACCGATGATGATACGGATAATACCAGTTCCTCCGAAGCTGAAGGGGGAGCGGGCCGGTACGTCGGAGAGGGAAACTCCTTCAGGGACCTACCGGTCGACGACGATGGAAGCAATGCCATCCAAATGGAGGATGGAGATGTAGAGGATGAGGTAGCTGAGCTAGACAAGCTCATAAAAGAGCTCTTGGAGAAGCGTGAGCAGCTGAGGCTGAAAAAAGTGCAGCAACATCAACAACAAACAGTGCTGAGGGAGCAAATCCAGCAACAATATCAACAGAAGCAACAACAACGACAACAGCAACGAAACCAACAAAAACAGCAACAACAGCAGCCAAAGCAGCAACTGCAGCCAAATCAGCAACAGCAGTCAAAGCAGCAGACGCAGAAGAAGCCAGCAAGGAAGGACAAAATTCCCCCGATTAATGTAAGTAACTTCGATATTAGTGATAGTATTAGGTTATGTAGGTTAATTACTAAGAATTTTTATGTTAAGAGGCTTTCTGCCAGTAAACATGTAATTATGTGTGATGATATTGAGGAGTACCAGAGAGTGCGCACCGCCTTGGGAGAGGTAAAGACCGAGTACTTTACGTACACCCCAAGGGAGAAAAAGCTTAAAACCGTGGTATTAAAAGGAATCGATCCCTCAATTAAAACAGAGGAGCTCGAAAAAGAGCTTAAGAATTTTGAAAGCGACGACCTCAAGTTCGTGGGGGTCAAGCCGTTTTCCTCGGCTGTGGCAAGTGGTGGTAACCGTTACTTACCATTTTTCCTGGTCCAGCTTACTCCTGACAGCAAAATTGACAGGCTGCGAAATATCCGCTTCCTGTACTATCATGCTGTTAGATGGGAGAAATTAAAACGGTCAGATCGCATACTTCAATGTATGCGCTGCCAAAGGTTCGGGCACGCCGCAGCTAACTGTAACATGCAGTTTAGATGCGTCAAGTGCGATAAGGACCACATACATGGTGAATGCTCTCTAGGTAAGGAGAGAGTCAAAGACCGGAGTGTACTCTCCTGTGTGCTCTGCAGGAACTCTGGGCATCCCGCCAACTTCAGGGGTTGCCCAAAGTACCAAGAACTGAAAAAGCGAGTCCAGGCCCGCAAACAGCAGTCTGAAGGCGATAGGCGTCAGAAGAGTCGCTCGTTCACAAATTTTGTGGCACCCAACGTGTCCTTTGCCCAAATGGCAGCTGGACCGGGTCAAGCTCAAATAACATTAAACCAGCCAAAGGTAGCCCAAAAGGCACCAGAGGTGGATCTAGACTTAAAATCGATCCTTCTGTCTCTGCACGGAAAGATCGATAAGTTCCAGAAACAGTTAAATGAACAAGCGGCCCGAATTGACTTTATCTATTCGGAGTTGTTTGTGGGGTCTGGTGTGCCATAAATCTAATGGCTACGCTGGATGAGGGAAACTTAAAGATCCTTGCTGTGAATGTTAATTCACTAGTCAGGATCGAGAAAAGAACGTCACTTGCCAATTTGTTGAAAACCGAAAACCCGGATGTGCTTTTGGTTAGCGAAACTAAGCTAAATCAGAAGCACAAATTGGGATACAAAGACTATCATGTAATAAGAAGAGACCGGCCTCACTCCACTCAAGGAGGTGGGGTTGGAATCTTAATTCGAAAAGGCCTGCGCCATAGGGTTATATATAGCGGGGACGTGCGTAGGTTCCAGTTGTTGGAGGCATGCATCATATGCATTCCTCTCCATAGCCGGAGGAGAATGTATGTGGTGTCGCTTTACGCACCTGCTGCACCTCCACCAAACCAATTTATGACAGAGCTCGAGACACTTTTTCGTAGTCTGCAGCTGAACTCGGAGGAGAATTATTACTTCTTGGCCGGAGATATTAATGCCAAACATGCGGCATGGGGAAATGTTACTGCAAATCCCAGGGGCAACCAGTTTCACGACTGGTGGCGCCTCAATATGATTGAGTACAACCTCGAGTTATACGCGACGGATATCCCTTCTTTTCCAAGAAGCGGTGCTTTCCTGGACTTGGCCTTAACGGACGCAAGACTTCAACTGACGAACATAGATCAAAACACGCGGAACTGTTTGCGTGCGTTTGAGTACGATAGTGACCACTACGGACTCGCCGCCGCAATACGGATCCCGAACGAGCAAACGCTGCTGGAGGAGTACGAAGCAGTGTGTTCATTCGATTATCGGAGGGCACAATGGTCGCGCTTCTCCAGATTTTTAAAGCGAGATATACGTTCGAGTGGGATCGACCCACCGACAAACAGTAACATGACAAATGATGACATTGATCGCCATTTATTGCAAATGAACGACGCCATCAAACGAACTATGGAACGAACTATTCCTCGGGTAGGACGTTCCGACGACGACCAGACAGAAAAGTACAGAAACCCTACAATCGACGCACTATACCGACAGAAAAGTAGACTGCTCTCGAGGCTTAAACGGCTGTACAGGCAATTTACTGATCGCAACGACCCGGAGGTAAGGATGCTGAATTCAGAGATCCGAATCCTGAAACAGCTGATAAAAGAAAATTACAGAAAATCTGTAAGTCTGTATTGGGGCAATAAAATTCGGGCTATTAAAACCTGTAGTCCGAATATGTTCCCACAGATAAATAAGTTGTTCAGGAGGAAAGATCACAATGATATTCCTTGTGTTCGAATCTCCCAGACAGCAGAGAACAGACAGACAGTACTGACTGCTGGAATAAGTCCAGAAAGTGTCGCTTCAAACGACGATTTTTTCGTGGTCGAGGACCCACAGGAGAAAGTGGATTTGCTGGGCGCTTGTTTCGAGGCCGTGTATACGGTGAACAATCCTGTTCGCCGTAACCACGACATTGAGAATAGGGCTCTAGTGAGCCACTTCTATCTGCGCACCGAACTTGAGAATTGGCGATCTGAGAATAACGGATTCACCGTATTCACTGATGAAAACCATGCTAATGCAGTTGTCGCCAATGGCCGAGATGCATCGCACTTGTTCGTGTCGAAGGATGATCTTCTGTGCATCTTCGAGTCGCTAAAGAATAAAAAGTCGGCGGGGATGGATGGTGTCCCAAACGTCGTATTGAGACACCTGCCTTTGGAGGCTGTAGATATTTTCACCACGCTGTTTAACAATGCGCTGAATAATGCACATTATCCGGCGCATTGGAAGGTAGCTGTGGTACACCCTATCCCGAAAAAATTTAAAGATAGGACGAACCCTGCCAATCTCCGGTCAATTAGCTTGCTTCCGAATATTAGCAAGGTCTTTGAAAAAGTTGTCAATAGAGCCCTGTTAAAGTGGGTCGAGGACAATAACATAATTCCGGAAAACCAGTTTGGTTTCAGGGCGAGGCATGACACTATTCATGCCGCGTCGAAACTGGTTTCCGACATTCAGTGGAATAAATGCAAGAACCAATGCACGGGTGCTTGTCTGGTTGATTTTGAGAAGGCTTTCGACACCGTATGGTTAGAGGGACTTTTCTACAAGTTGATCAGGCGGGGGATGCACAAACCTTTGCTATATGTAATTTATAATATGCTTATGGGAAAGAAGTTCGTTGTCAAATGTGGCAACGTGACTTCGAGCAGAGTCTTTGAAATTAAAAACGGTTTACAGCAGGGGGCGGTCAATTCTCCGATCCTGTTTAACATTTACACGAGTGATCTGGTGGGTTCACTCAGACATGCTATAGCGTATGCCGACGATTTGGTGGCATACAGGTCAGGTCCTAAAATCGAGGTCATTAACATTCTTTTGCAGCGTGACTTCGATCAAATTAAGCGATATTGCGCTGACTGGAAGTTGAAAATCAACTTTCAGAAGACGGAAACAATCTTGTTCAGAACTCCATTGGCTGGGGCCTCTAGGGATACCAGAAAAAACTGGAAGAAATTGGCCATTGTTGGACAAAATGGGCAGCCATTGGCGGTGAGAAGCGTAGTTAGATATCTAGGTATCTGGCTTGACCAGTATCTATATTTCGATAGACATATAGTTGCTTGTCTTGCTGGGGCCAAGAAGGCTTATGCTCTGACAAGGAGACTGTTTCATAGCAGTCAACTTGACTCCAGAGTGAAGGTCATTTGCTACGTGGCCCTTATAAGGCCGATAATCGCTTATGGTTGTCCATTATGGTTTAATATAGCGCCTAGCTACATGGAAAAGATTCGGGTTTTGGAGAGACAATGTCTTAGGACCTGTCTCCGGTTGTTCCGAACGCCTGAATCCAACTATATAAAATATTATCCCAACAAGGTCCTATACGATGGGGCTCAGTTGAATAGGATTGACAATTTCCTCATTAAGGTGACTCGAAGGCACGTTGCAAGGGCGATGGCCAGCGACAATAGTCTGATCTTTGGGGCTTACTACCCCAATGAAATGTACATAGAGAGTACACTCCGGTCTGGCTTTATCCCGCCAGAGGCATTTATCCATATTGATGCAAAAGGGCTGGTACAGACGAGGGATGGTATCCCGGTATTATACCACCGCTACCGCAGTGCGAGAGATAAGCGGCTCATCCGCGGCGAGGACGTCGCCAATGCTCATGAGCTCCTCCGTTTTAGTACCGCAATAGCGGAGAGGGATAAATTCGATACAGAAAAGCAATTTGCCGAATTTTGGTGGCTTTTTGAGGGTGGAGGGTTCAACATGCCCTCCCAAGACGGTGCGTTACTCTAGGTAACATCCTCTTAGTTTGTAAGATAGATTAAGTTAGCTAGGGCGTTTCTGGGAGGGGCCGGGCTCGCCAACTTGTGGTGGTGCTTCCGGGAGGTGATTGATTCTGTAAGGCATCAGTCAGCTCACGGCGGCGCATGTGCACGTTGACGACTGCCAGGCGCTCGGAAAGCAATTGGGATTTTGACCACTTGTTTCGTAATGCAACGAGTGCTCAGAATCCTAATTATAGTTAGAATATGTTAAGTAGTTTAAGTAAGTAGAGTAGGTAGTTTGTAATTTGTTTTTTTATATAAAAATATAAAATTTGATAAAGATGCCGAGTTTTCTTAAAAATTTTCTCGATGAAAACATAATATGTAAGATTAGTTCGTAAAATAGTTTTTAGGCCGAAAGGCAATAATTATAAGATAGAGTTAAGTTTAGGGTGTCCGCATAAGGATCAATAATCTAGAATAAGTATCCTGTTAATTTTAAGTTAGATTTACTCATTTTTGTCTAGTATATAAGTTGATATAAGCTAATAATTAATAAAAATGAATTTAAAAGTAAAAGTAAAGTGTATTCGCTTACGGAATGGAAGGTCGTGCGTTCGAATCCCGGCCAAGTCCATTACTTTATACCGAATACATGAAATCGTAATCTCCCTAAATAACTTAGACGACACCCGTGGAGAAAAACCCTACAACTGCACCCAAACACTTCTTTCCTATCTCTCTATTTTTTCTAATACCAAATAGCTTACACTGTGTTCTTACCATTATAAGGGTACTGTAACAACAGAAAAAAAAAATCCCTTTAGCGTAAGCAAATTAAAAAAAAAAAAATAATAATTTTTACTTATGTATTTGATTAGGCTCCTCTCGGTTTCGCTTCACTTTTAAGAGTCTCTTAATAACTATTTTTAATTGTCTGCTCTGCCTAGAAAAATTGAGGATGTCACGTTACCTTGAAGAGGATATTTGACACTTGGAAGCTAAGTGCGACCAGTTCACGAACGTGGTGGAATGTGCAAACGTAATGTCTGTGCATATAACACCATAGGAAATGATGGGATCTTGGGACTGCGGGTGCATTTGCAAGATAACACGATTGTAACGTCTGAAATACAATTCGGTTATTTAAAATGCTTGTAGGAGGAAAGGTATGCATATTTATGTATGCAACAAAAGGAAATACTTGCCCAGGCCACTTTGATACCTTCAATAAGCTCCTATTTGTTGGTGTACTGCTTCCCACCTTCATAAACCTTTCGTGTCAACCAACCCCACACATTTTCGATTATGTTCAAATCTGGCCAGGAAAGTTGTTCTATATTTTGGCCTTGCAACCAAGTTTTAATTATTTCAGTTGTGTGAATGGCACCGGTCCTAAAATATCCTGGAATTGAGGTAGAGCCGTTTCCAGTACAGTTTTGTAATAAAGTGCTGTCATTATGCAGCTCACAAAAACCAAATCGATCGTTCCATAATATGATATGGCGCCCCATACCATAACGCCTCCCTCGGGTTTTCTTTTTTTTCTTTTCTTAAATCATGGTAGTACGGCAGCATAGCCATGTCCGTATTCTTAAGTAAAGTATAACTTGTACACTTTTTGTTATTAGTGAAAAAATAAAGAAGAAATAATAATAAGAATAAATAGAATCATGGTAGTAATAGTTGTACCCGTCGGGCCCATCGAGGTTGAACTTCTATTCATCAGAAAATATCACTTTCCGCCAATCGTTAGAGTGACTGCTGCCATCAGTATTCCAATCCATGTGCGATCTTGCAAAACTGTTGTTTTCGCGCTTGGTTAAGTGGTGTTTTTTTTTTAGTTTAAGGCGCTTCAGGTGTCCGGCACTCTTAATTACTCTGCTTATAGTCATCCGGCTCACTTCTAGCGCAGCTTCGTGTCTAATCTTACTTAGAGAATGGGTTGAATTGGATGCTAACCTTATAATTTTTCGTTTTTCTCGGCTTGAAAGTACAGTAGAAGTACAGCCTTTGTAATTTTTTTCATAAGATAATGGATTTTTTTAAATAACTGTTAATTACTTTGGGCTTCGATTAAGTTTTTTTTTAGCTATAGCGCGATTATAGTAGCGTAATCAAAACGACTTGCTCCGGTGAGTGTCAGGTATAAGACTGACTCACTTCTTTATTCTCTTCTCTTAAATACGACTAGTACAATGTTTCTTACAGCTAGGGAACATATACTATGTGTGTGTATGACAAAGTAAAGTAATATGTATAATGACGACGACAATGTGTGTTAGTGACAATCTTAAATCTATGTATTAGCCTACTGAGAGTGATCACGAGATGATGCAAGGCTTTATGTATACCTACTGCCGACATGTATATGATTACTACAATTCGGCCGTCCTGACTATCAAGATCCCCTGATCTTGGAAATATTTTTGTTTACGTTAGTCTTGTTAAGCCAAGGCCGCATGTTCCCGACCGCCCACACGCCTTGGTATGGTAACCGAGTCTTGTTAAACCCTTCCACGTCTTCTAGTACATATCGATCGTTTCGCAGAATCTTAGTTACTTTATACGGTCCACGGAATCAACTTTTTGGACGCACCAGGGTGCGAGTCAAAATTTTTCACCATTACATAATCTCCTGTGTTATATTCTCTCGGTTTACAACGTTTCTTGTCTACGTACTTTTTATTATAGGCCTGAGACTGCTCCTGTCTTATCATAGCTTTCTGTCGTACTTTTTTTAGATTCCGATTCTCTTTCACCTGTCTCAGTTCTGTTAAGTTATCTCTAAGTGCATCCGCATCCGTTCGCCTTTGGTCTGTACCAAACAGCATGCACTGTATTGTTTAATGTATGTTCTACCTTCTCTAACGCACCGTCCCAATATATTCCCTCTTCTGGTTGGACAAGCTTTGCTAACATAGGGTCTAAACTCCTGTTTACTCTCTCCACCAGACCATTAGCTTGGGGAGAGCCCGTAGCGATCTTAACATGTTGCACATTTTGTCCTGTTGGGAAATCTTTTAACTCGGCAGAAGTGAAACAGCTTCCGCTGTCAGACACAACGTACTTCGGTCGACTGTAAGCTCTGAAATAGTCTACTAATGCTCGAACAACCTCTTTCGTACTAGTGGTCTTCGTCGGGTATAGTCTTACAAACTTCGTAAATGCGTCTATCACTGCCAACACGTATTTCTGCACAGCTCTGGAATTATCTACTGGTCCATAATGATCTATGTGGACGACTTCAAACGGTGTCTGTCCTTTCGGTATATTGTGAAGAAAACTTTCTTCTCTTCCTTTTTTTTTGACGAATAAACTATACACTTGAGACAATTCCCTATATGTGTTTTTATTTTCTCTTTCATTTTCGGAAACGGAAAATAATTTTTTGATATAAGCTCAACCATCTTATTCGTGCCTATATGTCCTATCTCGTCGTGGTATTTATATAGGACATGGTCTTCCATGTCTGTCAGTATAAAAAACGCAATTGTACTATCATTTTTCTTTCTGTAGACAATTCCGTTTCTCATTTCATAGAACGCATTCTCTGACTTTTCCAACGTTTCCCTAAGACTGGCTATCTTTTTATCTCTACCCTGGCATATTATTAGATTTTCTTCGAACGTATTTGTTTCTAACGTCAAGATATTGGTTGACCTACTCACAGCATCAACATGTTTCATCCGTAATCGTAGTTTTGTAAGTCTAATGCCCACCTAGCTATTCTAGGATTCAGTTCTTTCTTATTCAGTGTTAACGCCAGTGAATTGCAGTCTGTCACTATTTTGAACTTTTTGCCCTGGAGATACACTCGAAAACGGCTCAACGCATTGATTATTGCTAGCGTCTCTAGTTCAAAACTGTGGTATTTGGTTTCAGCGTCTGTAGTTCTTTTAGAGTAATAGAATACAGGATGCATCTTTCCGTCTTTTTTCTTCTGTAACAAAATTGCTCCAAACCCTAAAGTGCTAGCATCATAATGCAGTTCTGTGTCATCCTTCGGGTCATAGAGTGCTAGGACAGGAACTTCTATCAATTTTTTCTTAAGCAACTCGAAAGCTTCTAACTGTTCTGGTCCGAATACAAACTCTCTGTCTTTCCTGGTCAAATAATGTAATGGTTTGGCTATGGTCGAAAACTCTTTGACGAACCTTCGGAAATATGAGCATAAACCAAGAAAACTTTGGACTGCATGTGTCTTTTGAGGTACCGGAAAATTTTGAATCGCCTTTATGCCTCTGTCGTCTGCCTGTATGCCCTTTCCTGTAATCGTGAAACCTAAGTATTTAACGCTGTTTTGTAAAAATTCGCATTTGTCTACCCTTAGTTCTAACTTGTTCAGGACCATTCTGTTAAATACCTCAGCAAGGATTTCGAAATGTTTTTCATAACTATCTGTAGCTATCATAATGTCGTCTAAATATATTATTACTTCGTCTCTTCTAACCATGTCTGCAAATATCTTATTTATGTGTCTTTGAAACACAGACGGTGCATTCTTAAGTCCGAACAGTATTCTAAGGAATTCATATTGCCCCAGCGGCGTGATGAAGGACGTATATTTTACCGAATCGCTATGCACGTGTACGTGAAAGAATCCATTCTTAAGGTCTAACTTCGTGAAAATAGTTTTGTTCGCTAACCTATCCAAGAGATCGTCAATAATAGGAATTGGGTAACTATCCTTTGCAGTCGCCTTATTCAGAGTTCGAAAATCTACACTCATCCTAACCTCTCCTGTCTTCTTTTTAACTAGTACTATTGGTGAAACATATTCTGACTCGCTTTCCCTGATGTACCCCTTAACCAAATACTCATCTAACAACTTGCTCAGCTCGTTTTTTTCGGCATATGATTATCGTCGCGGTTGACAATGGAAATAATATAATAATAATAATAATAACTTTATTTCATGTAAAAAACGGTTCAAGCATTACATAATATATATATACATCTGTTATTAACGAGCGTTTTAACATAAAATAGTTAGGAACATTCTATTGTCAGAAGGACAAGAGGCACCTTTATAAAAAATTAACAAATTTAATTAATATGTCAATCGGGTATAACATAACTAAGAATCAAAATGTAAAATTCAGCAGCAATATTTATAATAATAATAATCATAATATAATAACAGGCCAATGTGTTAAATCATTGGAGTAAACAAATTTTCTATTTCGCAGTTATTGAATGAAAACAGCCAGATGCGAGTATAATTTAAATATCTTGACTCCTTTCTTTCGCATCTAATATTTATTGGTAACCTATTAAATAGGCGACACGCAGTAACATTATAAAACCGAGAAAACATAGCTTTATTGATTTTTGGTACGATTTTTGATTAACGAAATTCCTGGTGTTAACGCGTAAGTTGTAGATACCATACTTCAGTATACCCGGACTTACGAAAGAATATTTTAAGTACTTTAAAATAATAGAGATGCCTTAACGGAAGAATTTCCAGACTTCTAAATAACTCGAAACTTGGAGTTCTACGATTTGCTCGACAGTTGATCCGAATCACATGCTTCTGCTTTATTAATAGAGGCTCAATTTTATTGAAATGCGTACCGCCCCAACAAGAAATTCCATATTGAAGTTTTGATTTGAACAAACCATTGTAAACTAGCGTTAAAACAGAAGAAGAGTAATAAAGACTTAGATGATAAAGATGCCTAACGAGTCTATTAAAATAATGCTTTAAATACGTAGTGTGGGCCTTCCAATTTAGTCTTGCATCCAATACAACTCCTAAGTACTTAAAGTTTTCAACCATTTGAATTGTAAAGCAGTCATTAGAACAGTTGGCATTTACATCAAAGGAGTGCACAGACTGACGTTGGCAACATACATTGTTAAGACGAAATCTTAAACACCCAGGTGAGTGATACTGCAACGTCATATCTTCTGGAACTGAACCCATAATATCAAACACCATGAACTTAGTTTTGTCACTGATTACAAGTTTATGCAACTTAAACCATCTTCGTAGTATTTCTAGATCAGAGTTCATATCTACAAATAAGTCAACATAATTAGTGTTGGAGTAGGATAACGCAGTATCGTCGGCGAAAGTTGTAATTCTGCCCTTGAACGATTGAACAAATAGCGAATTTACAAAAATCAAGAATAAAATTGGGCCCAGAACGGACCCTTGCGGAACACCTATGTTTATAAAGATTGCTGAGCTTAGGACGCATTTTATTTTCACCCTTTGTAACAAAAACGGATTTAGATGTCACCCTCAAGCATTAAACTGAATATTAAACATGCAGAAATTCCAGCGAAGAAGTAAAGAGGTAGCCAGCTATTGTTAGTATTGGGTTACGAACTCCATACGCTGATTATCGCACATGACAAAGACATCTTCCTCGTCATATGAGTTACGCAAAGACTACTATGTATACGTCTCTTCATCCACCACCTGTGGCACGTTCATCAATACACTTCTACCTAATGATAGACTGGGAGGTACGACGATTTTATAGGTCATATCACCAGCCCACCTGGCTCATGACACAACCGCGACAATTCAGAAAAGATGGTAAGCCATTAATGCATTCCGGCCACAGACTCCATGAATGCCTCAATGGTATGCTTGAGGGGTTGTTAAGACAACAGGTGCAGTAGGCATGCTTGCACATGCACAAACTAGCTCGCCGGAACGGGGTGGGATCTTGCACCTGTCTCTCAACAGACCGCACATATTTCGTGCCTGGTTCTAAATAAAAAATTTCCAACATATACCCATAAATACACATCATTATACATATATCACACTAAGTTTTCTAGTTCTTAAATGACCACAAAGCAAAAAAAGGAAGAGAGAGGGGACGAAGATGGTGAATGGCCCCTGAGTGTATTAATTCCCTCCCACTGTCACTTTACCCTGAAGGGTGTGGTGACTCCTTGGCCCTTTGCCTTCCCTTCATATTGTGGCAAAGACCCCTTTGGTTTAGACGGGCCTGTAATGGATCACCTCATCTCGATGTAATCACCGACCGGTGAGCAACAAAACTTCCCCCGGCACCTATTAAATCTCTACCATACGTCCATGGTGTCACTGTACCATAGTAATGTAAACTAGTTTCATTCTGAATTCATTATAAAGTTTCATAATGTTTATTAAAAGTAAATACTAACACTACACAGAATCATTTGAATGAAAATCTATATATATATAATGTTTTAATATATCTATACGTATAATAATCATTCAGATAATAATTACTATACTATAATTGTATTAAGTCAACTAACATAATGATTGTAAACGACAAAAACGAACAATAACTTTCATATAAATTCTTTTCATGTACTTTTCGAATTCTTAAGCAAATTGTATAATGTGCCCCTGGTATCGCATTAGCGAAGTAATGCAATCTCTGCTATCTTCACCATCCCAGGTTGGGATCTGAGATATTTTGTTATACGTTTAGCTGGTGGAAATTCTCGTCGTTATATTCAATACACCTGAGGTGAGCGAATTGATAATTCGCTGACTTCGGTTCGTGTCTTCGGTTGTTCTTGTAGTATACCACTTAATTCAAATTTGGTCAGATGGCGTTGTTCTGACTTGCTCAACCCTACCCTACTTTATTACGTACATATGCAAATCATATATGTGTTGAATCTTTGTTCATTTTCACGAATGCAGCGATCCCAAAGCAATCAAGTCTTTTCTCCTCCGTCTCTTTTCTGTTCTGCCGCTTTTTCCGTCCTTCTTCACCAGCGTCATCCCGTTCGATACTCTCGAGTCTCTACTTAATGCTCCGGTTTCACTTAGGCACATACGAGGAGTAGTGCCTAGCATTTCACACTGCGACACGGCCATCCTGTCACATCACATGTCCTCATGTGGCTCGGCCAACCCTGACTATACACTTTTTCATACCTGACATTTCATTTTATTACCACTTCCAACTAATTGGTAGCAACCATTTCATTACCAACTTCCAATTAAGTGGTAGCAACCATTTCTTTACCAACTTCCAACTAAGTGGTAGCAACCATTTCATTACCAACTTTCAACTAAGTGGTAGCAACCATTTCATTACCAACTTCCAACTAAGTGGTAGCAATCATTTCAATACCAACTTCCAACTAAGTAGTAACAATCCAAAAATAACTCTTATCTTGATAAATCTGACGCACACCGCGCACTCACGGTCTACATTTAAGAGATACCGATTTTTACTGAGCTACGGCTGCGTGCTAATTCATATAAAAGACGATTTTTTTTTTTTTTTTTTTTTTTTTTTTTATGAAAAACATTACAAAAATTAAATTTTATTCAGTAAAGTATTTTTTTTTTTTTTTTTTTTTTTCATTCCAAGTGCTCTTCTCCTTTATATAAATATCCTTCACTTAGATGCTCTTCATCAAAATATTCTTCATTTAAATATTCCTCATTTAAATATTCTTCATTTAAATATTCTTCATTTAAAGAATTTACATGTTCTTCATCACTTAAAACATCTACATTTTCTTCTTCATTTAAAACATCAACATTTTCTTCTTCATTTATATTTTGTATATCTGACTTTACATTACTTTTTAGTTTTTCATCAGAAGGCATTTTTCTGAGGCGGTCATGAGCATATTTATAAGTGCGTTTAGAATCAAGAGCTTTAATAACGTATCTATCACCATCCAGGAGTTCGATAACTCTAAATGGGCCTTTGTATTTTGGATCAAGTTTTGTTTGATTACGTTCATCATTCTGTAATAATACAAAATCACCTATTGAGAACTTGTCTAACTTAGCTTTTGTACTGTCAAATCTAGTCTTATCATACGTAGCATTTTTATTAATGTTGTCAATAGTCTGTGTTCGAAGTTCAGTTAAATCAAAATCAGAATTTTCATTGTCTAAAAACATCAAGTCAAGAGGTCTTGCTATTTTCCCAATCATTAGCTCGAGTGGGCTAGATTTTGTAACACGATTAACTGAACAATTTAAGGCTAATTGGATGTCAGGAAGAGAATCTTGCCACGAACAATCTCTACTGGTCTCTACAGCTGTTAGCATATTTTTCAATGTGCTCATAGAACGTTCTACTTGACCATTCGCCCGAGAGCTGCCAGTCGCAATTAAATGAAGGCTTATGTTATGTGAACTACAAAACTCACGAAAATCTGAACTCGCAAAACATCGACCCTGATCTGCAATTATCCTCTGAGGGGCCCCGAAAATTGAAACACTCATTTTTAAAGCTTTAATGCTACTTTCTGAATCAATATGCAATGTGTGATAAAGTAAAACAAATTTTGTAAAAGCGTCGATTAATACGAAGACATATTCCTTCCTATCGTTTTTTCCGCTTAATTTTCCTGTAGCGTCGATGTGTACGGTGTGCCATGGAATAGCAACTTTCGGAATTGGGTGCAATTCAGCTTGAATCTTACCTGAATGTGCCTTCGATATTTTGCAAGTTACACAATTCTCTACAAATTTTCTTACGTATTTGGCCATATGTTCAAACCAAAATTGGTCATACACTTTTTCAAGAGTTTTCTCCCACCCAAGATGCATGAGAGCTGTGTGAGTAGAATTTATAACAGACCACCGTAAGCTCCTCGGAAGTATGGGTAGACACCGAGATTTTCCTTTTCTTTGTATTTTTCGATTCAGAATCCCAGAACGAAGCTCGTAAGTCTTAGCTATCTCTTCGTTTAAGGTATTTTTATTTATATCATCTAAAAGTTTAATGAGTTCAGGGTCAGCAAGCAACCAATTTTTCGGGAGAGTATTAATATTGACTTCCTTGTGTTGAATCTTTTTTTCAGGGTTTTCATTTGAATCTGGTAATGGATTTCGTGAAAAGAAATCAGCATGACACATCCGTTTACCATCTCTATAAATGATGTCAAAGTCAAAGGCCTGAAGAAATGCCCACCATCTATGCACCCTAGGAGTAAGATCCAATTTCTTTTTTGAAGACTGCAAAGAATTGCAATCTGTGAAAACAGTGAATTTGCGTCCATGCAAATAGTGCCTGAAATGTTGGATAGCATTGACAACTGCAAGAGTTTCTAATTCGTAAGAGTGATACTTGGACTCTGAAAATGAAGTTCGTTTACTAAAGTAAGCTATAACATAGCGATGTTTATTTTCATTTTGCATTAGCACAGCTCCATAACCTATCGAACTCGCATCAGTGTGAAGTTCTGTTTCACAATTGGGATCAAATATTTTTAGCAAGGGCTCATTGGTAAGAATGCTTACAATTTTCTGTCTAACCGACTCATGTTTGGGTGTCCAAGAAATATCGCCTTTAACAATTTTTGTTAATTCATACAGAGGAGCCATCATTTGCGAACATTGTGGAATAAACTGTCGAAAATAAGATGCGAGTCCTATAAACTGACGTAGTTGAGTGACAGTATTAGGAGGTGGAAGGGAAACCAACGATTCTATCTTTTTGGAATTTGGTCTTACTTCTCCATGACTCACCTCAAAACCAAGATACTCGACCCTCTGAAAAAGAACATTTCTTCATATTAAAGGAAAATCCAGCATTCGCCAATACCTCCAACACAGTTTTAAGCCTAACAAGAGCTTCATTTAAGTCTTCACCTCCTAAAATCAAAATATCATCCATGTAAACCACGACGTATGAATTAGCAAGTTCCCCCAGTGCTTTGATAACGGCACGCTGAAAAACTGAGGGTGCGTTGCGTAGCCCAAATGGCATGACAAGGTACTCAAATTGACCATCCAAAGTTACAAATGCCGTCTTTTCAATAGAGTCTGGATGCATAGGTACCTGGTGATAACCACTAGCCATATCAAGAATTGTAAAATGGAAGCATCCGTGAAGTCGGTCAATCTGATCTTGTATTAGTGGCAGGGGAAACCTTTGAGGAACTGTGTTGTCATTCAACTCACGATAATCAACGCACATGCGATCTGACCCATCCTTCTTTTTCACGAGTAAAACAGCACTAGCAAATGGGGAAGCACTTGGACGAATAACATTAGCTGCTAAAAGTTCCTTTATCTTATCACGTACAATTGTTCTTTCATCAGTACTTAGTCTATAAGGGCGACGGTACACGGTCTTATTTGAATCTTTAAGATTTATATGCATTGCTTCAACGTTTGCCGGCCTACAAGGAGTACCGTGAATAAAGAAACTCTTAAATTCATTTAAAATCGAAATCAACCCCGCTTTGAATTCTGCCTGAATATCTGTATCAATCTTCTCGAAATCAATGATTGGCTGAACTGAACTGCATTCTTGCACTACTTTAATTTTGCTCACTTTCAAAATATTAGAAGTCATATGAATAGCTAAACCCTGTTTCAAAACTTCGCGGCCTATCAAAACATCATATCCAACATAGTTGTCGGGTAAAACATGAAATAGAATTTCAATAGGAATTGCATCTATGACTACATTAGCTAAAATCTGAATAGTACTTTTGACACTTTTTTGACCGATTCCAATCATGCTCACAACGCTATCAAAACGTTTGCCCCTAAATTTACAACTGATTGATTCTTTTACAATTGAGCACTCGGAACCTGAATCATAATAAAATAATATTTGCTTACCGAAATGTGTAAGTATACCTGAAGGGGAATCAATGTGACAAACGTCAACTCTACGCACACCTGCAGGAACTACAGAACTGCTTCCACTCCTGCCACTCTCACCAAGGCAACGTGATGCAAAATGTCCAGCTTCGCCACACTTAAAACACGTAATATTATTGTTTGTAGACTTTGCGGCTGGAACATTCTTGGGCGATGATTCTGCATTCGGCATCGCAGACCGCATGCTTGAGAAACGACAGGTATTAGATTTGTGTCCCAGTTTACCACAGGTAAAACATTTTATGGATGACGGAGGTGTTTTCAATCGTTTGACATCAAAAGCATTTGCTTCAGATGGATTAGCTCGTCTCTTCAGGAATGACAATGCCTTTAACTCCTGTTGCAAAAGGTTCCTGTCTTCAATTTCAGTGGTAAACGCAAGGCGTTGAACACGGGGTTCAAACTGAGATATTTGTGCCAGCACTGTGGCTACAGCAATTTGTTCCGGTGATGAATTTTTCCAGCGAGACAACAATGATGTTCATGCTTGCAGCAAAAGATGCAAGACATTCGCCATCCTTAGGCTTGGTGTTACCCATATTAATTAAAAACGCTGCAGATGTTTCGGGACAGTCATACCTTGCCTTGAATATATCCTTGAACTGGTTCCATGTCATACCAGAAAATGCAATTGAAGATAACCACTCCGAAGCTTGTCCTTTAAGTGCACGACTCAATTCGATAACGAGTGTGGAACCTTGAAGCGGTTGGTCTCCCATACAAATATCTGCTGTGGAGATCCAAGCTCTGGCATCGGCATTCGCTTTCTCAGGATCATATATTGGCAGCTTCACAATGTTGCTTGTCGTCGGCGTCTTCGTTGCTTCTAGCAGGGCCATAAAATTTTTGTTTTGCTGCTCCAATAGAAGCTTAAAGGCTTCTATATCCATATTAAGTGGAGGCTTGACCGATCCCACTTCTGATGTTGAATCTTTGTTCATTTTCACGAATGCAGCGATCCCAAAGCAATCAAGTCTTTTGTCCTCCGTCTCTTTTCTGTTCTGCCGCTTTTTCCGTATGTCGAGTACACTTTTCTTATCTTTTCTTTTTCTTTTGTTATTTACTTGACTTTACAAATAATTGTCGAAATGCTAATACTAGGATATTTCATAAAATCTGATTCAAATAAAAAGGGTAATTTTTATTTCAACTCACCAAGTTATCCTATTGTCACGTCGATCCATCCACGATGTTGTGCACAGCATTCAGGGTTTTCGGCGGATTTCTAATTTTCCAACGATTAGGGGATGAAAGGTTAATTTTTACATCAGCGACTATGAAGATCTTAACACATGATTGAAGCTACTTTAAATGGGGTGAATGAACACTTATTTAGTCAAGTTAAGAGAAAGCACTTTTAGATCTAATGAGATGAAAAGCTGTACTTGATGTTCCATGGGTGCTGACGGTGTTGGGCCTCTTGTTCTGGCCTTTGTACAGGTGAAGTTGGGCTTACTTGCTCTAGCATTTGCAGAGTTGGGCTTACTTGCTCTAGCCTTCGACAATGTTGGGCTTACTTGCTCTAGCCTTTGAGGAGTTGGGCTGACTTGCTCTAGCCTTAGTCTCGGTGGAATCGTCTACCTCTGCCGCTGTTGGACACGTGATTTGATTGCGCGTGTGTCGATGCATTAATTTGTACAGTCTCTGCCTGCTTTCGAAATTGTTGGTGGGTTCGACGGCGGTCCTCGGTCTCATTCGCTGGGGCTCACACGCTTTGACTGTGACATATCCAGCGCTTTGCAACGTGGATTCTAGGATGCGTGTGATGGGGACGCTCTGAATTATGTGATCAGGACGCGATTGCGCTGGCGCTACGGCACTCCTTCGAAGGTAGCGAAAGAAACTTGTGGTTTCACCCTGAGTTCTGGTGACGTGCCCACTGGATGTTGATGGGTGGCGTAGATTCTCGCTGCTTGTGTCGTACACACGCTTTCACTGGTGCCTTTGGCGTCTTGGCTGGTGAATTATTTTGTGCGTGCCTTATTCTGCATTCTCGGATGTCGTCGATAAATGTTACCTTAATTTCCTCAGCTGCACTTGCACCAGTTGGTACATGTCGAGATGGCTTTGCCAATTTTCCGCCACTTGATGTAAAGGGTCAAGTGGCCACCAAAATTCGATGAATATACAAAAAAGAAGAGAGCGTGTACAATTTGTACCGCCTTATATAAACTAATTTTGGGGAACAAAAAAAATAGGGCGGACTCGTCCGCCCGTCTGCAATTCCTTTAATTTTGACACTTTCATGTTGATGGACATGTGTGAATTTATCATCCACAAGAAATGGGTGCGTTCGCTAGATCGTGCGAATTTCTGAGTTGAACCAGGTTGAATGCCATGAGTGTCGATTGCATTTGGTATTGAGTGTTTTTTTATTGCCGAAATTTGTACTCTAGTATTTTATTGTAGCGTATTAGGCTGTCTCCTACACCTTTGCTTGCGGTTACGCAGATAAGAGGCAAACCACGAATGAATCGATCCCCTGAACCCTGCGTTAAACAATTTGCTAAGCAACAGCATATGATCTACAGTATCAAATGCCTTAGTAATGTCAATAAATAGAGCAGCAGAAATTTTAGAGTCGTTCAGGCTATTATAGATTTCGCCGCACAGTTTCAATAAGGCTTCTTCGGTAGATCTTCCGCTTCTAAAACCGAACTGAAACTCACTTAAATAATTTGTTTTACCAAGAAATGACAGCATTCTAGATTTAACACCCTTTTCAAAATTTTGAAAAAGTAGATAAAAGAAAAAGTAGATAAAAGAGAAATAGGACGGTAGTTGTTTAAAACTGTTGTATCTCCTTTTTTATGAAGTGGAACTACGACCGATGTTTTGAGTGAATCTGGGAATATACATTTTTGAATACTTAGGTTAAATATATAGGAAAGAACATCTGATATTAGTAATGATATATTTTTAAGAATTCTACTTGATATACCATCGTAAGAAGATGAGTTGGAAGCTTTTACAGCGCATATAATTTTATGAATTTCAAGCGGTGTGAAACTTTCAAAAAAAAAAAAACTGTGCATTTGAAATACCTCCTGCTGGATTGTGCGGTCAAATTGACCGGAAGAGTTATTTAGCAATGATAAATCCTGAATAGTTCCTGAGACGTTGGCAAAATAATCATTAAAAAGGTTAGCAATCTCTAGAGGTTCAGTTACATGCATATTATCTCTGCTTAAGACTATGTCAGCGTTAGGTTTCTTTCTATTTAAAATCACGTCAACGACTTCCCATTCCTTTTTTGTGTTGCCAATATTTTCAGACAGCTTACTACTGAAGTAAATATCCCTACGGAGAGGTATTTGGGTTCTTAGTTCGTCACATATTTTTTTATATAACCTTTTCAGTCTAATATTGTTCGGATGTTTGGCTACACGAATACATAGTTGATTTTTCTTTCTAATTTTCTTTAGTAATGATAAAGTCATCCAAGGTTTGATACATATCAATTTGTTGTTTTTTTTCTTTATTTTTTGGCTGCAATTCGAAATATGAAACTGCAGTGTACTCAAAAACAAATCAAACGCAATAGAAGGGTCATCTACGAGTAAACTGTAGATTTCATCCCAAAATTCAAAAGTTAATGCTCTACTTAAAGCAATAAAATCAATTTTTAGAATATCTTTAACAGCAGACTGCTTAGATCTGAAGACAGCACTATTAAGTTGAAGACTTGTTAAACAATGATCAGTTAGTTTTAGATCATACACTGCTGATTTATAAGTGAAGCAGTTATTCCTGTGTAACCGTATAAAAATACGATCTAAGCAAGTGCAAGAGTTTAAAACTACTCGAGTAGGTTGGGTCAGTAATGATTCAAGCCCATAAGAAGACAACGTTGAAAGAAATAGATCAACATTGGGCGAATGTGATAGAATATCTATGTTAAAGTCTCCCACAAGAACAAGGTTTTTACAAGTTTGCTTTTTGAGAAAGTCGGAAAATTCGTCCATAAACACCTTTATAGAACACATATGTAATCTATAAATTCCAATAATAGAAAACCGGGAACCAGAAATATCGCATTTAACACTTATCAAGTCAGCACTGATCATATTAGAATTAAAAATTTCGCACGCCAAGTCGCTTTAATAAAATACTGCGATGCCACCAGATGAATAAGAATCATTGCACGTAGCAGCGAATGTAAAATTGGGTATATAAAAGTCTGAAACCTCATTATTGTATATTCATATCTCAGAAAGAAAAATCAAGTCTGGTAAATGGTTCAAAGATGCAAGATGCGAGTAAAAGGAATCAAAATTCTTTCTTAAGCTGCGAATATTTTGATGTATAATGGAGAAGCCAGAGAAGTAATTATTTGAATGTTCAATACAAAGACAATTCATGTTATTAGAATTGGAAGAGTAGAAATTATTATAACTTAGATTATTATTAAGAGGATCTATAGACGAATTTATTGAATTATAATTTGACATTTATGAAAAATAAAGAAGAAGATTTTTTAAGTATTTACTTTAGAAAGATCCTCAAAACTAACAATTTTAATTGCTTTATCGCCTTCCTTCTTTCTGATAAGCACCGGCGAGTTTCTCACCCAAACATATTTGCAAATTCGGTTGTTTTTTAGTTGTTTTGCCTTCTCCAATAAAGACCTTGTGTATCCGGTAAGAGAATCGTTGATAAATATTCTGTTGCTGCTACTGTTTGCCTTGCTACTGCCGCTGTTCATGCATTGGTCCTCAAATATATTTGAAAAGAAACTTAATTTACTGCTACGGATTTTATTAATGATTTTTTCCTTGCGTGCTAGCGAAGAAAACTTTACACACACAATGTTTGATGCAGCACTTTTTTTCGTCGTTTCTTTTGACTTCACATTTTTGACGTAGCAATCCTCAATTTCATCAGCATCGATCTTCTCTCCAACACCAACATTAATAAGTTTAATAACTTTCTCTTTAGCGTTAACATTGTTTACTTCGGGTATACCGACGATAACCACTGAACTCTTTTTTTCTCTTTGTTCAAGTAAATTCACCTTCATTTCCAGAGAATCCACCTTCTTAGTAAGAGATGCATTGTTTTCTTCTAGGTACTTAATTTTGGTAAGCGCATCGGTGTTTAACTTTTGAAGTTTCATTATTTTCCTGTATAACATGTGAAGCGTAACCGTTTTCTCATCAAGAGAAATGATAGATACCGAAGGGGAAGTAGGAGGTTCTTTTGGGAATCCGCAAGTTATTGAAACGGGTGATGAGTCAATTTCTGAGACCTTAGATGGAGTAAGGGGAACACGATCAGCCAATACTGACTTTCTCCGCTGAGAAACACAACCGTTGCACTTGTAACCTTGTTTGCTCTTCTCAAAAAACTCTATTTCTCTTTTTTCTAATTTAACGCACTTTGCATGAAAATATTGGGTGCAATTGCCACATGAAATTTTCTGTTCGTGTCTTTCCACTTTTAAATTGCAAGTAGAACATTTCATTTTAAACAATTAAATAGCGTTCTTTTAATAATGTATAAACTAGTTTTTTACGATTAATTTTAGCTTTAGGCTTATTATAAAAATCAACAATTTGGGGAGGTGGTTCTCGACGCGTCTGACCCCATCAACGATAAACGACTTATTATGGATTTGCATCATTGAGTGTTAACTTCATCTCGCTTTTGACAAGTGGTTCGGCTGGGCGTTCGGGGAGCATATAGCCTTGTGTATACAAATTACTCAACCGTTTTTCATAAACATAATCTACACTATTTCCAACTTTTAGTTCCGGCATTGTACTATCATTATCTTGGCAATTTATTAACATCAACGACTTTACAATATCTACGTTGTCCTCCGAAACACTAACATTGGCATTACTATCATTTTCTAAATTCGCCACTAACTTAAATTTTCCACTCTGTAGAAAATCTCTTCCCAGGATTGCCTCATAGCATGTTGACTAATCGCTTACCACTAACAAATTGACTTTAATTTCGAGCTGACCGAAACAAACATAACACGACAACTTTCCGAATACACAAAGTGGACTTTTATTAATACCAAAATAATTCATTTCATTTGACAATTTTGCAAGCTTTAAATTTGCTGGCAAACACGATATTCTCGCAAAACTTATGGGGCTTCCTGAGTCTATGAGGCAGTCTAGGGAAAAAAAATCGTTGTAATCACTCTCATAACAATAATAATATAAATTTCTTACATAATCGTTTACAGTCTCATCCACGGTATGAACAGCAGATTTTCTTTCTGGGCACGCTGCAACCACATGGCCCATCACTCCGCAGGCGTAGCACGCTCCGTACTCCCGTCTTGGTTTTCTGCAGTCGGCTGCAAAGTGTCCTACTGAGTTGCAGTTATAGCACCTCATGCTAGCTTGTCTGTTGGTTGCTGCACCAGATTAGGTCGACGGTCTGTTTTGGCTTTGCAACCTTCCCCCAACTGCAGTAGTTTGTGCCCGTCTCTGCGTCAGTTTGCCAAATGCCTTCAACAGGCCTGCTTTGGTTGTAAAGTTTTGAACGTGTGCGTACATCCTCATGGTGTCATCACTGAACCCCTCCACCACATATTCCACCAACTCTTCCTCGTCCATGTCCAATCCCGTTGCTAACCTGACTTTGTCGTTGAAATATTCAGTGAAGGTCTCTGTCACTTTCCAGTTGCGTCCCTCGAACCCTTTCCTGATCGCCATCCGTTTTTCTTTAGTCCCGAACATTTCTTTCAATTGGTCGCAGAGGTCACCAACACTGTCTCGTAAAAAATTTGGCTTCGAGTGTAGCCATTCCTGTGCCTTCCCTTTAAGTTTTGCGATGAACAGCGTGCGTAACATCGACTCTCCTATCCCGTATATTTCTTGTATATTTTCCAGCTGCAGTAACCACACATCCACACTCACACTCCCGTCGAAGATCGGTAGCATTTCCTTCCACAGTGCTAGCTGCTGTCCGGTTTCGTAGTCTTGTATCATCCTGCTCGTTCCCGCTGCCTCTCCCGTTTCGCTATCTTTTCTATCTGTTGTTTCCGCGTTCAGTTTGTCTGTCTTTCGTAGCAACTTACTTTCTCTTCTCAAAACGCTTTGTTCTCGTTTGAGAAGCTCTATCTCCTTTTCGTAGAGTCTGGCTTCATTTGACCTGCCCTGTCGTTTCGGCGCACGTGCTCTACAACCACCAGTGTTTGTTTGTCTACTTCGTTCGTTTGCCGAATCGTCATCGCCGCTCTCGTCCTCGTCGTTGGTCTTCTCGTTGTTGCTGGTACCACGATTTTCTCCGTCCTCAGCAAGGTTTTTCCTTGGCACTTCGCCCCGATCTTCTTTTTTTTTTGCGTGTAGCTAGGTGAAAATCGTTAAAAGACATCGCTTGCACTAAACACACCAAACACCCAGGGAAGGCATGATGTTACCATCCTTCCAGTAATCGCACCTAGTCTAAAGACTAATCAGCAATTTTGTTTTAACATTTGCTTATGTACTTCTTGCGACCTTCCGAACCTCGTCCTCAACCATTTCAATTTTTAGATCCCTATGTAGATCAGCATTACGTATGTGCCACGGCGCATTAACAATAATGCGTAATACTCGTACTTTGTTTTGAAAGCATTGTATGCTTTGAAGATTTGTCTTTCTTGTGCACCCTCATAACTGGAGGCCATATGTACAAATTGGTTTTAATATTTGCTTGTAGAGAATCAGTTTGTTGTAGATTGAGAGGCATGAATTCCTCCCTATGAGCCAATACATTTTATTGTATCGTATATTTAGTTCATCTGTTTTTTTTTGACATGTGTTTTCCAACGCAACTTTGCGTCCAAAGTCAAGCCTAAATACTTAGCTGAGTTCGAATGCAGAACTACTTTATTATTTATGTACACAGGTATGTGTTGTACGTTTTTATTCGTAAAGTTAATATGAACCGACTTTAGTTCATTTAATTTTATTTGCCATTTTTTGGTCCATTTGGATATATCATTTACTGTCCTTTGCAGTTTTTCTGTAACTTCCTGTTCGGTTTTTCCTACTGCAAGTACGCAGTATCGTCTGCAAAAGCGGCAACAGTAGTTTCGTCATTTTGTGGTAGGTCGTTCGTGTATAGGAGGAACAGTACTGGTCCCAACACACTACCTTGCGGTACTCCAGCTGCAGATCGCCCGATTCAACAGTCTCACCATTTTTCTTCACAAGAATAGAAAACACGGATGTAGTCGAAAGTTTCTTGTCTGCTAAATCAAATGCTGTAGGTATGGATGGAATTCATCCCGTTTTTATGAAAGCCATATTGCCATTATTACTTCCATATATTACCCATGTGATTAACACTATTTTTATGACTGGCATATTTCCCTGCCATTGGAAGATGGCCAAAATTATCCCTGTTGCTAAGAAAGAATTCAACAGCTGATGAATTTAGACCTATATCTATTCTACCTTTTCTTTCCAAAGTTTGTGAAAGAATTATGCATAAGCAAATAAATGAGTATATTTTACGTAATAACCTTATGGTTTCAGTTCAATCCGGATTTCGTGCCAAGCATAGCTGTACCACTGCTCTGATGAACGTTGTAGAAGATATCAGAGAAAATTTGATAAAAACCATGTTAGCTTCCTGATCCTTATAGACTTCTCCAAAGCTTTTGATATGGTTGACCACTATATTCTTATTGATAAACTACGTTACCGTTTTAATATGTCTCCTTCTGCTGTAAAGCTACTTTCGTCGTATTTAAGTGAAAGAAAGTAGGCGGTGTCTTTGGAGGGTGTCCTATCAGAATTACTTCCTTTAGTGCGGGCGTTCCCAAGGGGTCAATTTTGGGACCACTCTTATTCTCAATCTATATCAATGATATACAAACCGTAATACTAAATTCATCAAAACATTTTTACGCCGATGATATTCAAATTTATAAAAGTTGTGCCCTTGGGTTTATAGAAAGCTGTGCCAATGAATTAAATGAAGATCTCCAAAGGATATCGGGCTGGTCGTTGGTGAATGGCTTGGCACTCAATCCAAACAAATGTAAATGTTTAGTTATTTCAAAAAAAAGTTAGGGCTGTCCTACTTTCCATCCATCATGTTAAACTGCTCAGCGATAGAATACGCTGATACCTAGGCGTCATATTCAATAGAACGCTCACATGGAATAACCATATAAATGCTATAGTGGGTAAGGTGTACGGCGTTCTTCGAAGTCTTTGGTCTGCTCAAAAGTTCACACCACTGAGGACAAGGTTAGTGCTAGCTAAAGCTCTGGTTATTCCTGTGCTTATTCAAGGGTGTGAAATATACTGTAATTGCGACTCTACGAGTAAAAGGAAGCTTCAAGTTGCATTCAACAGCACTATCCGTTATGTCTACAGCCTACGAAGATTTGACCACATCTCACATCTGGCAAAACACTTGCTGGATATGTCTTTCCAGAGCTACATCAAGTTTCGTACTCAGTATATCTCTTTAATAAAATTCAGTTTTCGACATCCAACAGATCTGCTTGCTTAATTCTTCCGCAATTTTCTTGCATACCATCTGAGAGGCAATTTTTTATAACAGCTATTCGCGTTTGGAACTCACTACCGCGTTATCTGAGTGAGCTGGATTGCACACGTCGATTTAAGAGCGAGTTGCGCCTTTTCTTTTCACATCAAGGCAACTAGAGTTTTTGATAATAAAACTCCCCTCCCCCAACTCCCTTCAAGCAATGACTCCCTTGAATTATTAACTTTTAAATATACAGAAATTATGTAAATATTAATAATATAAATATCTGCATTTTAATTAATCAGTTGATTCGTGCCATTTAATCAAATTTGTTTCTTATATTAATCTTTATTTGTCAAACTTATTTAAATAATACCAATTGTTTGCCTCTCACAGATTTAAAAGTGTATTCTTAATGTGTGAAGTATATAATAATAAATTAATTGAATTGAATTGAATATGTGTGTGTATGACAAAGACAAAAGTAAAGTAATATGTAATGACGACGACAATGTGTGTTAGTGACAATCTTAAATCTATGTATTAGCCTACTGAGAGTGATCACGAGATGATGCAAGGCTTTATGGTATGTGTGTTAAACTACTCACTAGTTATTTTACTAAAAAAAATATAACTTAATTTTTCAACTTTAATTTCACAATTCACAATTTCTTTATTTTGAACAACTTAAACTCTAAATGGAAAGACTTACTACTAAAGACTTAATTAGGCAACTGAACCACGATTGCTTGAAGACTTTGCTATTTATAGCCCACTTGATGCGTGGGTCTGCTCCAGGAATATCATCATCTTTTCGGGGATGAATGGATGAACGATCGTACGTGCTCAATGTGTTTATTCCATACAGATTGCCATCTGCACTTCTTGTGCGTAACATTGTTGCTAATGGTCAATCTAATGGCACTGCTTGTGACGACCGACTTTGTTGTTGATGTTATCTGGTGGATGGGAATGGCTGCTTTGCTTTTGTTGCGAAGTGGATCGATTATTTAATGTGATTCTTTATTGCATCTGGTGGATGGGGATGGCTGGGCCGTTACTTTGTTGTGGAGTGGATTGCGCCTCGCCTCGTCAATAAACTCTTAATTTGTTTCGTCGTCAATAAACTCTTCATTGTTTCGTTTATTAACTTGTATATCTACTGCCGACATGTATATGATTACTACACGATTTAAAAAATTTTGTTCATGAAGCCTCTATTTTAGCAATTTCCGTTGCATTTAAATATTTTTTTTCTAATCATTTAAACTATTAAATAGATCTAAACCACAATAAATAAATCAATTGTCACTCCCGATAGCTTTCCGATGATCGCGCTCCTAAACTTTCGCTTACAATGAGTAAGAAAGTTAGTTGAGGCTATTCTAATGTTACAAAAAAAAATGCATATTAAAATGAATGCATACAAAACTAGCTCAAAAAGTCCCGTTCATTAAAAAAAATTGTTAAAAGCTCTCTTAATCTCAGAAACTCTCGCTCTTACCTTGTCCAATGCAAATTTTCTTGGGTACACATCAAAGAGCTCTTAAAACAGTTGGTTAAAAAAAAAAACAATATGTGAGGCTATCCAATTGTTACGGACTGTATATAATAATAATGAAACAAGTGTCGTGCGGTTAACTGTAAGTTTATTTTGGTTTATTCTTTAGACTGCGGGTTTCGACTGCTGCTTATTCGCGGATGCCAAGAGCTTAAATAGAAATGTGCAGGCGCAAAATAGATGCAGAGTGATTCTTGCTGATGCAAGCATCACTTGGGATTGTTGTAAACAATTCCCTGGAAATTCTTGCAGGTGCAAGAGTTGCAAGACAGAGAATTGTGAAAGCAATAAAAAAGCTATTTATTTAAAAGATACAACGTATCGTCAACACTTTATTAACAAAACAAAAAAACGTTCAAGTCAAATTAAATTGCTATTCAAAAAGATACAGCGCACAACCTTCCTCTTCACTTTCTATCCTACGACAACCTACCTATGTTAGAAACAGAACGAAGGTATATTTTGGGGCATTGCCAGAGCAACACGATGTTAACGAGTTAATGTATGTGAATGTAAGGCTGCGCTTACAACTCGGCCGTTCCTGCACTCTGATCGTCCTCGATCATATTTGTCTCATCACCCGACGAATCGCTGTCGTTATTTTCAGTATCGGGAAGACCATCTAGTTCGAAAGGTGCTCCACACCAAGGCTTCATCTTATCCGAAGCGTAAACTGACGTAAACTTCCGATTGGTGTTCGTGGTACCCCAATACTCTCAACGAGATATCGGTCGTTGCCAAGAACCTTTGTCACCATAAACGGTCCTCGGTATTTCGGCTCCAACTTCCTCGAAACTCCAGTAGCTCCAGGTTCGTGTTCCAAGACTACCATGTCATCTTCGGAATACTTCCTCGTCTCGGCATGTCGGCTGTCGAACCTTTCCTTCCACTTAGCCCGTTCCTCGTTCAAGTTGTCCAAAGCTGTCTGATGTTTGTCGATGGCTATTGGATCATCAGCATCGTCAACAGTAGTTCCGCTTTCCTTGCTGTTGCGACCATCTAATTGTAAGGCAAGGATCAGATGATTCTTGGTGACGTCCCTTGGTTGGAAATTAAAAACAAGTTCGTTGGGGCTAAAGCCCGTTGTTTTGTTTTTCAGGGAATTAATAGCCCACTGAATGATTTTAGCGTTGTCGTCCCAATTCCGCTCGTCGTCACCCATCGTTCGAAGACTCGCCAGTAAAGTGCGATTGACCCGCTCGGCTTGGCCGTTTGCCCTTGGGGTACGCACCGCTGTCCTCACGTGTTGGATTTGGTATCGATCGCAAAACGTCTCGAATGCTTTTGAGGTGAAGGCAGTTCCTCGATCGGTGATTAACCGAATTGGCAATCCAAAATAAGCAGTCAAGTCACTTAACGTCTGCAGCACTGGTGTTGTTTTTGTGTTCCGGACTGGCTCGATGATGACGTATTTGCTGAACGAATCGGCAATGACCAGGATGAATTGGTGTCCATGGTTGCTTCTGATGAACGGTCCAAGGTGGTCCTGATGCAACGTGCGGAAAGGAATCGGAATCACCTCACCTAGATGCATTCGTCCTTCCGTTTTTCCGCCAACACTCTTGTTGTAGCAGCATGAGACACAAGATGATATGTACTCCTTGATGTATCTTCGCATCCTCGGAAACCAAAATAGTTCCCTCACTCTCTCCAGCGTCTTCTCTTCCCCGAAGTGACCCATCTCATCGTGATATGCCCGCACAATTCGCCAGCGGACTGCCTTTGGTACGACGTATTTCGGGCCTTTTTCAGTGTTACGGTACAAACGATGATTTATTAGCGTGTAGTTTCGTTGGTATTGGCTTTCATGCTTTGACTTATTAACTCCTCGCAACACAGCGTGAATGTCCCTCAGCATCGGATCCTGTAGCTGGATCGTCAGCAGCCAATCACCCTCCGCTTCGGTTACGTTGAGGATGAATCCAGCTGGCTCTGTTGGTGTTGTGTTCTCCACCGGCGATCGACTTAGGGCGTCGACATGCGTCATTCGTTTTCCTGCTCGATGATGGAACTCGCAGTTGTATTCGGCTAACTTAAGCCACCATCGTGCAATGCGTGCGTTTAGTTCCGTTTTCGCTCTCGTAGTAGTTATAGCATGACAATCCGTTGCTACTCGAAACGCCTTCCCCAGTAAGTACACTCGAAACCGTTCCAGGGACTCTACCACTGCCAGCACCTCCAGCTCAAAACTGTGATACTTCCGTTCGGCTTCCGTACACAAGCGGCTGAAGTAGAATACCGGTCGCCAAGTTTTCCCATCGGTAGACTGCAGAAGGATACCAGCAAGACCAATGTGGCTGGCATCAGTGTGAACTTCGCGCTGCGCGTCGTACTGGTACAACGATAGAACAGGCTCACTCGTCAACTTTGCCTTGAGCTCCTCAAATGCCTGTTGCTGTTCCGCGGTCCACTGAAATGGTTGGTCTTTCCGCAGAAGCGTCGTTAGGGGTGCAGAAATTAATGAGTACTTGGGAACATACTTGCGGAAGAAGCCAGTAAGACCCAAAAATCGTCTCACCTCCGTTACGTTGCGTGGAGCTATAAAGTCGTTGATAGCTTCCGTCTTGCGTCGTCCGGGTGAGATTTCGCACGCTTTAACACGATGTCCCAAAAAGTCAAACTCGGTCGACAAAAACACGCATTTGTCCAATCGCAAAGTCAGTCCATGAGATATCAGAACTCCAAGAAAACGCTGCAAGTTATCCAGTCCCTCGTCGATGCCCATACTCGGGATGACCACGTCGTCTAGGTAACATACGATGTCCATGTTGTTGGCTTCGGACAAGACATGATTCATTGTCTTCTGGAAGACTGCCGGAGCGTTGACAAGCCCAAATGGCATTCGATTGTACTCGAAGTGCCCTTCAGTGGTGATGAACGCAGTATATTTCTTGGAACTCTCATTGAACTCGATTTGATGATAGCCCATCCTTAAGTCGAGTCTGGTGAAGAACATTTTACCGGACAATCGAGCGAGCAGCTCATCCACATGTGGCATCGGAAACGGCTCCCTGACAGTCACTTTGTTTAGTAGACGGAAGTCAACGCAGAGTCGCTTCTCGCCATTCGCCTTCTCCACCAATACCACCGGCGATGCGTACTCTGAAGACGATGGGCGAACGATGTCGTTTTCCAATAGCTCGTCTATGATCCGCCTCACTTCTTCTCGTTTTGCAAACGGAATTCGATACGGTTTCTGATTCACCGGGACATCCGTCGTTGTTTTAATATCCATCTTAACCGTTGAACACTTCCCCAATTCTTGAACACTTTGGGAGAAGCAATTCGGATGTTCCTCGAGAATTTTCGTTAATCGCTTCTCCTGGGCAGCTGACAGCACTGACCCCGTTGTCAAAGAACTCGCTTTCTCAATCCAACAATTGCCTCCTTCGATGATAACTCGCTTGCCACCCTGGCAGAGTAAATCGCGTCCCAAAAGAACGTTATTCGGGATGAACTCATCGTTGACCACCAGGAGCTCTACTTCGTGTTGAATTTCATCGATTTTAATGACAATGCGAATCTTGGAATCGCAAACGTATTCGCCACCAGCAAATCCCCGCAACACAATGCAGCAAGGAATTTTCTGTACACCGCTTTTGACGAAGGACTTCTTAACCAGGGAATAAACGCTTCCTGGATCGACGAAAGCAATCGTTTCGCTTCCATTAACATGAATTGTTTTCAGAACCGCTTCGTTGTTCTGAGAACAAATTCCTTCCGTTGTGTTAACGCCATCGTTTTCGTTGCAGCTAGCATTCGTTGTCGACGAATCAGTCGGGACCGTTGCTGCAGTAATCTTATGAACGTTCGGCTCTGTTCTCGTTGTCGCTGCTTGTGATTTGGCTTGGTTCTTATAACGACACTCTCCGGCTGAATGACCAGTGCGCTGACACGTTGTACACCGGTCTCGTCGCTGTGGCTCTGGACAGCGTCTTGAAATGTGCCCTTCCCTAGAACAATTAAAACACACAACAATTTTTTTGGCAGCGATCGTGTTCGTATTTGGTGATTTAAACTCACCCGATTTCCGAGAGACGTGTGCATTCGTCTCTCGGTTCCTTTTCAGAAATCGTTTGTCATCTTTGTTGCCCAAATACCGTAGCACCGCATTTAGGACCTCGTTGCAAGTCGTAAAAGATATCAGCGACAGGATCGTTTTTATTACCTCGTCATTAATACCCCGTATCAAATACTTGATGGTACTCGCCTCCCAAAATTCACCTCTGCGACAAATTGAAACCATCTTATAAAAGAAATTTTCGAACGAATCGTTGCTTTCCCATCTCAAAGCAGTGGCTTCCAAATGAATGTCCGTGATGTCAAATTCGCTTGGAAAATCTCCCAAAAATGCCTCCACGAACGCACTCCAAGTTACGAAAATATACGAATAACCTTCGGCCCAAATTTTTGCCGGACCACGTAACTTTGTCAACACACCGAATATAGTCGTTTTGTCACTCCACTGGTAAGTACATTTTAACATCTCGACACGACGTATGTATTGTGATGACGGTAGAGAAGAGGAAGATGTAGGATCGAATTCTGGTATTATGTCGATCGCTTCTCTCACGTTGTTTTCATTGTTGCGGATTGCAGATGGATAGAATGGCATTTGTACCTGCATCTGCTCTCCTTGTACGACGTTGTTAGCAGTTGTTGTTCGCGGCAATGTTATAACTGATGTAGACAGGGGATGGTTATATACGCGTGTCTGATACAAAGGAGTGTGCGTGGTTGTCTGCCATGGATTTGCGATGTATTGACTCGTTGTTGCTGGGCAAATATTTTCAACCATCGTCGGCGCGGAACGTTTCTGTGTATACACAGGATTTTGCGAGTATGATATCGCCGCGTTATGCGTGTACACAGAATCATACTCAGACACACAATCGTTCATGAAAACGGCACTAGCTGTCGTTGGAAAACTGTCCGGGGAAGCGACTCTCGAAAACTCCATTGTAGGAACATATGCCGACAAAAATGGAGTCGAGGCGGTATGTGAAGATATTTTTGCGTCTTTCACACTAGCATTAAGACGACGTATTTCATCTTCCAGCGCTTGCATGCGTTTCTCCTGCTCGTTCTGCTGCTGCTGATGATGACCTGCTAGCGCCTCTATCAAATCCGCCTTTTTCACATGCACTGGAAGACCTACTTCCTTGCACCGTCGTTTGAGTTGCTCCACGTTGAGATCCTTGAAATCCATTTCTTTTCACTTTTTTTTTTATTTAAAAAAAAATATATATATATGGCGGTTTTATAGGCCACAATCCCACTTCTGAATATTGAAAGCAATAAAAAAACTATTTATTTAAAAGATACAACGTATCGTCAACACTTTATTAACAAAACAAAAAAACGTTCAAGTCAAATTAAATTGCTATTCAAAAAGATACAGCGCACAACCTTCCTCTTCACTTTCTATCCTACGACAACCTGCCTATGTCAGAAACAGAACGAAGGTATATTTTGGGGCATTGCCAGAGCAACACGATGTTAACGAGTTAATGTATGTGAATGTAAGGCTGCGCTTACAATTGTATCTATTGTGTGACATCTCCACCCTCTTAAGGTTTCCAGTCCCTGCAAATAACCATTCAAACTCTTGACATGCGTGCTTATACAAAGTGAATATTATTGAAGTAAAACTTCTTTACGCACGCTTGACTTTGGAGTAAGCTGGTGAATGCGACACGGAAGTGTAGACCAATGTAGACTTCCGGCGAGACGGAAGTGTAGACCAATGTAGACTTCCGGCGAGACGGAAGTGTAGACCAATGTAGACTTCTGGCGCAGTGTAGACCTTACGGTGTAACGGAAGTGTAGACAAACGTAGACTTCAGTGATGGGACTTTGTATTACTAATCAGTGATGGGACTTTGTGAAAAAATGTCCGAAGTAGATTTGTTATTTCGTTATACATTTTCCAGTTTTAATTATGTTCAATTTTAGAGATTATTATGTCCTTACAAAATACCGGGAAGTTGTGTGGAAGTAGATTTGTTTTGAATAATTGAAAGGTCCTTGCAACAACAAAAAAGGTCCTTAAAAGTCGAAGAAAGGATATTTTTCCAAAATGCCGTTAGAATCCACACGGTATATCTGTGTTCAATGTTATTTGACTAAGAGGTCCTTGCAACAACAAAAAGGTCCTTAAAATTCGAAGAAAGGATATTTTTCCAAAATGCCGTTAGAATCCACACGGTATATCTGTGTTCAATGTTAAGAGGTCCTTGCAACAACAAAAAAGGACCTTAAAAGTCGAAGAAAGGATATATTTCCAAAATGCCCTTAGAATCCACACGGTATACCTGTGTTCAATGTTATTTGACTAAGAGGTCCTTGCAACAACAAAAAGGTCCTTAAAAGCCGAAAAAAGGATATTTTACCAAAATGTTTGTTGTTCCTAGCACCCCTCATTCAAATAACATTGAACTCGTATATACCGTGCCGTTTCTAAAGACATTTTGGGAAAATATCCTTTTTCGGGTTTAATTATTGTGGCTCCAAGGACCTCTTTGTAAAATAACCTGATGTAAAATAAAAGGGACATTCCATCAATTTTTATGTTAAACGCAATATTCATAATAAATCCCAATAAGCTATCACCATTATAGTAAAATAAAAAATTTTGATTTAGTTATTAGTTATTACCTAGGCAGCTAAAAAGCTACAGCTAAAAACAACTAACCAACTTTTAGTTGTCATCCGCAACTAACTTTGGCAACCTAACGAGCTTTTTTTTTTTTTTTTTTATGAAAAAAGGAAATCCAAATCCCAGAGCACTCAGACTCGGTAACGGTCCATTGTACTTCCAGGCAGAAATCCTCCTTTTGGTGTCGAGGCATGGGAATGGGTGGCGTATGTTGTTGTTCCCCATGGGGATTGAACCTGCACCGCACGGGTCATAAGCCAACACACTTACCTCTACACCGTCGCCACCCCTAATCCTAACGAGCTTAGTTGCACAACCTGCAAGATAACAAATTAGGTAGCTAACGCGCAACTGTGCCTACATGTTTACACATCAACTATACCGTGAGTGCAGCGTGGCTCACACCTTTTTTTCCTAATTTAATTCATTGTATAATATTATACATTTTCATTTCAACATTATTACAAAAATTCAATTTGGGAAAAACGAGAAATTATTGAAGTAAAACTTCTTTACGCACGCTTGACTTGGGGAGTAAGCTGGTGAATGTGACACGGAAGTGTAGACCAATGTAGACTTCCGGCGCAAACGTAGACTTCCGGCAATACCGAAGTGTAGACAAACGTACACTCTTTTGTTAAAGGCTCGTGGAATGGGTAAACAAGCTTGAATCTCCTCAATAGAGTGCAATACTAAGCTCATCATCTATCCAAACCGGTTCAAAGGAGAACAGTTGCCGACAGATGGACTTTACCGGAAGTGAGTAAAGTCAATGTGTCCATGAATCGCAGTTCATTAGTTGGAAATATAGAACGTCACCGTCATCGTCAGATTTTCAGGTCGAACGGCAAAAAACCAATCTGAAATTTATAATTTAGACTCTCCAGGCGCCCTTGATGCTCATGTGTAAATATTTTCAAAATTCGCCCCCTGACACGCTGTTGCACTTTAACAGCCGCGGACGATTCTAAATTAACAAAAGACAGGAAAAACCCAAAAAGAAGGTCGTCGCCACCGCGCCGAAAGTTTAAAGTCGACTTCTTTTCTTTTCTTGACGAGTGTTAGGCGAATATAACCGGGAGAGAGAGGAGGGATGTGAAAGTGCAACGGGCAGCACGGTGGTGCTGTAATTTGGCTAGTCAGCTGGGAGTGGATTCGTTCACGATCGCTGTAGACGGAACTAATTTCTGCTGAAAATTACAAAAAAGGGGAAATGGGCGCCACGCAGTCTTTAAAAAGGGAGATTGCGAAACCTTTATTGGCGATCTGGGAAATGTTGAAATGAAAGAAAAGTGTTATTTCCCTAATGGGGAATTCAACAATTTATTAAGTTAAACCACGTAACAACCAGTGGCCACTAAATGTGTTGGAAAATATCACAGAGCTGGGGAGCTCTCAACATCGCTTTACACCGTAGATGTTTACGGCGCGACTTAGTTTCTCCTCTGTTCGGCACGAACGAGAAGCCTGAACGCAAGGTTCTCAAAAAGCAAACACAAGAAATAATAACAACAAGAAATTACACCAAATTACGTACTACTTTGAATTTTTACGTTACTGTTGAACCTTACGAATTTTGGGCCGGAGGACACCTTGAAACCACCTTACGGTTCGAAGATTAACGGGTGTAAATGGTCCGTTTGGAAACGGGGTTGGGACGCGTTATCTAACGGGTCGTTTTAACGACCAGATAAGGATACGAAGGGGAAAGCTAACTCGATGGAAATTTCTAATGGCTACACGACATAAAACAATATTAAATATTTTCACAATCACTATACTTATCTTTTACTTTATTCCTTTTCTGTAGGGGGTGGCTTCCTGCCCACGATCTCAATGTCCTGGGGGATGGGGATGCTAAAACTTTCCGCCGCAATCACAAGGATTTCTACAGATATTTTGTCTGACGTTGGGATTTCCTTTGACTTTCACTTTCTTCCTTTTTTCTTTCTAACTCCGTTTTGTTTCGACTCGGTTTTTGTCTTCTAACTATCTTTTCACTCTTGCTACCGTGAACGCAAACGTTCTTCTCTAACAGGCGGGTAACCAATGAATCGTGGTAGCCGCACTGCCAGATTTTATCCAATCACACACACACATGCAGACACACCGATCAGGGGCGAATTCAGCCATCTTTTTTTTCTTCAGAGAGCTTTTCCTCAGCTGGTTTTATTCAGATGTCAGTTTTTACTGTACACCTATTTTAATTTTGTTCTTTATGATTTTTTGAACCCTTTTTTCATTATCTTTAATTAAAAATTCGACGTTCTTGCCGCCCTGTCATTTTTGGCGGGAGAAGTCCTGGTAGTGTTAGTGCTGATTTCGCCCCCCACATCTTGCCAATGTGGTAGTTGTCAGAGCGAAGGGAATCACATCCAGCGCTCCGACAACTTCTCCTTCGGCTATGATCCACAACCATATCTGAGTCATTCACAATAGGGTCCTCGCTCTGTTCGTTTGTAAAACCCTAGTGATTGCTTGGGTCTGCTTTTGTATCCCCGACCAGACAAATTTTCAGTAAACTCCCTAACCCGCCCTAGAAGACAAGGAATAAATACCAACTATATGCGCGATCCCTACCTATCGAGTGAGCTTTCGTACTGATTAGAGAGGCCTAAAGGAACCCAGGTGGTTTTAAGCTGTCCTTTACACTTTCTACTTAAATTAATACACTGCTTGTGCAAGGAGTTTGCAAACAATTCAGTTAGGGTGGGCCCGGGGCCAGGGCCATGTAGAGTGGCGGAGTGTCCGAGAACGTCGGTTGAGGTTAGAGTTGGGACTGTCCGTCCCCAGACCGTCCGTCTGGGCTCTACGGTGAACCTGCTTTTGTCGTCTTCCAGGAGCGTATGATATGGCGGAAGAGCTGGATAAAACTTATCCAGGAACTCCCCACGGTACCATCGCTCGAGTCAGACAACGGAAAAGAAAGGTGTGATGGCGAAAAATATATGGAAGGGGTTGGGGATGGGGGGGGATGGAGAGGACCAAGGTTTTGTTCGTTAATTTTAACGCAACAAACTCCACCCTTACCTCCAAAGAGGCAAAGCCGGATTTTCTGATTGAAAATCGAAGTAAAGCGGCTCCAGCACTACGCTGTCTGAGCCAAGGGGATAGGTTAACAACACAACATCTGGATACGTTTAGCTACGTGACGAGAGACAGCTACATTTCTCAATCGCGCTCTAGGCGAGAGTTCTACCCATCACAGAGCAAAATGCTCTCAGGTACCCTTTGCGTAACGTCCAACGTTTGTTACGCGACTTAGGTCTTATTGGGGGTCCTCATAGCATGGCTTTAGATCTTTCGCATTCCAGGTTCCACGTTCTTTCCCATTTTCGTCGACCAGGATATACGTTCATGGCGATAATCTTCTTAGTATTCGGAACGGACCGACGTATCTCGGTGCTAGTTTAGCGGTGTAATAGTTTGCAGCGTCGGACAGTATGAAATTCCGTCTCCATACTAGTTCATTTGGGAGATATTGCACGTCTCTCCTACGAAGGTTATAAACATTAGATGCCTTCTTGGCTGCCGCCTCTAACCTTTTCCCTATATCCTCCCTAAGCTTTCTAAACTGCGCCCCTGTATCGTGCGTACTCCCGCTCCTATCACACGGAATGGTGGTTCCGGGCATCGTGCTGCCAGCGAAAGTCACCATACCTCGACCAAAATTTGCGTAGTACGGCGATACACCTAATACTTCGTGTTGAGCTGTTCGTATACAGCACGCTACTTTTGCTAACTGTGTGTCCCACACTCTGTGGTTCTCTGACACATAAGCCCGAAGAGTTGTTTTAATTATTTGATTTATCCGTTCGGCGGGGTTCGCTTGGGGTGGTAATGAGCTGTAAACTTTATCGTCGATCCATACTTATCACTTAAAGCTTTCAATTCTTTACTCTTAAACTGGGGACCGTTATCGCACACTATAAACCGAGGGACTCCAAACAGTAAGAAAACGTTGTCCTCCAATTCCTTACAAACAGATTTAGCTGTAGCAGACCTCAAAGGGAACAACAAAGGGAACTTAGTGAAATAGTCGACCACGGTGAGAATATAACAAAAACCTCTACTCGATTTTGGAAGTGGACCAACTAAATCAACGCAGACCATCTCCCACGGATTGGTTACCCCTTTCCTCTCCGTCATTAACCCAGCCGGTTTATCATATATCGGCTTCACACTTTGGCAAATCCTACAGTTCCTAACGTATTTTGTAATATCCGAACGCATCTTCGGCCAATAATATTTTTCTCCTACTCTAGCAAACGTTTTCTTCACACCCATATGTCCTGCTAATGGGTGGTCGTGACATTGCTCTAAAATGCTAGCCCTATCTTTCGTTGAAACAACCATCTTCCACTCAGAATTGTTATCATGAACTACTATATGGTTTGCCCTAACGAGTTTAAATAACATGTCATGTTCTACTCTCCACGCCGGAAACGCTAGTGGATTGGCCTCCACCTTTTTGATCATGTCCATCAACCAACGATCAGGAACGTGCGCTGAAATCCCAGCAACTGCCGGTACGCTTCTTGAAAGAAAGTCTGGCACCACATGATCTTTACCCTTGCGATGGATAATATCAAAATCAAATTGTTGCAGGCGTATAGCCCACCTAGCTAACCTACCAGCCGGATCCTTCAGTTTGTTTAGCCAAACTAGCGAATAATGATCCGTGATGACCCTAAATCTAACCCCCTCGAGATACGGTCGAAGTTTTTCTATTGCCCATAAAACCGCCAGACATTCTTTCTCTGTTGTGGAATAATTCTTTTCACACCTATTTAATGATCTACTCAGGTAGCAGATGACCTTCTCTCCTTCATCAAAAGTTTGACAAAGTACAGCTTCAATCCCGAAATCCGAGGCGTCAGTCTGTACGACGAACGGCCTTGAAAAATCCGGACACGTCAGGATGGGAGCTGCTACCAGGCACTCCTTTGCCTTACGAAAACTCTCTTCGCACTCTGAATTCCAGTTAAATCGACTACTCTTTTTCAGAAGGTCAACGGTTGTACCAGAACTGAAAAGTTAGGTATGAATCTCCTATACCAGGATACCGTTCCGATGAAACTTCTGACTTGTTTCACGTTTTTGGGCGCAGGGATGTTCACCATACTTTCAACTTTCTCGGGGTCTACATGCAAACCATTCCTATCTACTATATAGCCTAAAAACTTTAATGATGGCCTACAAAAGTGACATTTCTCCTCACTAACTTTTAGTCCAGCCTCCCGGACACGTTTGAGAACTTCATCCAATATCTCCAAGTGCTTTTCAAAATTATAGGTAATGATGATGATGTCATCAAGATAGACGAAGAGGTACGGTTCCAGATCGGCCCCAAGTACGGTGTCTATAAATCGTTGCCATGTCGCAGGAGCATTATGCAACCCAAAAGGCATTCTCTTAAATTGGAAAAGTCCTCTGTTCGGAACTGTAAAAGCTGTAAATGGTCGTGATCCTTGTTCTACAGGGATCTGCCAATAAGCTGATTTGATGTCCAATGACGACAAAAACTTTGCGTCCCTCAGCTTGTCTAACGTCGCTGAAATGTAGGGAAGGGGGTACGCATCCCTTTCTGTGACTTTGTTCAGCTTTCTGTAATCTACGCAAAATCTATAGCTACCATCCTTTTTCTTAATCATAACTATGGGTGAAGCCCACGGACTATTTGACTTTTCAACTATTCCCTCCCTGATCATCTCTCCTAATTCCCTATCGATATGTTCCTGCACTGTCGGAGACACCGGATAATAACGTTGTTTTATCGGTTCGGCGCTCGTCCTAATTTTATGTTCCACTAAGTGGGTACACCCTAAGCCTTCTGGCATGACCCTGAAGGCATTTACTAAAATTGTCCCTAACTGCTGTCGTTGTGCCTCATCCAACTCCGAGTGCTCCTTAACATTCGATATCGTTGCCAACGAACTTTGGTTCGAAAAATTCCACTCCCCTGATCTTAAATCCGGGACAACGCCCGATAGGGTCCAAAAATCTGCTCCTAAGATCAGCACGTGGGGAAGCTCTGGAATTACTAGACATTCCAATAAGACTGTCTTTCCCTGCACTACAATTGGCAATGTTACTACACCCCTTACTCCTATTCCTGTACCATCCGCTAAGCTAACCCTATTAACGTTGCCTTTATCTAATCGTATTCCTAAATCTCGCAAAGTGGTCCAACCATCTCTGCATATAATCGAGCGTGAAGCCCCTGAATCTAGTAAACCTATCAATTGTGTACCATATACACTAACACTTAGATATGGACGCCTATCCTCCCGATTTTCCTCAAGTGTGAAACCGATATTTACCACCTCATCCTTATTAGCCGACTGGTTACCAGCAGGCAACCTATTGGAACCTAACGGCGCTCTCGTCCTGCCGAACCGAGAGTGCGTTGCTCGTTTCCCGAACAATTACGACAATCCCTACGATAGACCCCAATTCTACCACAACCTAAACACTTTCTAGGAGCGGAACAAGTATAAGCAAAATGGCCTTCTTGGTTACAGTTGAAACATCTCAGGCCCCGAACAGGCCGAGTGTTTTGAGTGACCATGGCTACTCTCGGTCCCTCGGCCGTTATGTAGGCCAGGTCGGGTTCCAAGAGCGTCCTTGATCGAGGAGGAGGAGGTGGCACAAATGTTTCCACATTTGCTCGAATCATCTCAAGTTTCCTACCCAACGCAACCAAATCTGAAATAGATTTGGGGTCCTCCAGGCCCAATTGCGTTTGGTAGAAGGGTGCCAAATTCCTCTGCAAGATTCCGAGCTTCCGCCGCTCGGTCAATGGCTCGCAAAGTCTCCCAAACATACTCTGCATTATGGCCACGTATACCCCGATAGATTCTTCCTTCCCTTGTGTTCGATGCCTAATTTCCTCCAGCAATAAGTCATCGTAGTTCGGCGGGAGAAATTCTAACTTAAGTTCCCTCACTAATTCCTGCCAAGTATTAACCGTTCGCCTAACCACCCTAAACCAGAGAAGTGCCCTGCCGACAAACAAATCCACCGATGATCTAAAAAGTTGAGACTCACTTAAACCTCTGGCTTCACGTAATTCTTCCACACGTTCCACAAATGAATTTACTGAAGCCCCACATCTTTCACCTGAAAACTTAAGGTCCCATTTCAACAAATTCTCCACCTTTTCAGCTTGTACAAATACGCGTCTTTCCCCGTGTATGTCTTCTCTATTGCCGGACGAATCTCTTTGATTAGTTTGAGATGTCTCTTCTTCTTCATGGTCTTCTTCCTCTTGTAAGCTGGCTAGCAATAGTGTAAGCTCAGTTTTTATAGATCGCTTTTCCAATTCTTCCTCTTTCGAGTCTGGGCGGGATCTCCCGATACGTGTCATCGCCCACTCGATCTTGGTTATAACCTTAAGATACCCCGAAGAATCTCGTTGTGGAGGGTCCTCAAGCAATCCCTCAATTTCGGAGATTTTACTTTGTACCGCCTCTTTATCCGCAGTGAACTCAAATGGGTAGTCACTATAATCTAGTGACCCACTCCGTTCTAATATCTTTGCCGCTCGCAAGGATTTCCTCATCTTGTCGACGGAGTTCGGAGCTAAGCCCCGACATTCCATCTCGTAAGTAAGCTCTTCCGCTGACAAGCGATTGATCTCCATATCTAGCTCAATAGCAAAACTGCTAATTAGATCGAGGGTTAAATCCTAATTTTAGGTAAAAGAAACGCAATTCCCACCAGAATTAAAATGCGAATAGATACAAGACTTCCCAAGCACGATTCTATAAAATTATGGCCAACTGAGATTAACTAAGATTTGTAAAAGTCCCACTTTAAGTTTCTCAAAGGAAGATTTAAAGACAATTATTTTTCATAAAAATTAAAAGTGAGATTCACAAAAAAGAATAATTAATTGGAGCGGCGGTAACCCTAGATTCACAAGAGAAATTTTCTAAATAACCCAGTGTCAATGTGTATAAAAGAAAATCTAAGGCAATTTTTCCTAAGAATTAAAACGTAAATGACAAAAAAATATTAATTGGCGTGATGGTAACCCTAGATTCACCGAAGAAATTTTCCAAATCAAGACAAAAAAGGTAAACAATGTGCAAGCAATTATTCGCCTATACCAAAAAAAATATCCCGCTAATCACTTATCAATATCTAACGTATGTTTGGAAATGAAAAAAATGAACCAAATACAATTTATGATGTGGAGATCTATATGAGACAACGTAAATACACTAGAGGCGAAATGATATATGTTATATGTATATGGTTATAAAGAAATATGTTGATGACGTATATAATGTAGGTTAAGGAATAAAAAGGGAAAGAATGTAGTATGTATGTATATGGTTAATGTAAGTACGAATTAATTTTTGAATAATTATGATTTTGAACACAAAACTTGCCGCTTACGAAATGATGGTTTGTCGAGTTTACCTCCAAGAACAAGAATTTCACCATGGGGTGTTGTTGAATAATTTCCACACTCCAAGAAAAGGAATTTCACACTAGGGATGTTGTGTTGAATAATTTCCACACTACGGGTATTTATTAATCGATCACTGCACTGCAATACCTGTGAAAAAGCAAAACCACAGTAAAAATAACTTTTTTTTTTTTTTTTTTTTTTTTTTTTTTTTTTTTTTTTTTTTTTTTTTTTTATCTTTTTTTTTAATAAAGCAAAGGAACACACTTCCTGAATACAAACACGATCACTGCACACACAATGGGGGGTCGTCGTTGGTAATTAGATGGACGTATGTATGTATATATTCTATTTTTTTTTGTTAATCGATTAAAGGTTTTATTATTTACGAATGGCCACTGTAATTGATATTAAAAGAAAGGCCCCACGTTCGGGCGTCAATTTGTTGCACTTTAACAGCCGCGGACGATTCTAAATTAACAAAAGACAGGAAAAACCCAAAAAGAAGGTCGTCGCCACCGCGCCGAAAGTTTAAAGTCGACTTCTTTTCTTTTCTTGACGAGTGTTAGGCGAATATAACCGGGAGAGAGAGGAGGGATGTGAAAGTGCAACGGGCAGCACGGTGGTGCTGTAATTTGGCTAGTCAGCTGGGAGTGGATTCGTTCACGATCGCTGTAGACGGAACTAATTTCTGCTGAAAATTACAAAAAAGGGGAAATGGGCGCCACGCAGTCTTTAAAAAGGGAGATTGCGAAACCTTTATTGGCGATCTGGGAAATGTTGAAATGAAAGAAAAGTGTTATTTCCCTAATGGGGAATTCAACAATTTATTAAGTTAAACCACGTAACAACCAGTGGCCACTAAATGTGTTGGAAAATATCACAGAGCTGGGGAGCTCTCAACATCGCTTTACACCGTAGATGTTTACGGCGCGACTTAGTTTCTCCTCTGTTCGGCACGAACGAGAAGCCTGAACGCAAGGTTCTCAAAAAGCAAACACAAGAAATAATAACAACAAGAAATTACACCAAATTACGTACTACTTTGAATTTTTACGTTACTGTTGAACCTTACGAATTTTGGGCCGGAGGACACCTTGAAACCACCTTACGGTTCGAAGATTAACGGGTATAAATGGTCCGTTTGGAAACGGGGTTGGGACGCGTTATCTAACGGGTCGTTTTAACGACCAGATAAGGATACGAAGGGGAAAGCTAACTCGATGGAAATTTCTAATGGCTACACGACATAAAACAATATTAAATATTTTCACAATCACTATACTTATCTTTTACTTTATTCCTTTTCTGTAGGGGGTGGCTTCCTGCCCACGATCTCAATGTCCTGGGGGATGGGGATGCTAAAACTTTCCGCCGCAATCACAAGGATTTCTACAGATATTTTGTCTGACGTTGGGATTTCCTTTGACTTTCACTTTCTTCCTTTTTTCTTTCTAACTCCGTTTTGTTTCGACTCGGTTTTTGTCTTCTAACTATCTTTTCACTCTTGCTACCGTGAACGCAAACGTTCTTCTCTAACAGGCGGGTAACCAATGAATCGTGGTAGCCGCACTGCCAGATTTTATCCAATCACACACACACATGCAGACACACCGATCAGGGGCGAATTCAGCCATCTTTTTTTTCTTCAGAGAGCTTTTCCTCAGCTGGTTTTAATCAGATGTCAGTTTTTACTGTACACCTATTTTAATTTTGTTCTTTATGATTTTTTGAACCCTTTTTTCATTATCTTTAATTAAAAATTCGACGTTCTTGCCGCCCTGTCATTTTTGGCGGGAGAAGTCCTGGTAGTGTTAGTGCTGATTTCGCCCCCCACATCTTGCCAATGTGGTAGTTGTCAGAGCGAAGGGAATCACATCCAGCGCTCCGACAACTTCTCCTTCGGCTATGATCCACAACCATATCTGAGTCATTCACAATAGGGTCCTCGCTCTGTTCGTTTGTAAAACCCTAGTGATTGCTTGGGTCTGCTTTTGTATCCCCGACCAGACAAATTTTCAGTAAACTCCCTAACCCGCCCTAGAAGACAAGGAATAAATACCAACTATATGCGCGATCCCTACCTATCGAGTGAGCTTTCGTACTGATTAGAGAGGGCTAAAGGAACCCAGGTGGTTTTAAGCTGTCCTTTACACTTTTTACTTAAATTAATACACTGCTTGTACAAGGAGTTTGCAAACAATTCAGTTAGGGTGGGCCCGGGGCCAGGGCCATGTAGAGTGGCGGAGTGTCCGAGAACGTCGGTTGAGGTTAGAGTTGGGACTGTCCGTCCTTTAGAGATTCCCGACCGTCCGTCTGGGCTCTACGGTGAACCTGCTTTTGTCGTCTTCCAGGAGCGTATGATATGGCGGAAGAGCTGGATAAAACTTATCCAGGAACTCCCCACGGTACCATCGCTCGAGTCAGACAACGGAAAAGAAAGGTGTGATGGCGAAAAATATATGGAAGGGGTTGGGGATGGGGGGGGATGGAGAGGACCAAGGTTTTGTTCGTTAATTTTAACGCAACAAACTCCACCCTTACCTCCAAAGAGGCAAAGCCGGATTTTCTGATTGAAAATCGAAGTAAAGCGGCTCCAGCACTACGCTGTCTGAGCCAAGGGGATAGGTTACCAACACAACATCTGGATACGTTTAGCTACGTGACGAGAGACAGCTACATTTCTCAATCGCGCTCTAGGCGAGAGTTCTACCCATCACAGAGCAAAATGCTCTCAGGTACCCTTTGCGTAACGTCCAACGTTTGTTACGCGACTTAGGTCTTATTGGGGGTCCTCATAGCATGGCTTTAGATCTTTCACATTCCAGGTTCCACGTTCTTTCCCATTTTCGTCGACCAGGATATACGTCCATGGCGATAATCTTCTTAGTATTCGGAACGGACCGACGTATCTCGGTGCTAGTTTAGCGGTGTAATAGTTTGCAGCGTCGGACAGTATGAAATTCCGTCTCCATACTAGTTCATTTGGGAGATATTGCACGTCTCTCCTACGAAGGTTATAAACATTAGATGCCTTCTTGGCTGCCGCCTCTAACCTTTTCCCTATATCCTCCCTAAGCTTTCTAAACTGCGCCCCTGTATCGTGCGTACTCCCGCTCCTATCACACGGAATGGTGGTTCCGGGCATCGTGCTGCCAGCGAAAGTCACCATACCTCGACCAAAATTTGCGTAGTACGGCGATACACCTAATACTTCGTGTTGAGCTGTTCGTATACAGCACGCTACTTTTGCTAACTGTGTGTCCCACACTATGTGGTTCTCTGACACATAAGCCCGAAGAGTTGTTTTAATTATTTGATTTATCCGTTCGGCGGGGTTCGCTTGGGGGTGGTAATGAGCTGTAAACTTTATCGTCGATCCATACTTATCACTTAAAGCTTTCAATTCTTTACTCTTAAACTGGGGACCGTTATCGCACACTATAAACCGAGGGACTCCAAACAGTAAGAAAACGTTGTCCTCCAATTCCTTACAAACAGATTTAGCTGTAGCAGACCTCAAAGGGAACAACAAAGGGAACTTAGTGAAATAGTCGACCACGGTGAGAATATAACAAAAACCTCTACTCGATTTTGGAAGTGGATCAACTAAATCAACGCAGACCATCTCCCACGGATTGGTTACCCCTTTCCTCTCCGTCATTAACCCAGCCGGTTTATCATATATCGGCTTCACACTTTGGCAAATCCTACAGTTCCTAACGTATTTTGTAATATCCGAACGCATCTTCGGCCAATAATATTTTTCTCCTACTCTAGCAAACGTTTTCTTCACACCCATATGTCCTGCTAATGGGTGGTCGTGACATTGCTCTAAAATGCTAGCCCTATCTTTCGTTGAAACAACCATCTTCCACTCAGAATTGTTATCATGAACTACTATATGGTTTGCCCTAACGAGTTTAAATAACATGTCATGTTCTACTCTCCACGCCGGAAACGCTAGTGGATTGGCCTCCACCTTTTTGATCATGTCCATCAACCAACGATCAGGAACGTGCGCTGAAATCCCAGCAACTGCCGGTACGCTTCTTGAAAGAAAGTCTGGCACCACATGATCTTTACCCTTGCGATGGATAATATCAAAATCAAATTGTTGCAGGCGTATAGCCCACCTAGCTAACCTACCAGCCGGATCCTTCAGTTTGTTTAGCCAAACTAGCGAATAATGATCCGTGATGACCCTAAATCTAACCCCCTCGAGATACGGTCGAAGTTTTTCTATTGCCCATAAAACCGCCAGACATTCTTTCTCTGTTGTGGAATAATTCTTTTCACACCTATTTAATGATCTGCTCAGGTAGCAGATGACCTTCTCTCCTTCATCAAAAGTTTGACAAAGTACAGCTTCAATCCCGAAATCCGAGGCGTCAGTCTGTACGACGAACGGCCTTGAAAAATCCGGACACGTCAGGATGGGAGCTGCTACCAGGCACTCCTTTGCCTTACGAAAACTCTCTTCGCACTCTGAATTCCAGTTAAATCGACTACTCTTTTTCAGAAGGTCAACGGTTGTACCAGAACTGAAAAGTTAGGTATGAATCTCCTATACCAGGATACCGTTCCGATGAAACTTCTGACTTGTTTCACGTTTTTGGGCGCAGGGATGTTCACCATACTTTCAACTTTCTCGGGGTCTACATGCAAACCATTCCTATCTACTATATAGCCTAAAAACTTTAATGATGGCCTACAAAAGTGACATTTCTCCTCACTAACTTTTAGTCCAGCCTCCCGGACACGTTTGAGAACTTCATCCAATATCTCCAAGTGCTTTTCAAAATTATAGGTAATGATGATGATGTCATCAAGATAGACGAAGAGGTACGGTTCCAGATCGGCCCCAAGTACGGTGTCTATAAATCGTTGCCATGTCGCAGGAGCATTATGCAACCCAAAAGGCATTCTCTTAAATTGGAAAAGTCCTCTGTTCGGAACTGTAAAAGCTGTAAATGGTCGTGATCCTTGTTCTACAGGGATCTGCCAATAAGCTGATTTGATGTCCAATGACGACAAAAACTTTGCGTCCCTCAGCTTGTCTAACGTCGCTGAAATGTAGGGAAGGGGGTACGCATCCCTTTCTGTGACTTTGTTCAGCTTTCTGTAATCTACGCAAAATCTATAGCTACCATCCTTTTTCTTAATCATAACTATGGGTGAAGCCCACGGACTATTTGACTTTTCAACTATTCCCTCCCTGATCATCTCTCCTAATTCCCTATCGATATGTTCCTGCACTGTCGGAGACACCGGATAATAACGTTGTTTTATCGGTTCGGCGCTCGTCCTAATTTTATGTTCCACTAAGTGGGTACACCCTAAGCCTTCTGGCATGACCCTGAAGGCATTTACTAAAATTGTCCCTAACTGCTGTCGTTGTGCCTCATCCAACTCCGAGTGCTCCTTAACATTCGATATCGTTGCCAACGAACTTTGGTTCGAAAAATTCCACTCCCCTGATCTTAAATCCGGGACAACGCCCGATAGGGTCCAAAAATCTGCTCCTAAGATCAGCACGTGGGGAAGCTCTGGAATTACTAGACATTCCAATAAGACTGTCTTTCCCTGCACTACAATTGGCAATGTTACTACACCCCTTACTCCTATTCCTGTACCATCCGCTAAGCTAACCCTATTAACGTTGCCTTTATCTAATCGTATTCCTAAATCTCGCAAAGTGGTCCAACCATCTCTGCATATAATCGAGCGTGAAGCCCCTGAATCTAGTAAACCTATCAATTGTGTACCATATACACTAACACTTAGATATGGACGCCTATCCTCCCGATTTTCCTCAAGTGTGAAACCGATATTTACCACCTCATCCTTATTAGCCGACTGGTTACCAGCAGGCAACCTATTGGAACCTAACGGCGCTCTCGTCCTGCCGACCCGAGAGTGCGTTGCTCGTTTCCCGAACAATTACGACAATCCCTACGATAGACCCCAATTCTACCACAACCTAAACACTTTCTAGGAGCGGAACAAGTATAAGCAAAATGGCCTTCTTGGTTACAGTTGAAACATCTCAGGCCCCGAACAGGCCGAGTGTTTTGAGTGACCATGGCTACTCTCGGTCCCTCGGCCGTTATGTAGGCCAGGTCGGGTTCCAAGAGCGTCCTTGATCGAGGAGGAGGAGGTGGCACAAATGTTTCCACATTTGCTCGAATCATCTCAAGTTTCCTACCCAACGCAACCAAATCTGAAATAGATTTGGGGTCCTCCAGGCCCAATTGCGTTTGGTAGAAGGGTGCCAAATTCCTCTGCAAGATTCCGAGCTTCCGCCGCTCGGTCAATGGCTCGCAAAGTCTCCCAAACATACTCTGCATTATGGCCACGTATACCCCGATAGATTCTTCCTTCCCTTGTGTTCGATGCCTAATTTCCTCCAGCAATAAGTCATCGTAGTTCGGCGGGAGAAATTCTAACTTAAGTTCCCTCACTAATTCCTGCCAAGTATTAACCGTTCGCCTAACCACCCTAAACCAGAGAAGTGCCCTGCCGACAAACAAATCCACCGATGATCTAAAAAGTTGAGACTCACTTAAACCTCTGGCTTCACGTAATTCTTCCACACGTTCCACAAATGAATTTACTGAAGCCCCACATCTTTCACCTGAAAACTTAAGGTCCCATTTCAACAAATTCTCCACCTTTTCAGCTTGTACAAATACGCGTCTTTCCCCGTGTATGTCTTCTCTATTGCCGGACGAATCTCTTTGATTAGTTTGAGATGTCTCTTCTTCTTCATGGTCTTCTTCCTCTTGTAAGCTGGCTAGCAATAGTGTAAGCTCAGTTTTTATAGATCGCTTTTCCAATTCTTCCTCTTTCGAGTCTGGGCGGGATCTCCCGATACGTGTCATCGCCCACTCGATCTTGCTTATAACCTTAAGATACCCCGAAGAATCTCGTTGTGGAGGGTCCTCAAGCAATCCCTCAATTTCGGAGATTTTACTTCGTACCGCCTCTTTATCCGCAGTGAACTCAAATGGGTAGTCACTATAATCTAGTGACCCACTCCGTTCTAATATCTTTGCCGCTCGCAAGGATTTCCTCATCTTGTCGACGGAGTTCGGAGCTAAGCCCCGACATTCCATCTCGTAAGTAAGCTCTTCCGCTGACAAGCGATTGATCTCCATATCTAGCTCAATAGCAAAACTGCTAATTAGATCGAGGGTTAAATCCTAATTTTAGGTAAAAGAAACGCAATTCCCACCAGAATTAAAATGCGAATAGATACAAGACTTCCCAAGCACGATTCTATAAAATTATGGCCAACTGAGATTAACTAAGATTTGTAAAAGTCCCACTTTAAGTTTCTCAAAGGAAGATTTAAAGACAATTATTTTTGATAAAAATTAAAAGTGAGATTCACAAAAAAGAATAATTAATTGGAGCGGCGGTAACCCTAGATTCACAAGAGAAATTTTCTAAATAACCCAGCGTCAATGTGTATAAAAGAAAATCTAAGGCAATTTTTCCTAAGAATTAAAACGTAAATGACAAAAAAATATTAATTGGCGTGATGGTAACCCTAGATTCACCGAAGAAATTTTCCAAATCAAGACAAAAAAGGTAAACAATGTGCAAGCAATTATTCGCCTATACCAAAAAAAATATCCCGCTAATCACTTATCAATATCTAACGTATGTTTGGAAATGAAAAAAATAAACCAAATACAATTTATGATGTGGAGATCTATATGAGACAACGTAAATACACTAGAGGCGAAATGATATATGTTATATGTATATGGTTATAAAGAAATATGTTGATGACGTATATAATGTAGGTTAAGGAATAAAAAGGGAAAGAATGTAATATGTATGTATGTATATGGTTAATGTAAGTACGAATTAATTTTTGAATAATTATGATTTTGAACACAAAACTTGCCGCTTACGAAATGATGGTTTGTCGAGTTTACCTCCAAGAACAAGAATTTCACCATGGGGTGTTGTTGAATAATTTCCACACTCCAAGAAAAGGAATTTCACACTAGGGATGTTGTGTTGAATAATTTCCACACTACGGGTATTTATTAATCGATCACTGCACTGCAATACCTGTGAAAAAGCAAAACCACAGTAAAAATAACTTTTTTTTTTTTTTTTTTTTTTTTTTTTTTTTTTTTTATATATTCTATTTTTTTTTTGTTAATCGATTAAAGGTTTTATTATTTACGAATGGCCACTGTAATTGATATTAAAAGAAAGGCCCCACGTTCGGGCGTCAATTTGTTGCACTTTAACAGCCGCGGACGATTCTAAATTAACAAAAGACAGGAAAAACCCAAAAAGAAGGTCGTCGCCACCGCGCCGAAAGTTTAAAGTCGACTTCTTTTCTTTTCTTGACGAGTGTTAGGCGAATATAACCGGGAGAGAGAGGAGGGATGTGAAAGTGCAACGGGCAGCACGGTGGTGCTGTAATTTGGCTAGTCAGCTGGGAGTGGATTCGTTCACGATCGCTGTAGACGGAACTAATTTCTGCTGAAAATTACAAAAAAGGGGAAATGGGCGCCACGCAGTCTTTAAAAAGGGAGATTGCGAAACCTTTATTGGCGATCTGGGAAATGTTGAAATGAAAGAAAAGTGTTATTTCCCTAATGGGGAATTCAACAATTTATTAAGTTAAACCACGTAACAACCAGTGGCCACTAAATGTGTTGGAAAATATCACAGAGCTGGGGAGCTCTCAACATCGCTTTACACCGTAGATGTTTACGGCGCGACTTAGTTTCTCCTCTGTTCGGCACGAACGAGAAGCCTGAACGCAAGGTTCTCAAAAAGCAAACACAAGAAATAATAACAACAAGAAATTACACCAAATTACGTACTACTTTGAATTTTTACGTTACTGTTGAACCTTACGAATTTTGGGCCGGAGGACACCTTGAAACCACCTTACGGTTCGAAGATTAACGGGTATAAATGGTCCGTTTGGAAACGGGGTTGGGACGCGTTATCTAACGGGTCGTTTTAACGACCAGATAAGGATACGAAGGGGAAAGCTAACTCGATGGAAATTTCTAATGGCTACACGACATAAAACAATATTAAATATTTTCACAATCACTATACTTATCTTTTACTTTATTCCTTTTCTGTAGGGGGTGGCTTCCTGCCCACGATCTCAATGTCCTGGGGGATGGGGATGCTAAAACTTTCCGCCGCAATCACAAGGATTTCTACAGATATTTTGTCTGACGTTGGGATTTCCTTTGACTTTCACTTTCTTCCTTTTTTCTTTCTAACTCCGTTTTGTTTCGACTCGGTTTTTGTCTTCTAACTATCTTTTCACTCTTGCTACCGTGAACGCAAACGTTCTTCTCTAACAGGCGGGTAACCAATGAATCGTGGTAGCCGCACTGCCAGATTTTATCCAATCACACACACACATGCAGACACACCGATCAGGGGCGAATTCAGCCATCTTTTTTTTCTTCAGAGAGCTTTTCCTCAGCTGGTTTTAATCAGATGTCAGTTTTTACTGTACACCTATTTTAATTTTGTTCTTTATGATTTTTTGAACCCTTTTTTCATTATCTTTAATTAAAAATTCGACGTTCTTGCCGCCCTGTCATTTTTGGCGGGAGAAGTCCTGGTAGTGTTAGTGCTGATTTCGCCCCCCACATCTTGCCAATGTGGTAGTTGTCAGAGCGAAGGGAATCACATCCAGCGCTCCGACAACTTCTCCTTCGGCTATGATCCACAACCATATCTGAGTCATTCACAATAGGGTCCTCGCTCTGTTCGTTTGTAAAACCCTAGTGATTGCTTGGGTCTGCTTTTGTATCCCCGACCAGACAAATTTTCAGTAAACTCCCTAACCCGCCCTAGAAGACAAGGAATAAATACCAACTATATGCGCGATCCCTACCTATCGAGTGAGCTTTCGTACTGATTAGAGAGGCCTAAAGGAACCCAGGTGGTTTTAAGCTGTCCTTTACACTTTCTACTTAAATTAATAAACTGCTTGTACAAGGAGTTTGCAAACAATTCAGTTAGGGTGGGCCCGGGGCCAGGGCCATGTAGAGTGGCGGCGTGTCCGAGAACGTCGGTTGAGGTTAGAGTTGGGACTGTCCGTCCTTTAGAGATTCCCGACCGTCCGTCTGGGCTCTACGGTGAACCTGCTTTTGTCGTCTTCCAGGAGCGTATGATATGGCGGAAGAGCTGGATAAAACTTATCCAGGAACTCCCCACGGTACCATCGCTCGAGTCAGACAACGGAAAAGAAAGGTGTGATGGCGAAAAATATATGGAAGGGGTTGGGGATGGGGGGGGATGGAGAGGACCAAGGTTTTGTTCGTTAATTTTAACGCAACAAACTCCACCCTTACCTCCAAAGAGGCAAAGCCGGATTTTCTGATTGAAAATCGAAGTAAAGCGGCTCCAGCACTACGCTGTCTGAGCCAAGGGGATAGGTTAACAACACAACATCTGGATACGTTTAGCTACGTGACGAGAGACAGCTACATTTCTCAATCGCGCTCTAGGCGAGAGTTCTACCCATCACAGAGCAAAAGGCTCTCAGGTACCCTTTGCGTAACGTCCAACGTTTGTTACGCGACTTAGGTCTTATTGGGGGTCCTCATAGCATGGCTTTAGATCTTTCACATTCCAGGTTCCACGTTCTTTCCCATTTTCGTCGACCAGGATATACGTCCATGGCGATAATCTTCTTAGTATTCGGAACGGACCGACGTATCTCGGTGCTAGTTTAGCGGTGTAATAGTTTGCAGCGTCGGACAGTATGAAATTCCGTCTCCATACTAGTTCATTTGGGAGATATTGCACGTCTCTCCTACGAAGGTTATAAACATTAGATGCCTTCTTGGCTGCCGCCTCTAACCTTTTCCCTATATCCTCCCTAAGCTTTCTAAACTGCGCCCCTGTATCGTGCGTACTCCCGCTCCTATCACACGGAATGGTGGTTCCGGGCATCGTGCTGCCAGCGAAAGTCACCATACCTCGACCAAAATTTGCGTAGTACGGCGATACACCTAATACTTCGTGTTGAGCTGTTCGTATACAGCACGCTACTTTTGCTAACTGTGTGTCCCACACTCTGTGGTTCTCTGACACATAAGCCCGAAGAGTTGTTTTAATTATTTGATTTATCCGTTCGGCGGGGTTCGCTTGGGGGTGGTAATGAGCTGTAAACTTTATCGTCGATCCATACTTATCACTTAAAGCTTTCAATTCTTTACTCTTAAACTGGGGACCGTTATCGCACACTATAAACCGAGGGACTCCAAACAGTAAGAAAACGTTGTCCTCCAATTCCTTACAAACAGATTTAGCTGTAGCAGACCTCAAAGGGAACAACAAAGGGAACTTAGTGAAATAGTCGACCACGGTGAGAATATAACAAAAACCTCTACTCGATTTTGGAAGTGGACCAACTAAATCAACGCAGACCATCTCCCACGGATTGGTTACCCCTTTCCTCTCCGTCATTAACCCAGCCGGTTTATCATATATCGGCTTCACACTTTGGCAAATCCTACAGTTCCTAACGTATTTTGTAATATCCGAACGCATCTTCGGCCAATAATATTTTTCTCCTACTCTAGCAAACGTTTTCTTCACACCCATATGTCCTGCTAATGGGTGGTCGTGACATTGCTCTAAAATGCTAGCCCTATCTTTCGTTGAAACAACCATCTTCCACTCAGAATTGTTATCATGAACTACTATATGGTTTGCCCTAACGAGTTTAAATAACATGTCATGTTCTACTCTCCACGCCGGAAACGCTAGTGGATTGGCCTCCACCTTTTTGATCATGTCCATCAACCAACGATCAGGAACGTGCGCTGAAATCCCAGCAACTGCCGGTACGCTTCTTGAAAGAAAGTCTGGCACCACATGATCTTTACCCTTGCGATGGATAATATCAAAATCAAATTGTTGCAGGCGTATAGCCCACCTAGCTAACCTACCAGCCGGATCCTTCAGTTTGTTTAGCCAAACTAGCGAATAATGATCCGTGATGACCCTAAATCTAACCCCCTCGAGATACGGTCGAAGTTTTTCTATTGCCCATAAAACCGCCAGACATTCTTTCTCTGTTGTGGAATAATTCTTTTCACACCTATTTAATGATCTGCTCAGGTAGCAGATGACCTTCTCTCCTTCATCAAAAGTTTGACAAAGTACAGCTCCAATCCCGAAATCCGAGGCGTCAGTCTGTACGACGAACGGCCTTGAAAAATCCGGACACGTCAGGATGGGAGCTGCTACCAGGCACTCCTTTGCCTTACGAAAACTCTCTTCGCACTCTGAATTCCAGTTAAATCGACTACTCTTTTTCAGAAGGTCAACGGTTGTACCAGAACTGAAAAGTTAGGTATGAATCTCCTATACCAGGATACCGTTCCGATGAAACTTCTGACTTGTTTCACGTTTTTGGGCGCAGGGATGTTCACCATACTTTCAACTTTCTCGGGGTCTACATGCAAACCATTCCTATCTACTATATAGCCTAAAAACTTTAATGATGGCCTACAAAAGTGACATTTCTCCTCACTAACTTTTAGTCCAGCCTCCCGGACACGTTTGAGAACTTCATCCAATATCTCCAAGTGCTTTTCAAAATTATAGGTAATGATGATGATGTCATCAAGATAGACGAAGACGTACGGTTCCAGATCGGCCCCAAGTACGGTGTCTATAAATCGTTGCCATGTCGCAGGAGCATTATGCAACCCAAAAGGCATTCTCTTAAATTGGAAAAGTCCTCTGTTCGGAACTGTAAAAGCTGTAAATGGTCGTGATCCTTGTTCTACAGGGATCTGCCAATAAGCTGATTTGATGTCCAATGACGACAAAAACTTTGCGTCCCTCAGCTTGTCTAACGGCGCTGAAATGTAGGGAAGGGGGTACACATCCCTTTCTGTGACTTTGTTCAGCTTTCTGTAATCTACGCAAAATCTATAGCTACCATCCTTTTTCTTAATCATAACTATGGGTGAAGCCCACGGACTATTTGACTTTTCAACTATTCCCTCCCTGATCATCTCTCCTAATTCCCTATCGATATGTTCCTGCACTGTCGGAGACACCGGATAATAACGTTGTTTTATCGGTTCGGCGCTCGTCCTAATTTTATGTTCCACTAAGTGGGTACACCCTAAGCCTTCTGGCATGTCCCTGAAGGCATTTACTAAAATTGTCCCTAACTGCTGTCGTTGTGCCTCATCCAACTCCGAGTGCTCCTTAACATTCGATATCGTTGCCAACGAACTTTGGTTCGAAAAATTCCACTCCCCTGATCTTAAATCCGGGACAACGCCCGATAGGGTCCAAAAATCTGCTCCTAAGATCAGCACGTGGGGAAGCTCTGGAATTACTAGACATTCCAATAAGACTGTCTTTCCCTGCACTACAATTGGCAATGTTACTACACCCCTTACTCCTATTCCTGTACCATCCGCTAAGCTAACCCTATTAACGTTGCCTTTATCTAATCGTATTCCTAAATCTCGCAAAGTGGTCCAACCATCTCTGCATATAATCGAGCGTGAAGCCCCTGAATCTAGTAAACCTATCAATTGTGTACCATATACACTAACACTTAGATATGGACGCCTATCCTCCCGATTTTCCTCAAGTGTGAAACCGATATTTACCACCTCATCCTTATTAGCCGACTGGTTACCAGCAGGCAACCTATTGGAACCTAACGGCGCTCTCGTCCTGCCGACCCGAGAGTGCGTTGCTCGTTTCCCGAACAATTACGACAATCCCTACGATAGACCCCAATTCTACCACAACCTAAACACTTTCTAGGAGCGGAACAAGTATAAGCAAAATGGCCTTCTTGGTTACAGTTGAAACATCTCAGGCCCCGAACAGGCCGAGTGTTTTGAGTGACCATGGCTACTCTCGGTCCCTCGGCCGTTATGTAGGCCAGGTCGGGTTCCAAGAGCGTCCTTGATCGAGGAGGAGGAGGTGGCACAAATGTTTCCACATTTGCTCGAATCATCTCAAGTTTCCTACCCAACGCAACCAAATCTGAAATAGATTTGGGGTCCTCCAGGCCCAATTGCGTTTGGTAGAAGGGTGCCAAATTCCTCTGCAAGATTCCGAGCTTCCGCCGCTCGGTCGAACACAAAACTTGCCGCTTACGAAATGATGGTTTGTCGAGTTTACCTCCAAGAACAAGAATTTCACCATGGGGTGTTGTTGAATAATTTCCACACTCCAAGAAAAGGAATTTCACACTAGGGATGTTGTGTTGAATAATTTCCACACTACGGGTATTTATTAATCGATCACTGCACTGCAATACCTGTGAAAAAGCAAAACCACAGTAAAAATAACTTTTTTTTTTTTTTTTTTTTTTTTTTTTTTTTTTTTATATATTCTATTTTTTTTTTGTTAATCGATTAAAGGTTTTATTATTTACGAATGGCCACTGTAATTGATATTAAAAGAAAGGCCCCACGTTCGGGCGTCAATTTGTTGCACTTTAACAGCCGCGGACGATTCTAAATTAACAAAAGACAGGAAAAACCCAAAAAGAAGGTCGTCGCCACCGCGCCGAAAGTTTAAAGTCGACTTCTTTTCTTTTCTTGACGAGTGTTAGGCGAATATAACCGGGAGAGAGAGGAGGGATGTGAAAGTGCAACGGGCAGCACGGTGGTGCTGTAATTTGGCTAGTCAGCTGGGAGTGGATTCGTTCACGATCGCTGTAGACGGAACTAATTTCTGCTGAAAATTACAAAAAAGGGGAAATGGGCGCCACGCAGTCTTTAAAAAGGGAGATTGCGAAACCTTTATTGGCGATCTGGGAAATGTTGAAATGAAAGAAAAGTGTTATTTCCCTAATGGGGAATTCAACAATTTATTAAGTTAAACCACGTAACAACCAGTGGCCACTAAATGTGTTGGAAAATATCACAGAGCTGGGGAGCTCTCAACATCGCTTTACACCGTAGATGTTTACGGCGCGACTTAGTTTCTCCTCTGTTCGGCACGAACGAGAAGCCTGAACGCAAGGTTCTCAAAAAGCAAACACAAGAAATAATAACAACAAGAAATTACACCAAATTACGTACTACTTTGAATTTTTACGTTACTGTTGAACCTTACGAATTTTGGGCCGGAGGACACCTTGAAACCACCTTACGGTTCGAAGATTAACGGGTATAAATGGTCCGTTTGGAAACGGGGTTGGGACGCGTTATCTAACGGGTCGTTTTAACGACCAGATAAGGATACGAAGGGGAAAGCTAACTCGATGGAAATTTCTAATGGCTACACGACATAAAACAATATTAAATATTTTCACAATCACTATACTTATCTTTTACTTTATTCCTTTTCTGTAGGGGGTGGCTTCCTGCCCACGATCTCAATGTCCTGGGGGATGGGGATGCTAAAACTTTCCGCCGCAATCACAAGGATTTCTACAGATATTTTGTCTGACGTTGGGATTTCCTTTGACTTTCACTTTCTTCCTTTTTTCTTTCTAACTCCGTTTTGTTTCGACTCGGTTTTTGTCTTCTAACTATCTTTTCACTCTTGCTACCGTGAACGCAAACGTTCTTCTCTAACAGGCGGGTAACCAATGAATCGTGGTAGCCGCACTGCCAGATTTTATCCAATCACACACACACATGCAGACACACCGATCAGGGGCGAATTCAGCCATCTTTTTTTTCTTCAGAGAGCTTTTCCTCAGCTGGTTTTAATCAGATGTCAGTTTTTACTGTACACCTATTTTAATTTTGTTCTTTATGATTTTTTGAATCCTTTTTTCATTATCTTTAATTAAAAATTCGACGTTCTTGCCGCCCTGTCATTTTTGGCGGGAGAAGTCCTGGTAGTGTTAGTGCTGATTTCGCCCCCCACATCTTGCCAATGTGGTAGTTGTCAGAGCGAAGGGAATCACATCCAGCGCTCCGACAACTTCTCCTTCGGCTATGATCCACAACCATATCTGAGTCATTCACAATAGGGTCCTCGCTCTGTTCGTTTGTAAAACCCTAGTGATTGCTTGGGTCTGCTTTTGTATCCCCGACCAGACAAATTTTCAGTAAACTCCCTAACCCGCCCTAGAAGACAAGGAATAAATACCAACTATATGCGCGATCCCTACCTATCGAGTGAGCTTTCGTACTGATTAGAGAGGGCTAAAGGAACCCAGGTGGTTTTAAGCTGTCCTTTACACTTTCTACTTAAATTAATACACTGCTTGTACAAGGAGTTTGCAAACAATTCAGTTAGGGTGGGCCCGGGGCCAGGGCCATGTAGAGTGGCGGAGTGTCCGAGAACGTCGATTGAGGTTAGAGTTGGGACTGTCCGTCCTTTAGAGATTCCCGACCGTCCGTCTGGGCTCTACGGTGAACCTGCTTTTGTCGTCTTCCAGGAGCGTATGATATGGCGGAAGAGCTGGATAAAACTTATCCAGGAACTCCCCACGGTACCATCGCTCGAGTCAGACAACGGAAAAGAAAGGTGTGATGGCGAAAAATATATGGAAGGGGTTGGGGATGGGGGGGGGGGGGGATGGAGAGGACCAAGGTTTTGTTCGTTAATTTTAACGCAACAACGCCCACAATTTAAATTAGTAGGAGCGAAAGAAGTTTTACTTCAGTCGTGTGGTCTTAAGCACACTCATTTTTTTTAAGATACATTATTTTTTCTTAAATCTATTCTCTTGTTACATCACGAGAAAATGGGTCTATTTGATTTTGTAATTCGATTTTAGTTGTCACAACGTCCTTTCTTAATTTTATTTTGTTTAAAAATACGCATGCTATTCCAATGATTATTATTATTACAGTTGTTTTTGATAATATATTGTGGACTGTATGTGTATCTAAATGTTTGTGTTTAAATGTTTTGTGAATGATTAAATAGATAAAGTTTATGTCAATTTTATAATATAATAAATGTTTAATGTGTATCAAATTATATGTGTAATGTGTGAATGTAATTTATCAAACTCCTTTTGTTTTAACAGCTAAGATGTGTATTGTGTGGTGGTCCAAATTAAAAAGAAAGATTATGTCTTCTTACAAGTGTAGGAAGCGGCAAAGAATATGAACACAAAGCAAAAATAGAAAAGAGGCAAAATGTTACGTTAATATTCGGAGTAATTATATGTTAAATAGAGAGTACTAACAGTAAGCAATAAAGTGACAATTATTTTATATGTAGGGTGTAATTTAGTAGTTTTGACATAGAGCGCATATAGTACTGAACATTCAGCCCCCCCTGGAAGACTCCGGTCTTTCAGATATAGGCAATGGAGCAATCTTAACCACTGGTCGCTTATAGTCTCCAAATTGTGTATGTACGGTGACCACTCGGCATCTATTGTCTCTTCCAGGATGGATGTTGATTATTCGACCAAGAATCCATTTTGACGGAGGGAGATTCGGTTCTTTGAGCAGTACGATGTCGTCAATCTGTACATTTCGTTGAGGCTTCTGCCATTTGGGTCGATTCTGTAGGGACGTTAGATACTCCTGGTGCCACCGCTTCCAGAAACCTTGCATCATTGTCTGAACCTTGTTTGGTTTACGTTCTTCCAATTGATCAAGACGAATATCTTCCTCACCACACTGCGATATTGGCCACTCACTCATTTCCTTACTTAGCCAAGATGGACCTGTCCACCAGATTCCTGTGGAAGCTAAAAGAGACGGAGGAATTCCACGTGACGCGACGTCTGCTGGGTTGCATGGAGATCGTACATGATTCCATGATTTCAATGGAATTGTCGATAAGATTTCTGATGTCCTGTTACCAATAAACACCGACCATTTTTTAGGAGGACCAGTGAGCCAGTGGAGAACGATTGCAGAATCTGTCCATGCAAATACCTTTAGATCATTAGCCTGCAAAGAAAGTTTAATTTTGTAAACAAGGCGAGTTAGTAGAACCGCTCCGCAGAGCTCGAGTCTTGGAAGAGAGATGATTTTTATTGGTGCGACTTTGGTTTTAGCTGCCACCAATGATACCGAAATCTCTCCAGTTAAGCTGGTACTCCGACAATACACGACAGCTGCATAAGCATCCAATGACGCATCACAAAAGGCGTGTAGTTCACAATTAAGTTTGTTGGTCCACATGATTCTAGGAACGGAAATGCGCTCGACAAGATGAAGTTCCTCACGAATAGTAATCCAACGATGTGCAAGTTCTTCTGGAACCTCGTCGTCCCAGCCTAATCTTTCCCTCCAGAGGTCTTGGAAGAAGATTTTAACTGCGACAATAACTGGAGCGATGAATCCTAATGGGTCAAATAATCGCGAGGCGTCAGAAAGTATTCGACGTTTTGTGTAAGCTGACTGGTTCGGAAGGTTTACCTTGTAGGTAAAACAATCCTTCGATGGACACCACTGCATTCCAAGCAGCTTTACCATGTTAGATTCCTCGAACTCAACTGGAGAAATCTCGCGTTGATCCTCTGGTAAGGATAATAGAAGAGGCCAGCAGTTAGTGGTCCACTTGCGAAGATTGAATCCTGCGGATGTAAGCACGGCAATTAGTTCGTTCCGGAGGGCAATTAATTCCTCAATAGAGTCAGCTCCAGTAATTACGTCATCGACGTAAAAATCGTTTTGGATTATTGATGAGGCTCGGGGATAGTTTTCTGCAACATCTAAAGCAAGCTGCCTAAGTGTGCGCACTGCCAAAAAAGGAGCAGCTGAAGTACCATAAGTTACCGTCAAAAGCCTATAGTGTTTTACAGGGTCCTCGGGGGTTTCACGCCAAACGATTCTTTGATAATGTGTGTGATTCGGTGAAACCCATATTTGACGGTACATCTTCTCGATGTCCCCCGACATGGTGTACAAATGTCGACGGTATCGAAGACAAATCGAAAATATGTCACGCTGAATTGTAGGGCCAACGAGAAGCGATTCATTTAATGACGAGAAATTGGTGTTGTTTGATTTAGCGGAACCATCGAACACCACGCGAACCTTGGTAGTACTACTATCGCATTTAAAGACAGGATGATGAGGTAAATAATAATGGTTATTTTGATGGTTAAGTTCTGTCAACGGGATTTCTTCCATGTGACCCAGCGATATGTACTCGTTCATGAAACGAGAGTATTTGATTCTAAGGTCAGGATCGGAAAGAAATCTGCGTTCGATAGAGTACAGACGATTTAACGACAGACGAAACGAATTTCCTGGATTTAGGTTCGAAAACGATTTAAATGGCAGTTGCACGATGTATTTCCCATCTGTGTGACGATTGTGTGTTGAAGCAAAATGCTCTTCAGCACGTTTTTCTTCAATCGAAAGCAGCGGCTCATGGTGAATCTCTTCTAGACGCCAAAAACGTTCAAGTTCAAAATGCTGCGAGAAGTCTAATTGCGTACAGTACGCCCTTAATTCCATATCGGTTTGTGTACGCTGTTGACAGCTGCCCGCTATCACCCAGCCGAAAATAGTTGGTATGGAGTTGGGAGCACCTCCGGTTTGTTCCAAAGATCCCACAATAATGTTGAAGACCTTGTCTGACCCAATTAAGATATCGATTGGACCAGGAATATTAAAATTTGGATCTGCCAAATTCATCGAACGGAAAACAGCAAAATCTACGTTGGTTATGGAATTCGGTGGAAGTAAGGATGTCAACTTTGAAATAACGTAACAATCGATGTCAATACTGTTCGAATTATATCTCGATTGTAAGTTCAGGCTTACCAAACCGTTAGTAACACCTGCCGAAGTTGATGCAACCCCCATTATAGGAATACGAGATCTTTTACGAGAGAGTCCCAATCGTTGAACACATTGTTCGGTTACGAAAGACACTTGAGACCCTGTGTCCAGCAGCACACGAATGCTTTGATAGACTCCTTGTCTATCACGAGTTCTAACTACCGCTGTCGGAAGAATAGTGGAAGCACGACGATCAATTTCGAGAGAGTGATTATTAACGATTGGATCAACTGAATCCTGAGGCGATAAATGGGCTTGACTTTGGTTTGAGCTGGAGCTTGGTGGTGAAGTTGTGTTTTGTGTAAGATGCACTAGAGTGTGGTGGCGAGAATTGCACGTCTTACACCGAAAGGTTGAACGGCATTTGTTTGAAGAATGACCATGTCGAAGGCAGTTAAAGCATAGTGCTTTTTCTTTAACAAAACTACGACGGGCATTGGTTCCTAAACCGATAAAAGTTTTGCAATAGGGAAGAAGGTGATCTCCCTTACACTGTGGGCATCCTACTTTGGTTTCCACCATGTGTGAACGAACACCGATTTGAATTTTGGTATTTGTTTTAGAAGCACGACTTAAGGAATAGCAAGATTCGAGGCAGCTACATCGATTTTCTAGAAAATCAAGGAATTTGTTGATTGTACACTTATCATCCGATCCCACCTCTTCCGCCCATGCCTGCTTAGATTCATGGTCTAATTTCTGAAGTAAAATGTATATGAGCCACGGATCTCTAGAGTTCGATTCAAGAGCCTTTAAACCTCTTATAGTCTCGTCAGCTCCATCTGTTAGTTTTCGAAGAGATGAAATGTTGGCTGAACTAAACGATGGTAACGAAAGGAAGGATTGAATAAATGCCTGAATGATTAAGTGTTTTTTGTCGAAACGCGCCTCAAGTTTGTCCCAAGCTTCTAGATAATTATTTTCGGAACACGAAATATGTTTAATTAGATTGGCAGCGTCTCCACCTAAGAATGATTTTAAATACTGGAACTTTTGAGTTGCAGTAATCGATGGATTACGATCGATTGTTCCAGTGAACAGATCCTTAAACCCAGGCCAATCTTTGTAGTCACCATGAAAGGTTGGAATGATACATTCTGGCAAATGAATCGATTTAGGATTAATTTTTGTTTTCGCATCCAATTTATTCAAAAATGAAGCTTGCTGAGAAGCCAATTTCTCATCAATTGATTGATCAGTTGTAGAATTTGATTTAGAAATTTCGCGAATTGCACTGGTAAACAGAGAATGCGCCTGACAGTATTTATCTTCGTACTCGGCAAACTCTGGCTCAGGATCAACGAAGTCTACATCACCGCAAAAGTCGTATAGTTTATCCTGTATATTTGTGAAATTAGACCAGGCTTCCGTAAGACGTACTAAATGAATTTCCAACATAGCGAGCGTTGTGGAATCATTAATCGACTGTACAAATGATAATGCCCTTGTTATTCCCGCTTTGGCATGACCGCATTTCACTTTTAGAGCATTCATATTGTCCAATTTAAATTTGCAAATTAATTTTATTTAGCATTACCGAGTTAACCGATTGTCCAAAAAAAGTTCAATAAAGGGTTTTTACATGCACTTAATTAATTCATGCATTTGACTTATCATGCAAGATATGTATTTGATTGGCAATTTATAAAGATTTGGGCTTAATACACGTGCGTTAATAAATATATATACATGCGATATATATATGAAACCGTAAATGCCCAATATCCTACAATTGTTTCTGTATCTACAGTAAAACCGTTTTTCGCCACGCGGAGCACCCAATCATACATGCAGCAACCATAGATTCATCAAATGAAATGAATTAAAGGGTTATCACAATCACTGTGCACTGATCACGAAATTAATCCGGCTCGAAGGACCATTAATGTTTTTGATAATATATTGTGGACTGTATGTGTATCTAAATGTTTGTGTTTAAATGTTTTGTGAATGATTAAATAGATAAAGTTTATGTCAATTTTATAATATAATAAATGTTTAATGTGTATCAAATTATATGTGTAATGTGTGAATGTAATTTATCAAACTCCTTTTGTTTTAACAGCTAAGATGTGTATTGTGTGGTGGTCCAAATTAAAAAGAAAGATTATGTCTTCTTACAAGTGTAGGAAGCGGCAAAGAATATGAACACAAAGCAAAAATAGAAAAGAGGCAAAATGTTACGTTAATATTCGGAGTAATTATATGTTAAATAGAGAGTACTAACAGTAAGCAATAAAGTGACAATTATTTTATATGTAGGGTGTAATTTAGTAGTTTTGACATAGAGCGCATATAGTACTGAACAACAGTAAAAGAATAAAATCCTGTGGTTACATTGTTTTGAAATTTTATGTATTGAATTTTTTCTCTATTTTCAACATTTTCTTTTTCAAGTTTTTCTAGCGATATTGTTTTTAAAATGTTTTTTGTAAAATTTACATGAACGATTGGGGTAACAATGTTATTTGTAAAATTTCGTTCCTTATTCATAAATTTAAGTTCTTTTATTTGTATAGTACAATCCGTAAACTTGATTATGTTATTATTTTTGATGAACAATTTTTCTTGGAGACAATTTTGACTTATTTCAGTAAATTGTAAATTTTTAGTTATAATAAGACCCTCTGCAATTTCTTCAATTACAATCATTTTATTTATCTTAAGATTACATACATTACTTTCCTTAAAAGCGTTTCGAATACACTCATTTGTGTGTTCTTTTAATTTTCTTACTAAAAATTGGTTATTGGCTTCGTAAACTTTATTTCCTTGTATTAATACTTCTTCTATTGGATGATCTAATTCTTCAAATTGCTCATTAGGGAATGGTATAATTAAAGCTTTTTGGTAAGTTTGGGTTGTAAAATTAGGGATGAAAATAGCTAGTATTAATGTTTCAAAGGAGTACAAGGCACTTGTTTTCATATATGCCAAATGTTCTAATGCTTCTCCTGTTTTGTCAAAATAGCATGAGGTAGGACGTTAAGTCTGCTAACGAGTAAGACATCTAAAAGTTTTTCTAATTGCCTATTTATTAAACTTAAATCTGCGTATAATTGGATTGTTAGTTGAAACTTGTCCGGAAAGTCTACTACCTTGTTTGTCTTTTCTGTTGTTTCATTGAGGTATTTGTTCAAATGTAGTTGTTGCTGGTTTAAAATGGTCGACAACGTGATTTAAATTTGTTATCAAATCATTGTTAATTTGGACTTGCTTATTTGACTGTTCTACGACCTGTTTCGTATTTAAATCTACATTTCTTAAGTGCGCGTATATTTCGTCAGCGTCTTCGCTATCCATATTTCCAAAAAGAAACTTTAAAGTTCTACCTCCAAAGCTGATGAGACCTCGTTTTATTATTTTGTCCTTATAAATTGCAGGTATAATATTATTAAGTTGGTTTTTAGCCAAGGTTATTTCTTTGTATAAAAAATCATAATTACCACTTCCAGATTTGTTTAAGATATTTACTTTTTGTTCTAAATTATTTATAATATTTTTGTATTCTGTCAAATTACAAATGCATAAAATTTTTGTGTAGGACTCTACAATTGGTTTGCTGTCAAGCTTAAGAAACGTGAATCCGTACTCAATGTTGATTGGAGTTACTTGAATCCTTTGTGAGTTGGTTTGTTGAATTAAAAAGACAACAACTATTACTGAAATCCACATTCTGGAAATGTAAATTAATTATTTTGATAATTATTTTTTCGCTTCATTTGATTTTGCGAATATTTAGTATTTCTATTATAACTAGTATCAATAACGTAATTACCCTCTGCTCTAAAGTGACTTAATTTTTTCCACGTAGGCTTATTTTTAGCTATTTCTCTGTTCCTTACTATGTTGTCAGTCAACTTAAAACTTCTATCTCTCTTTTGGTTAATTTTATTAATTTGGTCAATCTTACTCCGCTTGTGCTTTTCTGCAAAGATTTCAATCTGTTTACGATCATAGTTTTTAATTATGAAATCAATTGGTCTTAGCTTTGTTGTGGTATGTATTGTGTTGTTGTAAATTGTTACGATGTTGTGTATTTGGTCACTTAAGGATTTTACCTTGATTGATTATAAAAAAATAATTATTCTAGAACCTCTCATTGGTTTGTATTGAAACACATTCTTATATTTGTACGTATGTATGATTTTATTCAATGAGATATTCGTATGTATGATTTTATTCAATGAGATCGCTACTGCACTCTCTGACTGCCAAACTAACAATGTCCAAAGTTAAATTCATAATTTAAATCCCTAGCCTATAATATTTGCTGATCTACAGTTCCCATGCAGATCCACTTTATCCAGCCGGATCGTATGTCACGGTGGGAATGGCCTTCTGAGGTGCACCGGATGCGCTCGTGCTTCGGTTGCACTTTTGCATGCGCTGGGTGAATGTTGGGTGAATGCCCCCGAATATGATAACTTGCTTCGGTTGCACTCTTACACGCACACAATGTGATAACTGTCCCCCTTTTAAATGTCTGCGTCCCGCAGGTCACCCGATGAGGAGGTGGATCAACTTTGGTTTTCGTTGGTTCGGTTGACCTCTAGAGGAGGTCGCGGCAAAGGACGTGGGACTGGTCTTCGATGAAAAGATAGTCGGAGCTCTGGGATGTTGGCCCTTCCGTAAATCTTCTTCCATAATAGGCAGATGATGACAAAGACTGCTGTGATAATGGAAATTTCTGCAAGAATAGAAGAGTTAAGGTTTTTTCTTAAGGTGTTAATGAGTTGAATGTTTTTTGCGCTGAGGTCATGCACGTATTCCAGGTTAGGTTTGATTTTTTTGCCCGTAACCTTAGCCAAGACGGGGGGAAGTGCCTGCGGACTGAAGACCATACCGCTGTAGTATGTCTTCTCCTTAATGTGGACTGTGTCATTGTCCAGCTGGATCAGGTAAGTACCGTCTAAAGGAATAGAGGAATTTTTATTTAGAATCGTCCCGTTGAAGTTCGTGAGGAAGATCTTATTTTCCCCGATGAGTTCGACTATCTCCTCGTTCGTTGTCCTGTAGTCGCAAAGTGCGTTACCACCCTTAAGGATTTCTGGCAAGCAAGAGTCCTCTGGTATTTCCCTGAGATTGCCTTCTTCGCACACGGATGTGTTACCTATATTTAGACATTTACCTTTAAGTCCGTACGTCCTGTCGTGGGTAATAAGAAGTCTTGAAAAGTCTATGTCAATTTGTCTCTTGTTTCTTATCGCTGCGCGAGCGGTTATTAGATGGTATGCCTTCGGGTCGATTTTAGGCATGGATATAACATATAGCATCAATGTTCCATTATAGTACACTGAAGTTCGACCGTATTCAACGGCTTCTACAACGTTTTGATACGGTAAGGTTTCGAGTTCATTTATGATAGTATTTATCTCTTCTAAGTCCAAAAGGTTGCTGTTGACTATGTCATTCTTAGCCATTTGGCAGGCTCTGACTATTTCGTTCACCCCCTCTTTTAATATAAGTATCTTGTTTAATAAGTCGTGCTTAAGTTTGTCCGTCTCTCCTTTTTGTATAACGTTGTTATAGTGTTCAATTACGTCGTTAATTCGTCCTGTTATTTCTCGAGTCTTGTCCAACAGTTTTTCGTTAATAATGTATTGTCGGTTATTGTTTTCTACCATGTCTGTCTGTTTTTCCAAAAGGTTGTCCCAGTCAGTTGCGTCAGGTGAACCGCATATCCATTTCCAGGCTGTTCCGATCCAATTTATTGACCTAGCCCTTCTCGTCCTGGCGTCTCTCAATTCGCCAAGACGATCTTTGATTTGATTTATATGATAATTTAGAACAAGTCGCATTTCTTCGTCCTCAATGTATTTGAGAATCAGTTTTTCGGTGTCTTGGACAAGTCCGTCATATTTCGTTAGGCCAATTACATGTACGAGTTTAGGTTAGGTTAGGTTAGGTTTATGTGGCTGTCGGCAGAAGCCGACACACTTAGACCAATTTAGGTCCATTGTGATACCACGTATATTATCTACCTCAACTCTGTAGAACCCATTTGTCACCCAAGCATTTCCCTCTTTAACCGTGACAATCGGGGATCCGTAGGCGAAAATATGTAGAGTCTGCATGGGAGTGAAAAGAGCTACTAATCTGCAATATAATCAAAGTTTATTAAACATGAAGTTACAATTTTATCTTAAAATCTAAGTAATACAACTATGACATTTATGTCGGTTCAAGGTATTTGCAAGGACATTCTTGCTCTAATGTTTCTTTTCTGTTTTTATTTAATTTGTGTGCCTTTTGTGTGTCTCTTTATTCTTTCTATCTTATTTATTACTTAGGATTTTTTCCATTTTTTTCTTTTTTTAGATGCTCGATGAGGTAGCCCTCCATTAAATTTTCGGGGTAGTCCCTCCGGATCGGAAGGTTCGTATTGGTCCGCTTTGGTTTGTAAGGTTAAAATTAGCAAACAACCTAGTAGGGTACGAAGAACAACACCACCGTAATTATGGTTAGATAATTATTTAGTGAACCGGCCCCTTGTTTCGTGAGAGCTGCACTCCGAGGCATATCAGTTTCTTTTTCATACATTGTGTAATTCATATTTTTTTTATTTGAGCTATTTAATATTTTTTAGGTGAGCCTTATGAATTTTTTTTCCGCTCACTGTCGTTATAGTTACCCGATTATTTTTTGCTACGATTTCCCTCCTATACAGAGGCTTGTTTTTGCTTTTCCTGCCCTTAATGGCTGTGTATACTTCATCCCCTGGACAGTATTTTCTCGGGGCCACTCTTTTTAGGTTTAGCCTTTTGTTCCTAGCCTCCATATTTCTTTTGATAAGCCCCCTAAGATCTTTGTTAATTTTAGAACGGATGTTCAACAGATTTTGGTAATTAACTCTCTGTGACCTATTATAGAATACATCGCAGGGTTTCCTGTTGGTCACCGAGTGTACGGTGTTGTTGTACCGGTCAACAGCCACGTAAACGAGTTCCTTGACTTTTAAGTCTGAGTGTTCTGCTCTAAGGCACCTGTATATCTCTATAATTGTTGAATGTACCCTCTCTATTTGGCCATTAACCTCACTTCTGTGGGATGGCGTAAGGTACAGTTTAACCCCTAAGTTTCTAATCAAATTTAAGACAATTGGGCTGAGGAAACCCCTTTCGTTGTCTGTGACCAAAACTAGAGGGACTGTAAAGTAGTGCAATATCTTAATGATTTTGGATCTTATGTAAATAGCTGATTTGTCTTTAATGTGAAAGAATTTTGAAAACTTGGAGAACTTATCCACAACAGTCAGGAATTTCTCATTTTGAATTTCCATAATGTCCATGTGTATTACCTCGCATGGATATTTGGGAACAGGTGTAGCCTGTAATTCAGGGTTTGCGGGATGCCTGTCGTATTTATTCAGATTACAAACTTCACAAGAGGAAACGAATCTTTTTATACTGGACATCATTTGTTCGAAGTAGAATTGCTCAAGGTTCTGTTCTTTGTTTTCTCTGGGAGCGCGGTGAGCTCTTCTATGTTGTTTCTTAATAATAGAGAACCTGCGTTCTGCGCTGGCTACATCCTCCACTACCCTCTGTGTTACCCTGATTTTATATTTTTGGAAGCTCCCGAGGTACACATCTTGGAGCATTCCAAGGAAGTCTTCAGGAATTTTTACCCCATTGATTACATTCGGGTTAAGGTTTGTTTTCAAGGCATCGGTAAGTTTAGCCTTGTCTAACTGCCTTGTGGAAATATAGTGGCGGTGATAGCCGGGGTGTGGCTCCTCATGGGAGCAAAGGTCAATGCCGATCTTGAAGATTATCTGGTTGCGAAATACATTAATCGGAGCCTCTATATGGTATAAGGTCTGAGCTATCTTGCTCGGCGCTGTGCCTAGTGCCGGAATCTTCACTGTCGGTAGGAGTATGCTCGCACAGTCCTTCTTCAGCCGTGCCTGTTTCGACCTCGTCTGTCCTTACGCTTCGTCCCTCGTCAGCGGTATTCGTATTTGTCTGTGTTCGTCCTTCGTCCGCACTGTCTGTGATTGTCTCTGCAGGTATGCTCGCTGTATCTGTTCGAGAGGAAGAGGAACCAGGACCTGAAAGGTGATTGATCTCCGTTCGGAGTCGCAAGAGAGCATCTGCCACAAAGTTTGATTTGCCAGGTGTGTAAATCAACTCGTAGTTGTACTCTTCAATTCTGGATTTCCAGCGCTTAAGCTTCGCATTGTAATTTCTATTACTGAGTGCGAAAGTCAAGGGCTGGTGATCAGTGAATATTCTGATCTTCTTTGCACCATATAAGTAGTTCCTCAAGTTGTCAAGCGCCCAAACTATGGCAAGAAGCTCCTTCTCATTTGTTGCGTAGCCCTCTTCCGTTTTGCTTAGTGAACGACAGATAAATGAAATTGGTTTATCCTTACCGGGCTCGCCTTGGGACAGTACAGCGCCAATGGCATAATCTGAAGCATCTGTTGTTAGGTTAAAGGGTTTGTCAAAGTCGGGGAAAGCCAATACATCTGCCAATGTAAGGAGTTGCTTTAGAGTTGCGAACGCCTTAAGTCCGGCTTCATCGAGTTGAATGGGAACTTGCTTAGATTGGTTGGCCCTTACCTGTGATAGCTCACCACGAGTCATGTTTGTTAGAGGTTTTGCAACTTTAGCATAATCTCTGATAAATCTTCAGTAATATGAGGTAAGTCCTAGAAAACTCTTCAACTCCTTTAGGGTGTTCGGAGGAAGAATTGCTTCAATAGCTTCTACCTTCTCTGGATTAGGAAGAATGCCTTCGCAGGTCACGAGATATTCCAAAAACTCCACGCTTGTGTCTAAAAAGTGTGTTTTTTCTAGGTTGATTTTTAGTCCGGCTTCATGAATTTTGGAGAAGACTATCTCTATGTCTCTTAAGTGATCGTCTTCAGTCCTACTATAGATAATAATATCATCTATATAGACATAACAATTTTTCCCGATCAACTCCTTTAGGACGTCATCTATCATTCTTTGAAATATCGCCGGGGTGTTCTTGAGTCCAAAGGGTAGTCTAACATATTTTAATTTACCGTTCATCGTAGAGAACGCGGTCTTAGGGATGTCCTTTTCATTCATGGCTATTTGGTGAAAGCCAGAGGTCAAATCCAATATGGTGAAGAATTTGGCATCCCCAAGGCTTGCAAGTGTGTTATTTATATCTGGAATAGGGTAAGTGTCAGAAATTGTTACAGAGTTAAGACGTTTGTAATCTATAACCATTCTGTACTGTTTTTCCCCATTTGGCTTAGGTTTCTTAGGGACAATCCATATGGATGAGTTATATGGGCTGCTCGATGGTCGGATGATGTTCTCCGCCAGAAGTTCGTTAACCTGCCTTTCTACCTCCTCTCGCATGCAAGCCGGGTATGGGTAACTTTTTGTGTAAATTGGTTCATCTGTCATAGTACGTATTTCGGCTCTCACGTTGGTTTTGACCTTATCGTTGTTAACTGGACCGAATAGATCACTGAACCTGTTACAGAGAGATTCCAATCTGAGCTTAGCTGATTCAGAAACATTTTTATTGAGTATAACCAGACTATTTACGACGTCCGAAGATTTATTTTAAGGGGAATTCTTATATTTGGTTTAATGATTAGTTCATTATTTTCCCTATCGATGACGGCTCTCAATTCCTTTAAGGTATCGTCGCCGATTATTCCATCGAACGAATCTACCCGGGGGAGAATGAAAAAGGTAACATCTAAATCGCAGCCAGCAAAAGAGAAGAATTTGCCGCAAATTGTATTTTCCACTAGGATCTTTCCAGCAGGGCTGTTAATATAAAAGAGTTTTCTGGTGCCAGGGTTGGTTTAATGAAGATTTTATTTGCACCAGTATCAACAAGAAAATCTAATGTTTTCCCGTCCCGTGTAGCGTACTCTATATATGGTACGCTGGAAACGAGGCGCATTCCATAAAATTTTCCCCATTTAGTTGAACCCCTGAACAGGAGGCGATTGGCTCTTCGTTCGTTTCGGGAGCATCTGTCACCATATGGTGGAGTCGTTGTTGCTTCCTGCGACTACAGTCTGAGTCGGCCTCCCGGTTAACTGGGTTGTTGGGTCGATTCATGTAATTAACATTTCTCGATTGGAATGAAAGGTCCACCTCCATCTTTATTGCAGGCTTCGAACCCTTCGGCTGCGGGTATTGGTTATTTTGATACCCTCTGTTCCAGGGGGAATACGACCGGTGGCCGAATCCGTTATTCTGACACCTATTTGGGTTTCTTGAGGGCAGTGGGGGTCTATTTTCGGTTTTGAAGTTATAATGGACTGGAGAGGATATAGTGTTCTGTGCCCGTACGTGCACAGAGTTGTTTCTGAAACTTAAATTTTGCATCTCGAGGCAAGCGGAGTATGCCTCGGGGAGAGTTCTTGGCTTCTGGATTATGACTTGAGAGATCTTCGTCCAGCCCCCGCACGAAAACGTCCAATGCCCGATTTCGGTAGGCTTCCACCAGAGCATCTATGGTCTCGGGGGAATATGTTTCGGACCGGATCTTGCTTATGATCAATGAGAACTGGTGGTTCACAGTGGCGTAGAAGTCGTCTACTTTGGAACCACCTTGCTTTAGCTGACTTATCTGATGCGCCAGTGTCCTAATGTCCCTTTTGTTCGCGTAATGGAGAGAGAGGACCCTTTTGACCTCCGTCCACTCATCATCCAGTACATTGTAGGATACTAGAGCGGAGTCGGCCTTACCCCTAATCTTCTGCCTTATGTTCTGCAGAATGGCCCTATAAATGGGCTTGTCCCTGACTATCTCGTAGTCCTTTAGCACAGTTTCTACGCTGTGCACCCAGGATACGTAATGTACTGGGTTACCCTCGAAGACCTGGAGCTCTTTTACAGAGTCTGGTAGCTTCGAGATTTCACGTAGCTCGGCCTCATTGACCGGGCCTCGCAGCACCTCTCTTTGTGGGATTCTTTGTCTGTCTGACTCTCTCGAACCCGTATTTTCTATTGTTATAACCCTATTTTCGAAGGAGCTTAGCCTTCCTATCAAATTCTGGATAGCATGCGGGGAATCAGCTTGCTCCATACGCGCGAACCGGCCCTCGAATCCCCTCAGCTGCTCAAGGACGGCGTTGACCGCCCCTGACAGCTGAGTGACTGAGTTTTTAATTTCTTCCATCCTAATAGAGTGGTACCAAAGAGTGTTTTCGTTGTATATTCGCGAGAATTCGATTGGTTCTTTCTTTCTAAACTATATAATTATTAACACCCTCTGTATATTTAGGGAATTATTACTTTTTTCTTTTTTTTCTCACAAAAGCAGTCTTATTTCTTATTTTGGATAACAAATTCTATGGAAGGAATAAACGTCTAGACAATATGTGTCTATATAACATGTGCTGAAACGGCACAAATGTGATTTGGAATTATTTCCCAATTTAATTAAATTGAATATGGTTTAAATTGAGCTACTTAACAATATACTCTTAATGTATAATTAACGGCCAGTTCGTCATGTTCTTATTCCTTTTCCTTTAGAGTTGTCTGCTGCCTTGGATTATATTATAATATCGGTTTCACCGCACTTGATTTTTGATTTATTTTTTATTTTTTTGTTCACTGTTCCGTTTTCCGGTCCCTGCTCGGGCGCCACTTAAGGATTTTACCTTGATTGATTATAAAAAATTAATTATTCTAGAACCTCTCACTTGTTCGTATTGAAACACATTCTTATATTTGTACGTATGTATGATTTTATTCAATGAGATATTCTTATATTTGTACGTATGTATGATTTTATTCAATGAGATATTCTTATATTTGTACGTATGTATGATTTTATTCAATGAGATATTCGTATGTATGATTTTATTCAATAAGATCGCGACTGCCCTCTCTGACTGCCAAACTAACAATGTCCAAAGTTAAATTCATAATTTAAATCCCTAGCCTATAATATTTGCTGATCTGCAGTTCCCATGCAGATCCACTTTATCCAGCCGGATCGTATGTCACGGTGGGAATGGCCTTCTGAGGTGCACCGGATGCGCTCGTGCTTCGGTTGCACTTTTGCATGCGCTGGGTGAATGTTGGGTGAATGCCCCCGAATATGATAACTTGCTTCGGTTGCACTCTTACGCGCTGGATGGTTGTTGGAATGTGCTAACTGGTCATTTAAATCGTTGTCCTTGTTTGTTTTGTCTATTGTCATTATTCTAAGATGTTCATTTAAAGTCCCGTGCAGTCTTTCAATATCTGCGTTTCCTGTTTTGTTATGTGCAGTTGTCCTGTGAATAGCAATGTTATTTTCTTTTAAAAAGAGTTCTACTGTATTATGCAAGTTTGTTTTTGCTTAAGTGTTCATTTTTGATAATGTCCAATATTTCGTTTTCGTCTGTGATTTCGACTAATTTAACATTAGATTTGATTAAGGTTAAATTATTGTTTTGAAAATACTTTACGTAGTTTTTCTGAAATTTAATAAAAATGTCATCTTCCTCGCAGTAAAGACGCATTATTCCCTTATTTATTATTATGCGTTTCATAATTTCAACCAAGTTTGAATTTTTTGTAAGTGTTATGTGATTCTGACATTTTTTATTCAAAATTATTGTTACAACTTTCTCTTTTTTGCCATATTTTATGTATATTTGGTTTTTATAAACATTTATACATTTGTCTGTTATTCCAATGTAGTTTATAGAATCTTCAATTCCGCTGTGGATTGTATTAATAGTAGACATGACTTCAACGTCCATGGTGCTATTATCACCATCATTAAACAAGATTTCATTCAAACTTTGATCATCAAGTTGTCTTTGAGTGTTTATGTACCTGCTAAGGCCATCTGCTACAATATTTTCTCTGCCTCTTAAGTAACTAATTTCGAAATCATATTCGTTCAGCATTATTTTCCATCTTTGGAGTTTCATATTTGGTTCTTTCAAATTGTGGAGCCATATCAGTGGCTTATGGTCGGTGCGAATTAAAAATTTCCTGCCGTATAGGTAAGAGCGAAAGTATCTAACGGCCCAAACTATTGCTAGAAGTTCTTGTTCGATAGTAACTATAATATGCAACTGTTGCATATTTTTGCTCATGGTCATTAAGTGTTCGGGAAGAGTAACAAACAGGGTGACCGTTTTGACTTAAAACTGCTCCGATCGCATACTTTGAAGCGTCAGTTGTAAGTTCGAATGTTTTGGTAAAGTCAGGCGACTTTAAAATTGGATCACTAGTTAGCAACTGTTTAATTTTAATGAAGGCAGAAATATATTCAGTGTCTCTTAAGTTTATTTTCGCATTTTTTTCAAATACTTAACTATAGGGTAGACTACTTTTGCGTAATCTTTGACGAATTTCCTATAGTAACCACTAATACCCAGAAATTGTTTTATCTCCTTATTGTTAGTGGGAATTTGCATTTCATTGATGGCTTTTATTTTGCTGTCGTCAGGCTTAGTTCCATTATTTGTTATAATGTGCCCTAAGAATTTTGTCGATAATTCGGCAAAGCTACATTTTTCAGCTTGGATTTTCAAATTGCACTGCCTTAGTCTATTCAAGACCTTTTTTATCGAAAGTAAATGCTCGTCAAAACTAGTCGAAAATATTAATATGTCGTCCAGGTAAACGACGCATATTTTATTAATAAAATCTTTCAGAACTTCGTTGATTAGCCGTTGAAAGGTTTCCGGGGCGTTTTTTTTTAGCCCAAATGGCATTCTTGTAAATTCGAAATGCCCATGTCTGGTTGAGAGTGCAGTTTTCACCTGGTCTCTTGGATCTACTTTTATTTGATGAAATCCTTTTACTAAGTCTACGGTTGTAAAATAGTTAGATTTACCCAATTTATCAAAAAGTTCTTCCATATTAGGCAAAGGGAACTTATCGTCGATTGTTTGTTCGTTTAATTTACGATAATCGACGACTAAGCGCCATTTTTTATTGCCGTCTGCACTCTTTTTGGGTACGACCCAAAGTGGTGAGTTAAATGGACTATTGCTAGGTTTAATTATTCCTTGCTCAAGCATTTCTTCAACTTGTTCATCTACTTCTTCGCGGAATGTCTCAGGATATCTATACAATTTGCTACAGATAGGGGATTCGTTTTTTTAGAATGATTCTATATTTAGTTTGATTTGTACAAGTTAAGATATTACCATCCTTGTAAAACAAATCGTTAAATGAATTAAGCAGTTTTTTCAGTTTTGAAATATCATTTGAGTTAAGGTGAGATGCAAAAATGTTATTCAGATTTTCGTGTTCTTCGTTGAGTAATTCTACGGAATAGTTTATCAAATTGTTTTCTAAATACGATTCTTCGTCTTTGTTAAGGAAAATTTGCATGTTACTTTCTTTTGTAATTAAAGATCTGTTTTTGTAATCTACCTGAGTTACAAAAAAAGTGGCGAACCTTGAAATTTTGCGATAACTTTAAGTTATTTAAAAAAAAGAAGCTTCTTTTCATTATTTTGTTGTTTACTTATATTAAAGTAAGTAATTCATGTATAAAAAAAAGAAAAACAAAAAAAAACCATAATTCAAAAAAATGGGCAACAGCTTCAAAAATATTTTTTTTTTAAAGGTCTACGTTGCTTTAATAATGGGTATTGCCTCCGCGAGCTTATAGTAAAGCCGTTATTCGCCGGGGCATACCTCGGATAAGGTCTGTGATGAATGTATCGTCCAAATTATCCCATTCCTCCATTAAAGCGGTTCTCAGGCCCCTGAGTGTCTCTGGAAGGACAGGTCGCATCCTTATCTTTCTCCCTAGTACGTTCCAAAAGTGGTCGATGGGATTCATGTCCGGACTCATTGCAGGCCAAATCATTGTGTCGATTTCTACCTCTTGCAAATACTCAGTAACGCATCTGGCCACGTGCGGTCGAGCATTGTCCTGCATTAGCAAGAAGTTTTCTCCAATGAATGGTGGGAACCACATATTCCTCCAGGATGTTGCTGATGTAGTAGCTGGAGTTCACTGATCCTTCCACAACGCGCAGCTCGGTTTTTCCGGACATTGAAATTCCTGCCCATACCATGACGGAACCTCCCCAAAAAATTTTCCCGCTGTACTACTGTTGCTGCACAGCATCGCTCACCTGGTCGTCGCCACACTCTGCTGCGTCCATCTGGTGAGCGTAGGCAAAATCTGGACTCATCACTAAATAAAACTCTCCCCCAATCGGCCTCGGTCCAATCCTGATGTAGGCGCGCAAACTCCATCCGACGTTGCCTATGCTGTACCGTTAGTCTCGGTACACGAGCAGGTCTCCTTGCTCTCAGGACATTTTCCACCAATCGTCGCCTCACCGTTTGAGCATTTACAGGTGTGCCTCTAACGGTTCGTAGCCTGTGAGACAGCTCAACCGCTGTTTGCTGACGATCCTGTAGGCTTTGGAGTACCAAATATCGGTCATCCCTGGAAGATGTTATTCTGGGGCGTCCTGAACCTGGACGCCGGTTGAAGGAGTTTGTTGCCCTGTACCTTTTAATTGCTCTTCTTAAGGTCGTTTCCGGTTTTCCAATTATGTACCGGACACTTCGCCCATCCTCAACCAAAGCCAGCCCCCTGGCGACTTCTTCTGCCGTTATTTGCATATTTTCTTGCACAAAAATCACTAGAAACTAATAAATAATCAAATTAAAACACATTTATAACAATAAACTTATTAAAATTCTTACGGGATCACGGAAGCTAAAATTGGTATATCTTACGTCTAGTAAGAAAAAAACGATTGCAATGCGGTTTTCTTCAATACGAAGCACGTATCACAAAGAAAATGAAAAGAGATTATGCAAACATGCACAAAATTGTTCCATTTAATCAATAAACCACAAAAAAGCCCGGCAAAAACATAGCGGTGTACTACTAAAATGATAACAAAACATGAAAATATGTGGGTGCGCCACTTTTTTTGTCAGTGTATTATTATTATTTCTTCTTTATTTTTTCACTAATAACAAAAAGTGTACAAGTTATACTTTACTTAAGAATACGGATATGGCTATGCTGCCGTCTGCCGGAAGTGACATTATAAAACAAAAGTAATAAAGTAAAAAGAAAAAGTAGATGAAAGTAAGAAAGCAAAAAGTGAATATTAATGTTACAATTTTTTTTTTATAGAGCAAAGAAAAATGGAGAAAAAAAAATTGATGAGTAAAGCGAGTTTTAACAATTTTAATGATTTGCAACATAAAGGGGTTACAATTTTGAAGTGATTTGGAACACAAAAAGATAACAATTTTATATGATTTGGAACATAAAAGCAATAATAGGCATAAAACGTGGTTTTTCAAAAGCTATTACGATATATTAGAGCATGTTTGCAGTAACTATACAGGGTAGTAATATTTCGTAAAGAGAATTAGTGGACAAAAAACTTTCTTGAAAATACAGTCGTCGAATCTCTTGTAGGATCGGGCAAACTGCAATAAAATGGTAAATATCGTCTACCTCTCTTCTGTTGCACAGATAACAAATTTGTTGAAGATCGACTCTATGAGGGATGAAATTTAGGTTAAGGATTTCGATTCTCGCTTTGAATACCATGCTTATTTTGTATGCTGAATTCTTTACATTATAGTAGCTGTCTTCAGTAAGTATTCGATGATTAAGATTTCGGTAGATAGTTCTGGAAGTTGACGATGATGCCCTGGTTAAGTGTTCGTTGAAAATCTGGTCATCTATTTTCGAGAAAATTGTCGCAAATATATCAGGCCACTCATTAACATTGCTTTCTGTTAACGACAGTGAGAGGTCGTGGGATAAGGCTAGCTGATTTCATTCTTTGAAGGGTGAAGCATTGGTTCGTAGTAATCTTGCCATTATTACTCTGTGAAGATTTGCGATACTTCTACTCATCACTCTAAAACAATAGTCAGAATTTGATTTTAGATTCCTTATGTAGATTGGTGGTAGACCAGACTCTACGTGTATTGCATAAGTCGGTGAGGAATTCGGCAATCTAAAAATGCGTTTGAAGAAAGTTCTCTGAACCGCCTCAAATTCTTCAAAGGGAATTACTCCAAAGGCCTGTGTACCATAGCACATACAGGTGTTGACTGTTGCATTGAACACTTTGAATTTGGATGAATGGTCAATATTCTGTTTAGCAAAAAATTTTGGCCACATCAAATTAAGCGCCAACTTAGCCTCTCCACTTTTTGCTTTAGCATGCTTTGAAAGATTTAGATTATACGTGAATAATACTCCTAAATACTTAAATTCCAGCACTGTATTAATTTGTTCGTTACCAAGTCGCCAAGCTTCTTCAGGGAGTTTTCTACATTTTCGGCTCCCAAACACCATCGCCTTCGTTTTTTGTATATTGATGTGGAGATCCCATGTATCACAGTATGCCATCAGTTTGTTGATTTGTAGTTGCAGCGAGAAAGGATTGTCCGCCAGCAAAACCAAATCATCGGCGTAGAGCAATACTTTGATGAGAGTTCCCGTAAAGAGTACACCGCCAGGAAGAATAGAAGACACATCATCAATGAAAAGAGCGAACAACAGAGGGCTCAGAATGCATCCCTGTGGGACACCTGCAAAGGTAACGAACCACTCTGATAACTTAGAGCCATCCCATACTGCCGCACTGGAGGACGAGAGGAATTTGAAATATAGCAATAGAAATTTTTGAGATACTCCAATAGTCGTCAATTTATAGAAAAACGCCTGCCTATTTACTGTATCGAACGCTGCTTTAAAGTCCACGAAACAGACATGTTCACGAAACAGACATGTTTTTTTCGATGTGTTTCCTAGCAATGCTTATCAATGCGAAAATATGATCCAATGTAGAGAATCCAGAGCGAAATCCTGCTTGAAAAGTGCTGAGTCGATTGGTCCTTTCAATCCAGGTGGAGAGCCTTCCATATAAAATCCCAGCAAATATCTTCCTAAAAGAGTTGAGAATAGATATTCCCCTGTAGTTCTCAGGTTGATTAGGATCTCCTTTTTTAAAAATCACAAATATGAGAGCTTTTGGGAAGCTTAAAGGAACACAGGCATTCTCGTAAAGGAGGTTAAAATAGTCCAGCATATAGCTTTTTAGAAGGTCATTACTATATTTGAAAAATTCAACTGGTATTCCATCACTTCCGGGGGCCTTGTTGTTTTTCATTTGCGAGAGAGTATTTTCCAATTCATTTCGAGAAATAGGTGCATCTAGCTCGAGAACGCACGTGTTTGGTAATGCAAAGCTGAAAGAATGAAGATTCTCCTCGGCCGACAGTAGAGTTTTAAAATGTGCAGCTAGAGTCTGAGCGCCGAGAGCAATCTTCATACTGCGTTGCCATCCACTTACTTGACGGACATTGTACCAGAATTCTTTGGAATTTTTATTGAGTAGGACCTGTTGTGCAAGCTTTTTGTGGTAAATGTTTTTTTTTTGTATTAAAAAGTTGTTTGAGCTCGTTATTGGCCCGTAAGTACATATTTTTAAATTTGGGTGAATTTGTCGCTCTAAAGAGCTTCAAAAATGTAAACGAAAGTTTACGTAATTTATAGCAATCCTTGTCAAACCATTTGGATTTTGGCGTGAAAGTGGTATAAGAGTTATTCGACAACGGTGCCGATGCATAAATTAAGCTCGTTATATTTTCTTCTATTTCCTCAATCGAAACTGATGGCAAGTGAGGCAAAATATTAGAGTGAACATCTAAGAGGAGTTTGTAGCGATCAGCTTTGCTGTCGAGCCATTTAAGTTTTCTAAAATTGTCTGAAGTTCTTTGCTGCACTTGCTCGCCAAAGTCCGCTGTCACCAGAATTGGCATGTGAGCTGAGATGTTGGCCGTAAGCACCTTAAAATCCTTTACTACATTGCACCATTCACCAGATATTGCGCAATAGTCTATAACCGACTCGCCTTGACCGCTTACAAATGTAAGTTCTCCATATTCGTCTCCGTTTCAACAGAAACAGCCCGAAATCCTCGAAACACCCCGATATTAACCTACCGTTACCGTTGCGCGTTTCATCTTTAGAGTTTCTATAGGTCTCGAAATTTAGTTGATCGTGCAAAAAATTAACAGAAGGATTTTGATATTCACCAATTCGAGCATTGAGATCACCAATTACCATAGTATTTTCCAAGGGAGAGTTGTACATAAAGTTGCATAAATTATCGAAATCGAAATGCCAATTATTGCAATTAAGATAAACCGGGATAATATGAAAATTCGCATTGTTACTTAAGATATGAATGATAATTCTACCTTCGATATTTCTGAGTTCTACAAAGTGAGAAATTTTAGATTTTATGCCACAAAGAATACCCCCACTCGCTCTCCCATGTACATTTGTTCGTGTTGCTGGAATAAATGTTAAAATGTAATCTTTAAAATATTTTATGTACTCGTTTTCAAATTTTTCCTCCACAAAAGTTTCCATTAAGATTATTATTTCAAACTTAAGAATATATTTAAAGAAATCAGGTTGCAATAATTTATAATTATTAATATAAGTTTTATGGCAGACGACAGATTTTTCCTATTGTTTCCTACTAATAGGGTGTGTTGATTGTCTGCCAGATGGCGCTGCTGTCGGTTGATAGTTTGATCTAGTACTCTGTCGTTCATTTGGCATGTTGACTTTTTTGACAGCATCAAAGTTAATGTTACCTAGCATTTGTTGTAATTCACGTTCTCCATCCAAGTTATTGTAGGTTAGGTTATTGTTTACATCCAAATAAAAGGTTTTATTATCAATTAAAATTGTATTGTTTTTTATTCGTATTGCGCAGTTTGGTTTATTGTCCCTAATTATTTTTTTTCTGTAATGTAGGAGTATTCGGTGTTTTAATTGCATTTTCTTAGAAAGATCGCGTTGCAAATACACTCCTGTGCCTTTGAGTTTGTGTGCATTTTTAAGCATTTTCGAGGCAATTTCACTTGAGCCGGTATTTACTTTTATTTTGGTGGCAGTGTTATTTTCACTAATTTTTACCGAGTCTGAGAATTGTTGTGCAAATTCATTACCAAGTAAAATCCGAGTGACAGTGCGGATCTTTCCTTCTGGATCAGTTAGTGGATCTTCCTTCAACTCTCGACTTTGTGATTCAAGTTCGTCCTCTAATGTGCTGCATCTTTCTTCGAATTGCTTAACTTTTGTTGACAATTCATCATTTTGCTTCCGCAATGAGATAATTTCATTGTTAAGCTTACTCAGGTCTTGTTTGGTGGCCAGGTTTGCAATGCAAGTTGAGTTTCAAGCGAAGAGTCAACAATTGCTTTGATTTTTTTGCAAATCCGAAGCAGACATGATAACTCAGTGTATAATAGGTTCAAAATCGACTAAAATGTTGTTCCCTATGATACCATAAAATTCTTTGTGAAAATTATATTCCAAAAAATTTACAAAATAATTTTCCTTTCTAAATTCTTTGAACAACGGAAATCTATATTGAACGTTTGTTTCGACATTTCGGTTTAAAACTTTTAAGGTATAAGTTTTTAAAACCAACGACCATACCACGTCGAGTTAATCGGTTCTCGTTAGATCACCGTAATTAAACGACGTTGGGCGCGGTTAGTACGTAGATGGGGGACTGTTTGAGAACAACCGCGTGTCGTTGGCCACTTGGCCAGTCCCATCTACAGAGTTGAGGTAGATAATATACGTGGTAGCACAATGAACCTAAATTGGACTAAGTGTGTCGGCTTCTGCCGGCAGCCACATAAACCTAACCTAACCTAACCTAAGGTATAAGTTTTGTCGTTTATTTTCCATTTTGGATTGCAAGTAGGTACTAGGGTTAATGATAATAAATTCGGCCTATTATAAACCTGTCTATTATAAACCTGAGTTTCCTAACTGCGGTATCAATTACTATATAGGGTAGTTGTTTTGGCCTAACAGTTGAACATTTTGTTGCCTTTCTTCATTAATTGATATGTCCATAGGTTCATGATAAGAATTATTTATGTTCTGAAAGTTACCTGAACTATAGTTACCGCGTTGAGTATTTCGCGAAATTCCTGAGTTATTATGACTTTGATTATTTATTTGTCTGTTCCTATAATAGTTATTCCTTGGATTTTGGTTCATATGCCTAGCATTTCCTGAGCTGTTTGAATCATTGTTATTTAGATTCTGATTTTGATTTTGATGTCTAGGATATAAGCTTTGCTGATAGGTTGTCGTCAAATTGTTTTTGTTAACGTATTTTTTATGTGTATAATTCGAATAACCATTAGCTCTTACTATTTCGTATGCATCGAGCAACGTTGTAGGGTTTCTACTTATTATAACACTTCTAACCGGCTCTGGTAGACCGAATTTAAAGGTTTGTAGAGCAATTATTTGATTACTTCTGGCTTCATTTGTTAAATTTCTATTCAATAGGTATGCGCTGTTTAGTCTACAAAGTTAACTATTTAGCTCCTGGTAAAAAGAATCTATAGTTTTGTCGCATCGACAAGCTCTTAATTTATCTATGAGTTCTTCAACTGGCTCTTTCTCTCCGTGATTTTTGATTAAAATGTCTTTAAATTCTTCCCATGTTGTTAAATTGCTATTTATTAACAAGGTTTTACGTGCATCGCCAATAATTTTATCTTTAATTATTCCTAACGCTAAAAGCTTATAAGTACTATTAAATGTTTCGAGGGTAGGTAGTAATATTTCTACCTGGGTTATTAAATTCATTAGGGCATCTTTGTCACCATCGAATGGTGACATTCGACTTAAAGTGTTTGAGACTAATTTAAATTTTTCATTAACTTCTAAATTTTCCATTTTATTTTGTAATATTTAAATAGACTTATCTGTTATCCTTAGGTATTTTTCGATCTTATTCTTTTTAATGTGTTGCAGCTCTTCGGGGGCTATTAAGAAGTCGACTGTATCTTCAGGATTGTCCAGTGTATGAATTAGGTTTTGGCGAACGATGTCTTCCATACGTCGTTTAAACAAATACAAAATTATGTTTGGATTTTGTTAGCCGGTGCGCATTTAAATATTTGATTTGTTGAACTTTTACACTCTTTCTTCCGTTTTTCTTTCCTTTAGTTTTGTTTGTAACTTTTTTACCCTCACAAATACTTTATTAAACACATAGAAACTTTTTTTTTTCACCGTTTCTTTATTTTTGTTTGTAACTTTTTTTACCGTCACAAATATTTATTAAACACATAGAAACTTTTTTTTTTTACCGTTCCTTTATATTTGTTTGTAACTTTTTTACCGTTACAAATATTTAGGTTCCTTTAGGGACTGCGCCAATAATAATGAAACAAGTGACGTGCGGTTAATTGTAAGACTGCTGTAAGCAAACACATGAACTTACGCGAACCTGTTCGTAGCATGAATCACTGTCGATACCGATTGAATGCCATGTGACACCTCCCGGGTATGTGGAGCGATACAATGTTACATAATGTTTTCTCGTATTCTGTGTGCTTGCATTGCATCACACTACAATATAGTTCGATAGTGAATAACAGATATTACAATAAAAAAACTATGCGGGGATGGCTAGTCGACACCCGCACTACCACTTCCTGCGCCGTTGTCTTGTGTTGCCGCTGCTGACGGTGTTGACGTGCTCCGCGTATGTCGCTGGTGACAGTGACGCGGGTGTGCTCGTGTGTCGCTTGTGACAGTGACGAAGTTGAAAGTAATCGTATGTCGCTTGTGACAGTGACGATGTTGAAAGTAAACGCCTGCGAGCTGCAAATCTGTGGAAAAGAAAGGAAAATGTGCGCATTAATGCGTGCTTCCTCTTTCGGGACTGCTCCCAGATAACTCCTCCTCATGCCATGCGTCGATCGGGGCTTACCTTGCGCGTGGCTGTAACTGCGCTTACCTCGTCCAGGTGGGCGAGCGATTCTCCTGGTTCGTTCGTCTGCGGGGCACGCGGTGATGCGGTTTCAAGAACTTGTGGAGGACAAGAGATCCATTAGATGAGTGCATAACTTACGGGGCCGGTGAGAGCCAACTCTTACCTGGAACGGACCGATTTCGGCACGTGGACGGCGTTCCTCGACCAGCGCTGGGGTAAAAACGTCCCACGCGGCTGAGATTCGATCGGTGGACCTCCTCCGGGAATTTTATCGTCCGGGGTATTCCTTTCGATGCTGTCGCTTGACAGGCTTGGGGTCTGAGACTCCTCCGGTGATAATCCGAAAGCGTCGCTGCCTTCTTTATTCTTTTTTTTTTTTGCGTCCTTACATTTCATTTCGTTTAATTTAGTATTTTTATTTGCCTGGATGTTTTATGTTTGCTTTTTATACTTTTTGCTCGCGAAATAATTTTTAATTTCCGCGTGTGTCTCGCCGCACTGTTCCGCTCCTGTCACTGTCGCTGTTAAAAGTGACGGAAATTTGCATTTCCTCTGGGAATGACAAGTAGCCGAGAATGATGCATTCAGCAAGGTGCGCAATTTTGTTTTTAGATTCGTTTATATTAAAAAAAAAATATTTTCATGTTCTCGTTAGAGAACGCAACCAAAGAAAATAAAAGATCACTTATTCAATTTTTAATAAAGTTTTATTTTGAATGAAATAAGCTTCCGATCCCTTACCCTTGGTGGGGGGAAATCTTCCGCTGAACGTAGTACTACAACTATGGACAAGAACTAAATCTAACATGAGAAAGAAACCCTTTATATAGTGATTTATCTGCTTAGGTCGGCAGTTCGATTGAAGATCGTTATTTTATCTTTATTACTTCTGATTCAAGACATAGTATTTAATTAGCTTATGCAAGAAAGATCTTGCTATTATAATACATTGTAGATGCTTAGTTTTCTATGCAAGAAAGATCTTGCTCTTATGATACATTGAAGATGTACACTTGTGTCAACAAATGAAGTTGGCACTGCCATTATTTATGTCTTGTATCAGATTACATTTTATAGTTTTGTTTATGAAGACTTCGTCTTCAGTGATTTTATATAATACAATGTTTATGAAGACTTTGTCTTCAGTGGATTTACAGTTCAATATGTGGGATTTGTGGGAATGTAACCCCTCCCTCCTTAAGTTCGATGCTCTCCTGAGTATCGTTACATTTATTTTCAATTTTAATTTTATGGGTTTTCTTTCCCTTACAATATAGTATAAGAATTACAATTACAATAATTATGATTACAATAATTGTATGTATATGATATGACATGCTTTATATTATTTTGATATTTTATTACTTGCAATTTTTTTAGGTTTTCAATTTGATTTACATGTATATCTTCTAAAGTTATATTTATTTTTGTAAAGTTCAATGTGTTATCTAATGGAATTACAATATTTTGCTTAAAAATTTCTTTTCGATTTGAGTACAAAGTTGTATTAATTTTAATGTTACAATCTTTAAAATGTATAAGGTTATTTTTAACAATTTTATATTCAATATTATTACAATATTCTTTTAAACTTGATTCTAATAAGTTTTTCGTTAAAAGAAGTCCATCTTCTGATTCTATTAATTCTTGATCTTTATTTGATCTTATTCTACAATTTTCATATTTTGTCTTAAATAGGTTTTGGATACATATTGGACTTTCCTTTAAATGCTTTACATATTTTATTTTATTTTTTTCATATAATGTCCCGTTACAAATGATATAATTATATTTGGATACTTCAACTTCGAGTCCATGATCGTTTGGTATTGGTAGAATCATTAAGCTTTCACATTTATATGTAAATGCTGGTATTTTTAAAACGAAAACTAATTGGTTGTTTCTAGTTAATAAGTTATTCTCAATATATTCTAATTTATCAATGGTTATATTAAATCTTTCATTTTCTTCTCTGGTTAAGATATTTCTCCCTAGGATTCCTAATCTTGAAAATACTACGTTGTCCTGTAATTTTTCTATCTCATTGTTTAACAGCATTATATCGGTATTGATTTGTAATGAAAGTATGCTTTTAGCTAAATTCTCCTGTTTTGCCTCTGTTGAATTAATAAAATTTCTTAACACATATTGGTGTTGTTTATTCTATCTGCCATTGTTTCTAATTTTGTTTGGAACTGTGTATTAATACCTATTTGTTTATTTAACTCTGTTATAGCATTCCTGTTATTTTCTTCTATTATTTTTAAATGATTCTCGATTTTTAATCTTTCATCGTTATCCATGACTCCAAAAAGAAAATGGAGTGCAATACCTCCTATGTTTATTAATCCTCTTCTCTGTCTAGAATAAGGAAGTATACTGTATAACTTTGATTTTGAATCTGCTAATGCTTCTGTCATAAGTCTCTTTAATCTTAAGTCTTGAAAATTGTTATATCCTGTCTCTATAGAAAATTCAATTTGTTTAATAATTTCATTATAGGTTTCTAGATTGATTATATGAAGTATTTTATCAAATTTTTAATTAATTCAAAGGGCTCCTGTTTGATTATAATATACCCTGCTTGGTTGTGAATTTCTTGTAATAAGAACTCTGATTTCACCATGGTTATAATGAAAAATAAATATGCAATTATAGTTTTCATGTTGTCTGTAAAGAGATTAAATTGTTAGCACTATTTTGATATTTATATTTTCTTTTGAAATGGGTTTTTTTGTAATTTTTTATTATTCGCATAATATTTATTATTAATTTTTTTTACCTTTGTTTTCTTATATTTCGCAGCTATCTTTTTCGCTGTTCTAACTACATCTGCTTTTACGTATAAATCTGTATTTAAATTGGGTTCAATAAAGTCTATTTATTTGATTTATTAATATTATCTTCCTTAACTTTATCTTTATTAATAATTTATTTTATTAATTCTTTTTCCTATTTCCTCTAATTCTTCTACCTTTATTTTGTTTTGAATAAAATCCATAGGTTTTCTTAATATTGCTGAATGGATTGTACAGTTATATATACTAACTGCTTTTATTACTTTTTCTTTTAAGTTTAATATGTTGTTTTTATTTTCTTGCGCATTGTATATTCTTATATGTTCGTTGAGTGTACCGTGCACTCTTTCTACATCCACCTTACCTGTCTTATGATTTGGGGTTGTCAGTTTTATTTTAATTCCCTCTTCGTTGCAATATTCTTTGAATGCTAAACTATTAAATTCATTATCGCATACTATTTCTGCTATTTCTGGTTTGCCCAATATTGAGTTTCTTATTTTAAGTTGCTCAATTATTTTATGAGTGTTTCTACTAGCTATGGGAAAAGCTGTCAAATGTTTAGTAAATTTGTCAATAATTGTCAAAAAGTAAATATCTTTACTTGGAATATATATTCATGTGTATAAGCTCATTTGGCTTAAGTGCAGTTTTACTTATTTCAAATTTTATTTTCTCTGGGCTTCTATCATGTTTTGCTACCTGACATACGGTACAATTGTTAATATATCTTCTTATTAATTCCCTTAGTTTTGGAAAATAGTATTAATTTTTAATTTCAAAATATGTTTCTTGTATTCCTCTATGATTAAATTGTTCATGAATCTTCTGGATGAGATTCAATGCATCGTTTATACTACTTAAATCTTTTAAAAGAGTAATGCATCTTAGTAATTTTAGCTTACTTTGATTGCTGTAGAGCTCGACATATTTTTCCTGAATTTTGCAAAATAAATTATCACTTGGACAATATACTGCCACTTTTCCGTGATCGGGTAAAAATTCCCTAATGCTTCAGTAAAATGATTGCCCACATCTTTTGATTTAATAGTTAATCTTCTTACAACTTGGTATATAAATTTAATATTTTTATCTTCATCTTCCGATTCTATAACTTCTATTTGATGCTTAAACATATTTGTAGGTAATTCTGAAATTCCTATATGATCATTTCTTTCTTCCGTTCCACTATGATTTGTGGCTATTCTACTAAGATAGTCTGCTACATGATTTTCTTTTCCCTTTAAATATTCGATATCGAAGTCGTATTCATTTAAACTGATCTTCCATCTTTGGAGTTTCGAGTTTGGTTCTTTAAGGTTACTTAGCCATATTAAAGGTCTATGATCGGTCCGTATCTTGAATTTACGACCGTAGAGATAAGGTCTAAAATATTTGGTTGACCATACTATACTTAATAATTCCTTTTCGATAGTTCTATATCTGCGCTCATGTTCATTGAGGGTACGAGATGCATAACACAAAGGGTGATTTGATTGTGAAAGAACAGAACCGATTGCATAATTTGATGCATCAGTTGTTAACACAAATTCTTTTGTATAGTCAGAATATTTTAAAACAGGGTCACTGGATATGAGCAATTTAAGCTCCTCAAATGCCGTAATGTATTCTGGGTCTTTAATGTTTATCTTTACTCCTTTTTTAAGATATTTGGTCATAGGTGTCCCTACTTATGAATAATCTTAGATTCATTTTTTGTAGTAACCTGTTAAGCCTAGAAAAGATTTTATTTGTTTCGTTGTACACGGGATTGGTATTTTGTCAATGGCTTTTACTTTTTCTGGGTTTGGAAATGGAATAAAACATTTGTTGTAATAATATGACCTAAATATTCTTATTTTTGCTAAAAAATTTGCACTTATCTACTTGTATCTTTAAGTTATGTTGTTTAAGTTTCTCTAATACTCTATTTATTGAACAAATATGTTCCTCCAGTGATGTACTAAAAATTAGGATGTCGTCTAAATAGACAACACATATTTTTCCTATAAGTCCTTCTAAGACGTGATTTATCATTCGTTGAAAAGTTGCTGGGGCATTTTTTAATCCGAATGGCATCCGATTAAACTCGTAATTACCATTAGTTGTTGAAAAAGCAGTTTTATGCCTGTCTTTAAGGTTCACCATTATCTGATGAAAGCCTTTCGCTAAGTCAGGAGTAGTAAAATATTGAGCTCTCCCCAATTTACTAAATATATCGTCAATATTTGGAATAGGAAACTTGTCTTCCACGGTTATTTCGTTAAGTTTTCTATAATCTATGACAATACGCCATTTCTTGATTCCTGAACTATCTATCTTTTTGGGTACGACCCAGATAGTTGCATTATATGGGCTACTACTTTCTCTTATTATACCTTGATTTAACATTTCTATTACTTGTTCTTCTACTTCATCTTTGTGTATTTCTGGATATCTGTATAAGCGTGAATAAATTGGTTTATTATCCTTTGTTTCGATTCTATGTGTAACTTCTTTTACAGTAGTTAACATATCTCCTTCTCTATAAAATAATTTCTTATTATACCTGAGTATTTGAATTAAAGCTTTTTCCTCTTCCGCGTTCATATAAGGTTCAATTAATCTATTAATTAGATTCTCTGAATTTTCATCAATCCTACATAAGTTTATTTGTGTGTCTGATAATTCTTGGACGTAACTATCTAAAGGATAATCTTTGGGTCTTGAGAGCAATGGTATTTCTATATTATTAATTTTCCCAGTGTGAGTATAATATGATAATTCTGCTTGAAATGGTATAAGGATATTGTTTCCTAAAATGCAGTCGAATGTACTATTCATAATTGGAGTAATTAAAAATTCCATGGTTGATTAATTTTTATTGAATTCGATTGGTAATGGTAAAATTATTTTATTTTCTATTAAATTTTCTTTGTACAATGTTTTAAGGGTAACTGGTTTGTCTAGTTTACTAGATGGAGGTAGCTACTCCTGTGTCTATTAAAAATCTAAGTTTTTTATTAAGGATGTGTATATCTATGCAGGGTAGTGGTCTGTTGAGGCATGTATTCGAAAATTTGAAGTGTCTCGAGTAAGGTGGTCTACTTCCATTGGTTCTGGACCATTTCTTCTATTTTGTGCAGCAAAAGGATTCTGATAGTGGTTAGAAAAATTGCCACTTCTTTTTTGTTGCCTATTATATTGTTCATTATAGTTTCTTTGATTATAATTATTGCCGTTTTTGTTTTGTTGGCTATTATATTGTTCATTATAGTTTCTCTGATTATAATTATTATTTCTATAAATGTTTTGACTATTTTTATTTAAATTCCCATTATTGTTTTTAAAATTATTATTGTAATTTTCACTTCTATAATTATTCCTGTCATTTCTATTATTGTTACCTTCTGTCGTCCAGTGACAAGATTCTAATTTATAATATGCTTCGCTAAGAGTTTTAATATTGTGATTAATTATAATCGAACTAGCATTTTCACAAAACTTTGCTAATAATGACGCTTCATTATTGCTTTCTATTGTATTCCTCTACTTTTATTTCAGTTAAATAATATTTATTATTTAATCTGCAAAGTATGTCTGAGAACGAGTGGTAAAGTTGGGAAATATTCTTGCAGAATATTTTGTCTGCTTGTTCTTTTAATTTTAAAAAGGTTTCCCTTTCACCGAAATTATTAACTAAAATTGTTTTTACTTCGTTCCAATTGTTTGCGTCGCCACCCCGTAAAACTACATCTAAGGCAGACTCTATTATTCTAGATTTGATTTCGTTCATTTGTAAAGTCTTGCTATGGTGTGCAACTAGACTGGGTTCAGTCGGGCAAGCTGGATCTAGAAATGAGAGAAAATTATGGGAGAAGGATTGCCCTTGCCTCGGCTATTGCGCCAGTCAGCAGATTCCCGGCAGCAGTTACCTGCTAGGCACGGGAGGGACTTTTCGTTGAAGCGAACCTAGTAAGCGCTGCGAAATCGCAACAATAAAACTAACGTGGTTCGTCTCAAGAACTCTGGGATAAGAGTCCACTTTATTAATTAAATTTAGGGGTTTTTATACATGTTTAATTGTTGCATATGCTAAAAGTATCGAACCCATTATCGAATATAATTTTTAAATGCTGACTATTACCTTGGCACAAAGTTTCATGACCGCTTCACACATTCATCCAGAATTGCGTGCTCAGCACATGACGTATTATCCAGCGCTTGATAGTACATCAGGTGCCCCGCGCGCACCTGTATAATGGCTTGTATGAAATTGTAACCTGAGCGATCTTTCCCTCGGTTTGCTTTGTGCTGGCCATCCTCAGTAGATATCGGTGAGCAGGTGAGGTACTTTTAATTAATTATTATTTCTACTCTGTGCTACCCGATATCTTACTGGGTCGTGGCTTTAATTCAATTGGAAGGTAACAGCCGCGCGTCTTCCGGGTTCGATGTTCCAGCATATGAGAACTGGGTAAGCAATTAAGCGGCCACTGGTGTGGTCCCTTCACACCACCCGCCCGGGGGAGAAAAAAGAAATTATGCTATGTCTTGATTTCTTTTTTCCCGTGCCACTTGTATAATTTGGAGAACGTTTAATTATATAAATTTTAATTCTTGTTATCTTAGGTAAATGTGCTTTCCCGTTTTATGATTATATGCTAATAGTTTACAAATTGCTTAGCGATTATGCTTATATACTACGAGTTTATAATTAGTTTAGCTTTTAGGCTTATATACTAAAAGATTACACATAATTTAGCTTTTATGCTTATATACTACTAGTTTACAAATAATTTAATGCTTATATACTAAAAGGTTACAAATAATTTAACTTCAATGCTTATATACTAATAGTTGACAATTACTTTAGCTTTAATTCTTATATACTAATGTTTACAAATTGTTTAGCTTATATACTAATAGTTTACAAACAGGTTAGCTTTAATGCTTATATACTAAAAGTTTACAAATAGTTTAGCTTTTATGCTAATATACTAATGTTTGCAAATAGTTTAGCTTACATACTAATGGTTGACAAATAATCTAGCTTTTATGCTTATATACTAAAAGTTTACCAATAGTTTAATGGTTATATACTAATGTTTACGAATTGTTTAGCTTATATACTAGAAGTTTACAAATAAGTTAGCTTTTATTCTTATATACTAAAAGTTTACAAATAGTTTAGCTTTTATGCTAATGTTGGGATATCCGCTTTCCCTTTTTTTTTTTTTTTTTTTTTTTTTTTTTTTAATATTAGTTTAGATCATTAGCATATACATATAGAATGGCTTTAATCTATTCTTATGTACTTTTAATTTTTTGTTATCGTAACTGATTTCGCAGTTTACCCCATCTTGGGATATCACCTCGTAAGGGCCGATGTAGATTGGGTCTAGTTTTTTCCGGTTTTCATTCCTGAGCAAGACTAAACTACCTATGTCGAAATTTGATTGTTTCGTTTTACCGTCCCTGTCATACCTATTTTTCCTATTGACCTTTTTTTCTATTAGGGTATCCCTGGCATCTCTATGAGCTATCTGCAACTTGTTTCTTAGATCAATTACGTAGTCTTCATAGTTGTACACTGGGTCTACCTTTTTGGTGATGTTCGAAGGTAAAATGCACTGTCTTCCGAACACAAGTTCGAAAGGGGTGAATCCTGTTTCCGAATGCACCGAGGTGTTATAACAGAACACGTAATAAGGTAGCCATTTGTTCCAATCTGAATGTTTATCGGAAACGTAATTTCTCAAGTAAGCTCCTAGAACCTTATGTGAATTTTCTAGGGCTCCTATGCTCTCGTGATGATATGCCGTCGATTGCAATTGCTCTATCTTTAACAATTTGCATATGTCCCGGAATACCCTATTCAGGAATTCGGTGCCTTGGTCCGAAGCTATCGTCCCGGGGACTCCGTATTTGAGTATAAAAGACTCCACAAGTCCCTTGGCTACTGTTGTGGCCTCTTTATTCGGGAGTGGGATTGCTTCGGTAATTTTCGTGAGTTCGTCTTGTAAGGTAAGAATGTACTTCGATCCATCTTCTGCTTCGTCTAGAGGCCCTACTAAATCCAAGAAAATTTTCTCGAACGATGATTCTGCTGTTGTTGTTATAGTCATTGGTTGTTTTTTTGGCTGAATGTGTTTGTTTCTTTGGCATCTGGGGCAGTGCTTAACGAACGTGGCCACGTCGTTCTGCATGCCTGTCCAGAAATACTTTTTCTTTATGTTGCGTAACATGCGATTAATTCCTGCGTGTCCGCTTGTTGGTAACATGTGGTAGTCGGTTAGTAATAGTTTTATTTTGCACGGGTCCGTTACTTCAGTAATGTTTGCAATTAGGTGCACCTCTAATTTGCTTTCTTTAAATATTTCTTGTAATTGTTTTTTTAATATATTTATTTTTAATTTGTGGCGGCCGCCTGAGAGTTTTCCTAACTCTTCCTTAGTTATATACACCTCTTTAATAGCTAAAGGTCCGCATATTTCCCGCACGTCCCTCAACAACATTTGGTCAAATGATGCTGATCGGGCTGTAGTGGGGGTTTTGGATCCTTTGCTGTTAGATGTCATCGGTTCCTCAGTTTTAGGCACGTCCCTCGACAACATTTGGTCAAATGATGCCGATCGGGCGGTAGTGCTTATTTTGGACCGGTTTAAGATCAAACAATTTCTTGTTGGAACGTATCCTAGAACAAGGTTTGGACCTAATATTTTTTCGGTACCCTTAAATTTTGCAAAATCTTCTTCTTCTTCGTTAAAACTACTTATTATTTTCAGTTCGACTATTTTCAGCCCACCTTCTGGTGGTTTTAACAACTCTGTTATTTTGTTTTTATAGTATTCTTCCTTGCTTAATATTTTCGTGCGCTTATCCTGATTATGTTTTCGGGCTTGAGCTCGTGTTGTTATGCATACGTATAGTTCTTGGAATTCTTCGGAAGTTATTTTAATCCGACTTAGAGCGTCCGCGGTACTGTTATCTTTTCCTGGCGAATACTCTACATCGAAGTTGTATTCTTCGAGAAGTAGTCTGAATTTCGTTAATCTACTTGAAGGCTCCTTTAGTGAGAACAAGTACACGAGAGGTCTGTGGTCGGTTAGAATTTTGAACCGTCTTCCGAACAGGTATGGTCTGAAGTGCTTCACAGCCCATACTATGGCAAGTAACTCTTTTTCGATAGTGCTGTAGTTTTTTTCTCCACTATTAAGGGTTTTACTTCCATATGCAATGGGTCTGTCGTCGTAATTTGATAGGACGGCGCCTAAAGCAAATCCGGATGCATCTGTTCGTAGGATGAATTCCTTTTCAAAATTCGGGAATTGGAGAATTTTCGGGCTTATGAGGAAATTTTTAAGTGGATTGAAGGAAGTCATGCAGTCCTCATCAAAGCTAAATTCTACCCTTTTACGAAGTAACCGATTTAGCGGAATGGCTAGCGTGGCGAAATTCGGTATGAATTTGCGGTAATAATTTGCAAACGCTACGAACCTTCGGACTTCATCCGCGTCTCGTGGTACTGGGAAGTTTTTCATAACATCGGATTTGGATGGATCAGGTAATATTACCTTTTCTGAGATTATGTGTCCCAAATATAGGACCTCTTTCCTAAGAAAAGAACATTTTCCGGGATGAATTTTTAGATTAACTTCTCTGAGTCTTTGAAATACTTCCATTAGGTTTTTATTGTGTTGCTCAAGATTTCTTCCGAACACAATTAAGTCATCAAGATATACGAAACAACGTGAATAGGTTAGACCTGACATAGCAACCGACATCATTCTCGAAAATGTGCTGGGTGATATTTTTAAACCCATTGGCAGGCGTTTTAGTTGGTAGTGCCCGCTTTCGGTTGAAAATGCTGTGTAGGGTCGGCTGTCTTTCGCTAGTTCCATTTGGTAGTACCCTTGGCTAAGATCTATGCAGGAGAAGTAAGTTGCTCCTCCTACCACATCAAAAATGTCAGTTATGTTTGGCAGCGGGAATTTATCGTCCTCGATTACCTCGTTTACCCTCCGGTAATCGATCACCAATCTGAACTTCTGAAGACCCGTGATGGGATCTTTCTTTTTTGGCACAATCAGGATAGGTGAGTTCCATGCGGAAATCGATGGTTCGATAATATCGTCTGCCAACATCTTCTGTACTTCTATTTGTATGTCATTCTTTTGTGAATGAGGTAGTCTATAGGGTTTGGTATACTTAGCGGTAGCTCCATCCTTGAGCGCTATGTGGGCCTGGCCTATATTAGTATATGACAATTTGTCGTTCTCAAGATGAAAAATGTCTTGGTATTTGGTGCATATGAGCTCAAGTTCTGAACGCTCTTCTTTGCTCAGTGTGTCAAAGTTTAGATTAGCAAGTAAATTTTTTTTTCGGTTGGAGGTTAATTCCTCGGTGGTGTTATTTCTTAACACGTAGTATTCAGTTAATGGGGTAGACTGTGGTTCTATCCAGTATAATTTTACCTCAGATTCACGGGTGTTTAAGATTTTGATTGGCATTTTGCCTTGTTTTGCCTGTGAGATCGAGCTGGCCATAAACACTCCGTCACATAATTGCTGTGAATGGAATACTCGTGCTTCTGAGTGTTGGCTGTCGAGCCAATATGTTGACTCGGATCGAGGTGAAAGCAATATCGATGCCGTTCGGGCTTGGTTAACTATGGGGAATGAAATGTAGGCATTGGGTGTGTTTAGTTTTAAAGTGTAATATTCTAAATCGATAATGGCTAGAAAATCCTTCAGAAAATTAGCTCCAAGGATGCCGTCTACTGGTACTGGGAAGGAGTCAGGTACTACGTGGAAGGTGTAGGTTGTCTGTAATTTTCCCAGCAATAGGGTATTAGTACATGTCCCTACTGTCTTGAGGTTACCCGAGATTCCCATTATTGTGGTTCTATTTCGGCTGTCTACTGTAGTTCCCTGAGTTAGCACATCTTGTCTTATTGTGCAGATGGATGCACCTGTGTCGATTAGGAAAGTGATAGTTTTATTATGGATATCTTTGATATGCACATACAGGCCGTTTGTTATTCCCCCTGCACATATTGCTATTGGTGGCTGTGGGTTTACTGACTGCCCCCCGAATGGTCGGCTTCCCTTTCGGTGGCTATTTCGTTTCCCTGGTTCACTACGAAAGCTGCTTCCCTTGAGTTACCCTGATTACGGCGGGGAAGGGAATTATTAATTCGGTTCGGCCCGTTATTTCGGGTGTTTCTATTGTTAGGATTGCAGTTATTGGCAATCGGTTGTTGTCTATTATTAAAATGACTATGATTGAAATTAGTTCTGTTTCTATTTTCGCTTTGGTGGGTTGGGTAAATGTTAGGTCGATTAGCGGTATTACTGGCTTGAGGGTAATGATTAGCAGGTGGTTGGTTAAAGTACATCGGTTGATTATGTCTAGGCGCGTAGGTTGGAATATTTGGAAAGCCATGATTGGGATAGTAGTTTGGGAAATGGTTAGTACGTTGGGTATTTGAGGTGCTAGCAAAGTTTGTATTGCGATTATGGAAGCCTTGTTGTATCCTTTCTCGGAAATGTGGTGGATTTCGTCGTTGCTGAAATCTTGTTTGGGTATTAGCATAACGTACAATTTCCGTTGTGGGGTTGTGATCGGTTTCTATCTCCAGCAGGTGGTCGATAGCGTCTTGTAGTTTCGTATGACGGGCGCTGTCCAGAATGATCTTGTATCGCTCGTTGACGCCTTGCTTGAGAAATGCTAGTCCTCTGCGTTCATTGGCGGTTGTAAGCGTCTCTCGGGCAGATTCTCCTATCATGCTGGTTTCTAGTTCCGTCATTTTCGTTATAAGGCATTCAACCTCTGACACAAACTCTCGCATTGGCCGATTCCTTTGTCGAAGCTTGTCGAGTTTGTGCTGGAGACTTTCTATTGTCTCTCTAGCCCCACATTTGGCTATGAGATTTGTTTTTAGTTCAGCAAATGTTATCGGGTTGGCTGACCCTAGTTCCGTCAATGCTCTACCCTGTATCTTACATTTCAGTAGAAACTTTATGAGCGTAGGTTTGGCAGTATCGCTGAGGGTGTCGTAATAAAACTCTATGGAGTTGAGGAAGTCTCTTATGTTCTCCGTACGGTTTTCACTGACTTCACAGTTGAGTACTGGCAACTTCTGTGCCGTACTGAAATCAAATTCGCTCATTTTGGGTTTATGTTCTTCCGTTACTTTGCTATCAATAGATTCGTCTTCCTCGATGCTATGAGTTACTATATCTTCCGATTGGGATCGGAAGTATTTTGCGTCTGAAATTAGTCGCTTCAGGTACGTTCGCTCGAGTTCGGTTATTTTGCCTTGATCGATTAGAGAGATCTGAGCTGAGAAGTTGTCCCAAAGTTGTCTGATTTCTTGTAGTTTGGTTTCGGCGTTTTTAGGCTTTCGTTTCCGATTTGGGGACTTCGAGAGGCTGGTGTAACAGATTTTCAGGTGGCTTAGTGCTAGTTCTAGCTCCGCGAAACTCATCAGGATAGTCTGGAAGAAGAAGTCCTATCAATTCTATGGATTGATGAAGCTGGAAAAATTTAAATTCTAAAGTCTTGAACGAATCTCCTACTAAAGGAACTGCGGATCCCTAAAATCTATATGAAATCACGAAAATATCTCGACCCAATCTAATTGTTAAAAAAAAATTTCGGTAGAGGAAAACCATTTTATTATTATGCTATTTGTTATATGGCTACGATATGAAATTTCTAGGTATTTATTATATATTAACAAAATATTGACTTATAGTATAGGTCTATACCGTCGCTGGTCGTTTTTCCAGTTTGTCGATGACGTCCTCTATTACTTTCCTTCGGAAATGCTGCAGTCCGAGGTAGGCTAAGCCGATTAGGACGGCGGTTACGAACATTAGGCCTAGTACAGCAGCGGTATGGTTTTCGGTGGGTTGGACGTTGGCAGCTGTCAGCACTTGGGGGCCCGTATTGATGGTCTCTTTACTCTCTTGGGAGCCCATTCTTGGCTCGTTCCACGACGGAGTCAAAAAGTTCGTGGAACTGGTGGTCCAGGAAAGGTTTCTTCTCCTTTCGTTGGTTTTGCCGGTGTAGGTGACGGATCTCCCGAATCTGTCGCAAAAAGCCGTTTTTTTTAGCGGTGCTCTGGCCGGGGATATTGGCGAGTCGGCACAGTTCTTGGATTTGTTGTCGTCTTTTTACTCGTTGTCCTCCTCTAGTTTGCGGTGGAGTAGGTACTGGAACGGGGGTTGGTTCCACCTTTCGCCGGGTATTCCTTCGGCGGTATTCTTCAATGGATAGGGGCCGTGGACCCGGTGCTGGTGCGGCTGGTGTGTAAGTATTCCGTAATATCTCTTCGGCGGCAGCTACGTACTGCGCGGCTAGGTTTAATGCAGCCTGGCGCTCTGTCATTTCCTTGGTAATCTCTTTTGCCCTCCTGGCAGGATCGCCATGTAAAGTCTTGCTATGGTGTGCAACTAGACTGGGTTCAGTCGGGCAAGCTGGATCTAGAAATGAGAGAAAATTATGGGAGAAGGATTGCCCTTGCCTCGGCTATTGCGCCAGTCAGCAGATTCCCGGCAGCAGTTACCTGCTAGGCACGGGAGGTACTTTTCGTTGAAGCGAACCTAGTAAGCGCTGCGAAATCGCAACAATAAAACTAACGTGGTTCGTCTCAAGAACTCTGGGATAAGAGTCCACTTTATTAATTAAATTTAGGGGTTTTTATACATGTTTAATTGCTGCATATGCTAAAAATATCGAACCCATTATCGAATATAATTTTTAAATGCTGACTATTACCTTGGCACAAAGTTTCATGACCGCTTCACACATTCATCCAGAATTGCGTGCTCAGCACATGACGTATTATACAGCGCTTGATAGTACATCAGGTGCCCCGCGCGCACCTGTATAATGGCTTGTATGAAATTGTAACCTGAGCGATCTTTCCCTCGGTTTGCTTTGTGCTGGCCATCCTCAGTAGATATCGGTGAGCAGGTGAGGTACTTTTAATTAATTATTATTTCTACTCTGTGCTACCCGATATCTTACTGGGTCGTGGCTTTAATTCAATTGGAAGGTAACAGCCGCGCGTCTTCCGGGTTCGATGTTCCAGCATATGAGAACTGGGTAAGCAATTAAGCGGCCACTGGTGTGGTCCCTTCACACATTATAAAATCCTTAGAACCATCATTATATGTGCTTTCTGCATTTATTATGAACCCAATTTTTTTTATAAAAATGATTAAGCTACATGATCTACCATTAAAATTTGGCAAAGTTTTTAATAGTTTAAGGGGGTCAATATTTATGGTTGCCATTTTTACCTGTTTTTCTTTAATTATGTCTTCTTCTGTTGTTGTTTCCTTTTGAGCTGTTGATGGATCTGTTGTTCCTTGGGCTGTTGATGAATTTGTTGCTCCTTGGGCTGTTGATGGATTTGTTGTTCCTTGGGCTGTTGATGGATTTGTTGTTCCTTGGGCTGTTGTTATATCTGTTGCTCAGTTTGTCTAATACACTCAGTTTCTTCATTACACTCAAATCGTCTATTTCACTGAGTTTGCTCATCACACTCAGTTAGAGCTATTCACTCAGATATCAACAATTGTAGTCAAGGCCCAGCCCTTCAATAGGTAGTTCTTGTATCAATTTCTTTTTTCCTTCTCATAGTTAGATGAAGTTCCACTATTGGGGAAAACAAACACGTCTTGAGAAATCAGAGAATCCTCATTTTGCTATTAATAACATACCTGCATTTGAAATGTCAAGAATCTATTTGCACCGAAATAAATATTTCGTAAATTTTTCCATCTTCATGTATTTTCTTCTCTCTGCTAAACTGCAATATTGAAAAATAAAATTTATAAGTGTGATTACTAGAAAATAAAAGGATTTTAGAACAAAATTTATTCTTTGAACGTATGTACTCGTATATTATGTACGGGTGGAAAACAAATATACTCGTAAAATTATTAATTTCAGTATGTGTTGCGTGTTTGTGAATCTTCTTCATTATCATTGCCGTCTGGCTCTGATTCATCTAATTCTTCCCAATCGAGTGTATTTGTCTTTGCGAATGGCTTAATTTTATGTGCCGCATGAATTGAAGAATACGGTCGTTGCGATACTTCAAAAGCTGTTGTGTCACCAATTAAATACCGGTCATTTTGAAGAACTTTCTTCACTTCAAATGGACCTTTGTACCTCGGCAGTAGTTTTTTTGATTGTCCGGTAGCTGGATGCTCTGCTCGCAAGAGGACTAAATCGCCCTCTTGATACGATTGTGGTTTCTTATGAGTTGTATTAAATTTATCAGCTTGTTGTGTTTGTACGAGTAGTTGTTGGGTACGACGGTTTCCGATTTCTCGGAGTTTGGCTAATGGAATGTTTTCGTCTTCATCACTGGAATCATTTTCTTGAAGTGCTATGTTTAGTTGATTGTTAAGGGTGTTTTTCGGTTTGAAAGCAAATAGTAGTTCTTGGGGTGTCTGATTTGTTATTCTGTGTTTTATAGTGTTGATTCCAAATTGTATCACTGATAGGTGTTCCTCCCAGTCTCTGCCATCTTGTCGAACAGTCATTGTAGATAGAGATGTTTTGACTGTTCTAAAGTAGCGCTCGATTTGACCATTTGCTCTTGGTGTCCTCACAGCATTCAAAATATGGTGGATTCCATTTTCTAAGCAGTACTTTTCAAATGCTTTTGATGTGAAGACAGTGCCTCGGTCGCTTACAATTCGGGTAGGTGTTCGAAAAAACTGAGAAAGTTCCATTAGTGTTTTTATCACTGCGTGTGCGTTCGTAGTCTTTACAGGTCGTAATATTAAGAATTTGGTAATGCTGTCTATTATACCTAATACATAAAAGTTTCATTTAGTACTTTTTACATAGGGACCTAAATGATCTATGTGTATTGTATAAAATTGTATTGGCGTTTTTGGAATAGGGTGTATCTGATAACGCGTTTCATCTTTATTACGCTTGTTATATCAACAAGCAATGCAACTATTTAAATATTTACTCACGATGCTTGTCATCTTAGGAAACCAGTATGTGCGACGAATATGTTCAATGGTACGCTCAAGTCCAACATGTCCGATGTCATCATGCGATGATTTGATAACACGCCATCTTACTCCTCTGGGAACAGCAAATCGAGGTCCTTTTTCTGTAATTTTATAGATACGTCCATTCTTGACGACATATTGCTTTTCATAATCCTCCCTTCTTGGGCATTTCATGTCGGGATTATTTAGAACGTCTTGAATTTCTTTGAGTTGACTATCTCGACTTTGTAAAACGAAAATCCAATCTTCTTCTTCAGCTTGGACTATCATCATATTTGAACAATAATTGGAACAATAGCCGAAACCAAAACAGTAACAACAATAGAAACAACACCTCCAACAACTTCAGACCCCAAAACAACAACAACAACATCAACAACAATCGAAGCTCATATAGAAATACGACGCATCAAGTACGAACATTTAATACCAACCAAAACGAGGGAAACGAATGCGGCTCGGAATACGTGAGTACTCCGGACAGCCAAAATTAAATGTTTACAAGATATCGGACACAAATTCAAATTTCATAATAGCGAAATACAATAACAAAAATATGACTTTCCTAATTGATGCGGGTGCTGACATTTCAATTTGCAAAATAACAACCAAACTTGAAGATGAAGAATATTTCCCTGAAAAAAGATGTAAGCTAACGGGTATTACAAACGAAGAAATATACTCCTTAGGAACTATACAACTAAGTCTTCAACTATGTGAAACTATATACGCTCACGAATTTCAATTAGTAGAAGACAAATTTTCTATTGAAACAGATGGCAATCTAGGCAGAGATTTCTTCAGGAAATTCATTTGCAAAATAGACTACGAAACATTTACCATGTCCCTTAGCGATGACGAAAGAACCATAACGCTGCCAATGCAAACAAAACCCCTGCACACACTTAAAATCAAAATACCTGCAAGAACTGAAATGATACAACCGCTAAAAATACAACTGAATGATGACACTCTAATTACAAGCAAAGAAATAGCAGAAGGCGTATTCATAAGCAATACTATAATACCAAAAAGTGGAATGGCACATATCAAATTATTAAACACGAACGACAAGGAAGTAATATTAAATAATGTTACCTTAGATATGGAACCACTTAAGAATTTAGATATATTGGCATATAAAAAAGAAAACAAAAACGATGAACGCTTCAAAGAGATTATGAAAAATTTAAAAATCAATTGCGAAGACGAATATGCGAAGAATGCGTTAATTAACATTTTTAAGAAATACCAAGAAGTATTTCATTTAGAAGATGAGTCACTAACAACAAACAATTTTTATACTCAGAAAATAGAATCTTCCGAAAACACACCAGTATACATAAAAAATTATAGACTCCCGCATGTACATCTAGAAGCCATTTCAGATCAAGTCGAACAAATGCTAAAAAATGACATAATAGAACATTCGAAAAGTCCATATAATGCTCCGCTATTGCTTGTGCCAAAGAAAAATGTTGCAGACAAAAAGAAATGGAGAGTCGTAGAAGATTTCAGAAAACTAAACGATAAAATAGTGAACGACAAATTTCCACTGACACGATTAGAAGACGTACTCGACAAACTAGGACGAGCGAAATGGTTTTCCACCTTAGACATGACTAGTTCATTTCACCAAATAGGACTCCACAAAGACTCAAGACCAAAAACCGCATTTTCTACGTGCAACGGACATTATCAATTCAAAAGACTTCCATTCGGACTAAAAATCTCATCCAACAGCTTTCAAAGAATGCTTACCATTGCCTTATCAGGATTAGAATCCGAAGCCTTTTTATACGTAGATGACATCATCATCTACGAGTGCAGCTTAAATCACCACAACGAAAATCTAGTGCGTATTCTTGAACGATTGAAGGGATATAATCTGAAACTAAATGCAGAAAAATGCAATTTTCTTCGCCCAGAGGTAGTTTACTTAGGACATCTAATAACACGTGCTGGCGTAAAAACAGACCCCGCAAAATACAAAAAAATAAAAGAATACTCAACTCCAAAGAATGCAGACGAAGTCAGACGTTTCATAGCTTTCTGTAACTACTACAGGAGATTTATACCCAACTTTGCTGAAATAGCACAAAATTTGAATGCTCTACTAAAGAAAAATGCAAAATTTAATTGGAACACAAACTGCCAACAAGCATTTGAGACATTGAAAACCAAACTCATTGAACCTCCAATTCTACAATATCCAAATTTTGATAAACCATTCATTTTGAAAACGGACGCATCAAATTTTGCTCTTGGAGCAATCCTATCGCAAGGCGAAATCGGTAAAGATCTACCTACGAGTATATCATACGCAAGCAAATCACTTCAAAAACACGACCTAAACAAACCCGTCATAGAAAAGGAACTACATTGAAAATACATTTGAATTGAAATATATTTTTATTTAAATATTATAACGAATTACTAAATGGAAATGCCTAAAAATATCCATTATTATAATTTGAAATCTTAAGTCATCAGTTAAGTTGATATAAAATAAGTCTTACATACCTACTTGATTTTTTATTCTTGGGATACAAATGTAGCAGAGGTGTACTGCCGCTTAGCTTCAAACTTTGGAAGGTACTTTCTGTCTAATAGTCTTGATCGAATTAAGCCATCTCGTTCTTGAGCTCCACAAACGTGTTTTGATGCTGAGGTAACTTCTTTTACAATTCGCTCAACCGCTTGAGTGTGCAAGGGAATTGTGAACTCATTTCTGTCGCTGTATCCAGAACGAACTATCAACTCGATCTCCTCCTTGTTCAAGTTAGTGATGAGAGGTGGTTCTGTTACTTTAGTAGAATTTCAATCAACGAGATCAATGTAATCTTCTGCATCAAAGTTGACAAGTGGCGGCTTGAAAACTTAATTGGGCCTTGGCTTTGTTTGTCGAGCCTTTTCTATCCGTTTGCTTGCCAGAACTCTAATATGTTCTCGAGGGTCAAACAATATTCCCAAAAGAATATGCTCTGGATGTGCCATAAATGCATTTCTCTGCAGTGTAGATTGAACTACAGCCTTCAAATCATTTTCTAAGTACTTGATGCATTGTACCATGTTGAAAAAGTGTTTTGAAGCATTGATAATTTTAGAATGACATTTTATTGTGAACCATGACGTAGCATAGACTGTCATGACGAACGCAGCTAGTTTTTTCAATTGTGGGGTTGGATCAGTGGTCGAAATATATAAACGTAATATACGTGTTTAGACTCGTTTGTCTAATGAATGTAGCAAGCACATTAACTTGATACTTCTGTATTGTAGTGAAACAAGCACTTAAACCTGTTCACGGTATCTCTTTGTTGTAGTGAAACAAGCACTTAAACTTGTTCACTGTTGGAGGCTGAAAACTGAATTGTTTGTTAATAATAAAAGAGTGATTTCCAATTAAACACTGATCAAATATAAATTTATTGAGTCTTTTTATACTTATAATTAGCTTACTCTATGACTTAAAAATAGGACAAGAATAAGAATAAATGCATGCTATGCATTGTCAACACTTTGGTTGTTGTTATGCCTGTATGACCCAGATGTGGGTTGCTGCCGTCTCAGCATGTTGCGTGCGTTGACTTGCCCAGGTGTTGTTGTGGTAGGAACAGCTGAGTCGGTAGATTTAATTTAGTTTTGGTTTCAACATTCTCCCCCGCGTTGAATGGTAATTCAACCCTCTTAGCAATTGTGACAGCAAATTCGGAATTTGTTGGTGTTTGGCGGGATTTTGCCCGTGGGCTGTTAGCAGCTACTGCATTTTTGTTTTTTCTTTGGTTCCAGGTGAGGTAAACAATTACCATGATGGCCAAGAGCAGGGCCAAATACCCAATTGCATAGTTGTGATAGCTGTGAGTTTGAAACTTATGAGGCAGCTCAAGGACCTTCTGCTCTGCAATTATTTTTTGTAACTGAGTAAGATTTTTGAGTTGGACGTCATAGTGCGTTGCATTGAATTCTTGCAGAAGTTGTTCATGAATCATTGGTGTTGAAATTTCTGAAAGTGATCCGAAGCTTATGTAGGAGGGTTGTAAGTTGGTGGTGAACGTGTTGTGCCCCTGGATCGTGATGAAGTTTTGTCTCAAGATGCATTCTGGCTGCAGTGTTAGCATTCCGGAACCCTCTACGACCAGTTGTAGAATTTTCTTTCCGCAGATTGCAGTGAGGCGAGATGGCGTTTTTGTGGAATATATCCACTGATTTTTGTGTTCCATCTGGATCCAAGTGGAATTCGCTTGTGATTTCCCTAATACACATGTCGACCTCTTCTCGTCGTTGAATAAACCCAATTCACATGAGCAGACTTCCGCTCCCTTGCTATATTTTGCTTGCATGTTGATGCAGAGATATTGTCCTGCTCTTATATTCATGCATGTTTCCAGCGCGGGTGATTGTATCGGGATATATTCATCGCGATGTGCATTTATGGCCAGAATTGGAGCACAAGGGATGATGGACAGCATGGTGTTGTTTATGAAGGTTGGTATGGGCGTCATTCTGAATAATTCGTAGTTTCCTTCATCTACTAATGGCAATGTGATCAAGAATACTGCTCGGTTTTCTGTTACTCCTCCCTTTACAGTCATTAACTTGTATAGGTGTAATAAGTCGCTCTCCTCTGCAGGTAATTCGAGGAATGCTGGCAGGTGGGTCTTGATAGTTCTTATTTCTTCTTTTAGCTGGTGTGCTGACAATAATAATGCATTTACCTTCCCATGGTGAGTGTCTGTAAGTACGTCGATGACACTTGACTGTATCCTTTGTATGTTGATCATCATTAGGATAAGTTGGGAGGACAGTGATGTGAAGATTTGGAACATCTTGACTTGATAAATCTCTTTACCATTATCGCGCACTCTTCCTCTTATTTCGCTTAGATGTGTGTTTATTTGTTCGAACCTATTTTGGATTATTATTTGATCTTGCTTGACAAGATTAATCGTTGAATCGATAACTGAGGTTTGGCTTTTTAGTAAATTTAACAAAAAATGTTTTCATTTGTGTTTACTTGATCTATTGTGTTGGTCATTTTTTCAGCATATTCTGAGTCTAATATTCCAAAAAGAGAATTTGTTAACTTTCCAACTATGTTAATTGCTCCCCTTTTACTTCGTTTGGTTGGCAACAGGGTGTTCTCGGAATGTAGTTCATTTATGATATGTTGAAATTCATTCAATGTGTTAGTGCAAATGCTCCTTTGTTGCATTTCTTGACACAAATGATGGAGGGTCAATTTTCCGTTAAATAATGCTGTGTATTCATTTCTTAATGGATCGAGATTGTAGCGAACGATGAAATTCCATTCGCTTGTTGCCATTCTTGCTGACCCTATTCCTTCGAAGTATATTCCGAGGTCGGACTTAAATTTGTTGATCTGGATGTTCTCACTTAACACAATTGGCAAAATTAAGCACATTGTTAAAAGTGATGTTATACCGACCGTACCAGTTGATCTTCGTCTTTTACTTGGTATGATGTCTACTGGGGCTGATGATTGGTCACTAGTCACTAGATGTTCCACCTCGCTCCTAAGCGGTATATCATGGCTTATCTCATTGTCGATTGGTAGTGGTGCTAATCTATGAATTGGACGCTTCCAGATTCCGGATGCTGTTTTGACTTCGACTACTCGTACTGCGCCGTCGTTACCCTTGAATGTATTGATGATTCTTCCCAACGGCCATTGAAGTGCCGGAACGTTGTCTTCCTTTATGATGACCATGTCTCCCAACTTAATGTTCTTGCAGCATTCCTTCCATTTGTGGCGATATTGCAGTTCATTAAGGTACTCTTGTGACCATCGCTTCCAAAATTCGTGTTTGAGATGTGAGACTATGTTCCACCGTGTCAACAGGGTCTGTCTTGTCGGAAGTGCGTTTGCATCGATATGTGCAGTGAGTGGTTCACCGATAAGAAAATGCCCCGGGGTTAGTGCTGTTAGATCGTTGGGATCGCTTGACAGGGGTGTAAGTGGCCTTGAATTTAGGATTGCTTCAATTCCAACTAATACTGTTTCCAATTCTTCATACGTCAGGGAGGCTGTTGACACACTCCTTTTTAGAAGATGTTTTGCTGATTTCACTGCTGCTTCCCAGAGCCCTCCAAAGTCAGGTGCTCTTGGAGGAATGAAGTTAAATTGTATAGCATTGTCACTACATTCCTTTATAATTGATGAGCGTGCAGTTTCTGAATAAATCGTGTCCTCTAACTCAGATAATTGATTATTTGCACCCACAAAGTTTGTTGCATTATCACAAGATAGGTGCTGACAGTGTCCTCTGCGTCCAATGAATCTTCTAAGTGCACCGAGGAATGAATTGGTGCTTAGATCGCTTACGAGTTCGATATGTACCGCCTTCGTGGCGAAGCAACAGAAAATTGCCACATATGCCTTTTGGGGTCGTTTACCTCGAATCTTGTAATGAATCCAAAATGGCCCGCAATAATCGACTCCAGAATGAATAAAGGGTCTAGATGGTGTTATTCTTGATGCTGGTAGATTCCCCATTACTTGTTGAAGTAATTGCGGCCTGGCTCTTGTGCATTTCACGCAGTGGTGTACTACGGATCGTGCCATTATTTTGCCCTTAATAGGCCAAAATCGTTGCCTCGTGTGGGCTAACAATGTCTGAGGGCCGCAGTGCTTATGTCTTTCATGAACTTCCTGCATCAATAATTTTGCCAAGGGATTGTTGTATGGTATAAGCATAGGGTGCTTGGCGTCAAACGGTAGTGTTCCTGATTCCAACCGACCTCCAACTCGAATAATTCCCTTGTCATCCAAGAATGGTGCGAGGCTGGTGAACTGGCTTATCCGTTTCAATTCCTTATGGGCACGAAGCTCCTTGAGTTCCTCCTTGAAATCGAAGGCCTGCATCGCTCGTATTATTACAACGAGGGATTTCTCTAGTTCCTGAGGCGTCAATAGTATTCCCTCATGCCGTGGAGCCTTGGAAGTTCTGGCATGATTGCAAAAACGAAGGATGTAACCAGTTATTCTCTGGAGTGTTGTGAACGAATTACGATGGTTGATTTTATAGATCATATCCTGATCCCAGGCATAAGTTGCTGTTGCTATAGTTGGCAGTTTCCTTTTTCTCTCCATGTTTTCCGGAATTGAAAGTTCTTTGATATATTTGGCTGGCCACCTGTCTTCATGGCCATGTAGAAAAAGAGGACCATAAAACCATTCTGTGCATGATGGTTGCTCGCCTCTCGATAGTACATCTGCTGGATTATGTTGTGATGGCACATGCCGCCATTGCTCGGGAAGTGTAAGTCCTTGTATAGTGGCCACCCTATTGGCAACGAATGTTTGAAATGATGATGAGGGAGAATTAATCCATGCCAAGACGATTTCAGAATCTGTCCATAGGAAAGCGGGTTTATCCTTAAAATTGAGATCGTTCTTCACCCTAGCTGTAAGTTGAGCTCCTAAAACTGCGGCGCATAGTTCTAGTCGTGGTATTGTTTGTTTCTTCAGTGGAGCCACACGTGATTTTGAACATAGCAACCTTACGAGTACTCTTCCATCTCTCATAATTGTCCGCAAATACACCGCTGTGCCATATGCTTTTTCAGATGCGTAAGAAAAGGTGTGTATCTGTATTAATGATGGTACGTCATTGTTAAACATATGACGCTGAACATGGAAATTGTTTAGTTCCTTCAAGTTGTTTCGGAACGTCATCCATCTTGTGTGAAGTTCAGCCGGTATCATCCCATGATAATTTTAGTAGCCATAGCTCCCGGATGAATATTTTTGCTGTGACAACTACTGGAGCCATAATGCCTAATGGATCGAATAGTTTGGCAAGATCTGACGTGACAATTCGTTTTGTTATTCGACTTGTTGAGTTCAGGTTTGTTTTCACACAGAACCTATCCTTTTTTGGCTGCCACGTTAAACCCAATGCCTTGATTGAGACATCACCTTCGTTGTTGAAATCGAGATCAATTTCTTGATCCTCTTTCGCAATGCATGTTAGTAGTCGGGGGTGATTAGCACACCATTTTCGTAACTTGAATCCTGCGCCTTGTAATATTCGTGTGAGTTGGTTTTGCATTTCTAAGGCAACTGATAAACTGTTATCTCCAGTCAGGCAGTCGTCTACATAGAAGTTGTTTTGTATAGCATGAGCACCTAATGGAAATCGGTCGCTATTCTCCTTGGCTAGCTGTTGCAAACACTTCGTAGCTAAATATGGTGCTGCTCTTGTCCCATATGTTACTGTGTTCAGTTGATAGCAGCGGAGGGGTTTGTTTTCGTCAGTTCTCCATACAATTGTTTGGTATTTTCTATCGTCGGGATGCATAATAATTTGTCGGTGCATTTTTTGAATATCAGTGCAAAAGACAAATCTTGGTAGACGGAACCGTAGTAGTAATGAAAACAATTCACCCTGCACCGTTGGGCCTGTATACATGATGTCATTTAATGATAGTCCTGACGATGTTTTTGATGACGCATCAAATACAACTCGAAGTTTGGTGGTGCTGCTGTCCGTCTTGAATACGCAATGATGAGGAATGACGTAGCTTGATGCTTCCGAGTCATTAAGGTCGATCTGTGTCATGTGACCTAAGGCCTCATATTCCTCCATGAATTGAATGTATTGGGCCTTTACTTCCGTGTTTTTAGCTAACCTCCGTTCAAGAGCAAAAAATCTGTTGACTGCTATGTCCTTGGAGTTACCTAGAGTGCTGGTGCACTCATGAAATGGTAACTTGACAACGACACGTCCTTCGTTGGTCTTGTGTGTGTTTTGTGTAAAATGGGCTTCGCACATCTCTTCATCTCTTGATAAGTTGCTACGCGTTGGTTCTATTTCTTCGAGGCTCCATAATCGTTCAATCATTTGATGGAGCTCATTGTCATCATACGTGGAAATTCCACATGTTGATGTAAATGCCTTGATCTCAGTTATTCTTCCAGACAGTATCCATCCAAAAACGGTGTTTTGTAGTGTAGGTAAATCATCTGCTAGACGTATTTGCCCAATTGAAAGTAGTTGATGGTAGAATTCCGCACCGATGAGTACGTCAATTTTTTCTGGTCGATTGAAGTGAGGGTCAGCTAATGGAATATTCTTCGGTATTGGCCATGATGATATGTTGAAATGTTGAGAGGGCTGTGGTGCTATGATGTTAGGTAGAACAAAGGCTTCTAACTGGGTATTAAAACCACTTGTTCTTGACTGTAACTTGACATTAACCCGATGGTGAGAGTCTCTCCTTCCATTGCCAATGCCTTGAATACTCATAGCTGTATGTTTTGTCTGAAGGTCTAATCTCTTCATGATGCGTTCTGTAATGAGATTGACTTGAGAACCAGAATCCAAAACGGCTCTGCATTCTATCTTCCTTCCATTGCTAGCAATTAATTCGACGATTGCTGTGCTGAGGAGTACGTACTGATGTCTCTCTGGATCCTTGGATTCTGCTAGTGTCACTGATGTGCTGGTTTGAGAGCTTGATGGTTTCTCGCATTCCCTGTTGATTGGATGCTTATTGGTGGTTGAGCTTCTGCTATCGCCCTCAAGATGTAGCAACGTATTGTGTTTGCGGTTGCACCTTGAACAGCTTCTTAACAGACATTTGTTTGCACCATGCCCAGTCCTTAAGCAATTAAAACACAAGTTATGTTTCTTTACAACTTGTGTTCGTTCTTCTGGCCGTAGTTGAAGAAAGTGTTTGCAGGCGAATAACGGATGTATACCAGCTCCACAAACCTTGCACGACCCTTTTTCGTGTTGACTTGATGTTAATGATGCACAAGCACGGAATGATGTATCCTTCTTTCTGTGTCCTAATGATTCCAGCGACTGGAATTGAATTTCCAGAAAGCTTAAAAATTCCTTTAATGACTGTAACTCCTTCGGCTTCTTTAGCGATTGTTCATACAGCATTCGTGTACCCTGATCTACCTTTTGTACTAGTAGGTGTAACAGGATGGGGTCCCAAGTTGTGGTGTCTACACCGATGTTGCCTAGTGCCATCAAGCATTCTTGAGTGGTGTCATGAAGTCCCTTGATGGCTGTTGCTGATGGTTGGGAGTGTGATAAATTTGGTTGTCCAGTTATCTTGGTCAATAGGGTTGATGTGAGAACTCGGACATTGTTGTATCTTCCTTGGAGGCTTGTCCATGCGGTGTTATAGTTATCTTCCGTCAATGATAGGTGACGGATGAGAATTTCCGCTTCGCCACTGAGATGATTCTTCAGATACCACATCTTTTGTATGTTGGGTATTGGCTGCTTGTCCACCATTTGTGAGAACAAATCAAAAAATTGTCTCCATTTCATATAATCCCCATCGAATTTGGGAATTGTGACCCTCGGTAGGTCAAGGGAGTTCTGCCTTGCGGTGCCATTGGATATGCCTGATTCCCTGTTTTCATTGTTTTGGGGCTGATTGTAGAGTGACAGGGAAATAAGTCCTTCCTGAACCCTTCTCTCTATGTCGATGAATTCGACTTGATTGTAACCAATCATTATTGGTTCGTCACAGAGTTCCCAAATCGCATTGTGCATTTCCTCAATTTGCTGCCAATGCCGTTGTATAGTTTTCTCCTGGAACTCATAGAATTGACGTGACTCTCCGGTGTACTTTGCCTTATCTAACGCTCTTTGCAGCGAAGATATAATTGCCTTCTGTCTTCGGATGAGCCTTTGGATGTCATCCCTCTCGTGGTTTAACGAGCTAGCCTGACCTTCAGTATTCATGCCCTCTTCGTGTTGCGAAGTTCTGGTGGCATCACTTCCTGTGTGCTCTAGCTTCTCAATTTGTATCATAAATTCTTCTCTATACGTATTGAAAAGGCTCTTAATTGAATCGTAGTACCGATTGGCATAATATGGATGTGCCAGCTGCCCCGGGTACTCATCCCGAATCGCGGAATCCTTGGTTTCGAAGCCTTCCCAGAGTCCATCTAACTTAACCATCAGGTTCTGGTAGTACGGGAGTGTCTTCCTGGCGGGCCCATCCTTTTTGTAGTTGGTGATGAGGCGCTGGATCTCATCTCCAGTCTCCTTTTGAGCTGCGGCCATCTTATCCATGGTTGATCAGCAGTGTCAGATGATTAATCGTAGGGGTGTGATGGTTTATCACGTCGGGGTCACCAAAATGTTTAGACTCGTTTGTCTAATGAATGTAGCAAGCACATTAACTTGATACTTCTGTATTGTAGTGAAACAAGCACTTAAACCTGTTCACGGTATCTCTTTGTTGTAGTGAAACAAGCACTTAAACTTGTTCACTGTTGGAGGCTGAAAACTGAATTGTTTGTTAATAATAAAAGAGTGATTTCCAATTAAACACTGATCAAATATAAATTTATTGAGTCTTTTTATACTTATAATTAGCTTACTCTATGACTTAAAAATAGGACAAGAATAACAATAAATGCATGCTATGCATTGTCAACACTTTGGTTGTTGTTATGCCTGTATGACCCAGATGTGGGTTGCTGGCTTCTCAGCATGTTGCGTGCGTTGACTTGCCCAGGTGTTGTTGTGGTAGGAACAGCTGAGTCGGTAGATTTAATTTAGTTTTGGTTTCAACAATACGATTTGCCATTGTCAGCCACCTTGCATGAGAGATATTACCAGGGTTTCTACTCGCGAACTCTGGGGAGCATTCACCTTTTTTTATAGCATGACATATATCCCACAGGTACTTTTGATCAGTGCTCAAGTCTTTACTATCAACCTCTGGAAAGGTGCCATCTATTTTGTCATAATTAACAATTGGTAAGTTTTGGCAGTGAGTTAAAGTTTTACCTATAGGCCCACTGAAAGAAGTTGGTCCTGAAGTAGGACCATCGAGGATAACAAACACTTTTCTAAGGGGTAATTCGTTCAAGTGTAACATACAGATAACAACTTGAACAGGGTGCTTTAATGCACGTTCAAAGATCACAATCGCTCCGTTAGATATTCCAGTATTCGTTGCCGTACCATCACATCCAAGAGCTTTAATAGTTGTTTTATCAATACAGGCTTCATTCATGTAGTCCAGTATTGACGATACTATATCTTTACCTGAACCACTTTCAGGAGTTACGTGACCAAAAAACGCTGATCCTGGTTCTTCAACCAAAGATATATGTTCTTCTCTAATTGTTTTACGAACAGATTTACCTCGAACTATTTCTTTTGTTATAGTTTCATCTTTTCGACCATCAAAATAGAGAGCAATTACTTCAGTTGTTCGAGTTGAGGTTATGCTTTGACGATACTTCACCCTTTCACGAAAAACTTTTGATTTATTAATTGCTGCTGTTTGATTGTCCGATGTTATAACATTTAAGTCTTGTAAAAGGGCACTTGCTAGTTGAGCTGCTGCTCTATTGGAAATAGCTCTTCGGTCACATGCTCGAGAAAACGATGGCAGATGTTCTGATAGGCCTTGTTTCACAATCACGGTTGGACTTTCCATTTTTATCTTTTTTGGAACAATTTTTGGAGCTACGAAACTTTCGTCACTTGAATCCTGGTGCAATGATATACTGGCGGAGTCACTGTTTAGAGTATTTTCATTACACAAATCTGAATTAGATGTTGTTTGGCCAATTCCCTTTAAATAGCAATTTCTGGACTTTTCCTTCCTTTTATTGCGTTTATCTATCTTGTTGGTTTCTTCCAGGTCGAGACCTCCGATAATCATTACCCTGCAATTTAGTTGGTCTGTCAAAAATGCGTGCTCTAATTGTGGAACCTTCCTTGAAGCCGGACACAAACAGTTTTCCAAATTATTACATTTACATGAACAAATATCAAACAGACTATTTACAATGTCGATCTTAAACTTTTCAACCGACTCTTTGAAACCCTTAGCATTTTTCGTGTTATATTCACAACTCTCATGCAATTCTAAAATCATAAAAATAATATTATTTGTAGATGAAACAGGAATGGAGGCTTTTTTCCAAATTTGTTTTATGGCACACTTGCATTGCTATAGCTTTGTTCAATGTCGATCTTAAACTTTTCAACCGACTCTTTGAAACCCTTTGCATTTTTCGTGTTATATTCACAACTCTCATGCAATTTTAAAATCATAAAAATAATATTATTTGTAGATGAAACAGGAATGGAGGCTTTTTTCCAAATTTGTTTTATGGCACACTTGCATTGCAATAGCTTTGTTTCTGGTTGGTGGCATCCCTCAGATTTCAACAGATTTCTCTCCCATTCAAAACATTTAAGTACGTCACTTTTATTGGGTACAACATTGCTAGAACTTATATCCAAAGGTTGTCCGACAATGGGTACTTCACTGCTTTTCCTTGTCAATGTCACTGTAGTGTTTGAACTTTTACTCATGATGACAAAACAACACAATAACTCTAAATACACAAGCAAGACACAAAACACCTTAATACAAATCAAACTTTACACAAAATAGCAAAATACTTGACTTATAAAAGGAAAAGAATTAACGCGGCTTACTTAAGTTAAAAAAAACCATTGACTGAAATTATTTTTAAATTATGCATACATTTTGGGAGTATATGAAAATTTGAATTCAATTCCGGGAGAACTAGATGTTTGTTTTCAGGAGCTAAATATCTCTTTCATGATTTTGCATTTAGATACACGTTTTTGCACTTGAAAATTAAAAATATACTATGTGAATTTCGCCAAAAAAAAAATTAAAAAAAAAAATTATTTTGAACGAAATTTAAAATTTTTAGGAGCATTCTGGGAGACCTAAATATATTTTAATCTTAAAAATATTTTTTTGTGTGAATATATGTTAGTACTCGTAATTACAAGTTTTTATCAACTTGAAACTTTACATTTCTCGAAAAAAAATGTGTGATACACCCTACTATACATGCATTCATGCATCTACACCATTTCGGGTCTCGGTAATACGACCTTCAACTCATTGATAAGTGCTCAGTGCACTTGAAATACGCTGTGCAATGTTGTTAGCCGGCTGCACCATGCTTGGGTGCTATTTGATATATTTCCCATAGCAGTGCATTTGGTTTTTTGTTGTATAGCAGTGCATGTGTTGGCTATTGTTTGGTCTTCAAAGAGCTGGTCATTCGAAGTTTGGCGGCTTGTGCCAGGCTACTCGAGTTACGGTATTTTAATGGGTCATGTTTTTTTAATGGGTTCTTAAACGGTTTGAGTTATGTAGGATCGTTCATGCGGTGATCGAATATTTGGGAAGTAAACAATTAAGAGTAAATGGGAATGGGGAGTAAAACGAACACTGACATTCCTCACATACCCCAGACTGAGTGTTTGACACAGACACCGGAGGCTCAGGTTCGCTTCCCGGGAAAGGCTTACCTTTTTTTCTCTTAATAATCAGTGTGTAATGTAATTGTTGATTGTCAAGCCAATTGATAATTATATAATTTGTCGATTTATATTTGACATATACATAGGATAGACATCTACTCTTCTTCATCAGACACGCAGAATTGCGTAATATCTACGGCTCCAGTTCTGGGATCTTTCTTAATCTTAGAAGAGTCTAGAATTTGAGCTCTCTTAGCTAGTGTCGGCTTTATATATTTTGAGCTAGTGCTAGGTTTCTCTTCTGGTATATTCTTATTGGCTCGTGAATTGAAACTAGTCACTATCTCTTTATGATGTCTAACCATTGCCTTCACTAGTTCCCCTCGTGATTTGCACTCTCTCAGAACTTTCTATATTTGTTGAATACATCAGTCAAATTGGTTCTCTCATCATAGCACATGTCTGACAATTGAGGATAGGTATCAAAGAATCTAGAATAGTATCTGGTTGTTAGGAATCTATATATCTTATTTTTGGCTGTATCTTTTTCCTGTATATTCCGTCTGGTTATCGGAGCTGAGTAATCGGTGCCAGTCAGCTTGATATTTTCTATAGTGTTATCTTTGATACAAGCTAAAATTTGAGAGTTAGCTTTATCAATGTTTGCCACTTGGTTAGCTATGCTGTCTATCCATATACTGTTTTATTCTGTAATATCTGTATTAGCAGATATAGTGTCGTATTTCAAGTTTAAGCTCCTCCAACTTACCTAAAATTGTTTCGAACATTTTTTGTATCTGCGTAGAATTTTGAGAAATGCTGGTATTTTGCTCTTTTAAAGATTTATCTCCCTGATAGCTTCCGTCTTCGGTATTATCTGTCTGATCCTCTTTTTAAGACATATTCTGAATTTTGTCTGACTTATGACTCAGATCTACATCTGACATTCTGTCTTCGTCATCAAACATAGCCCTCAGATCGTCTTCGTAATTTTCTATTTCGTTAGCAATATCATCGAAAAATATTTTTGATGGATTGCTAGGAGTATTCTTGATCTCTCTTAACACTTTAGTCTCAGTACCCTCTCTTACATCAGAAGGTACATCTATCAGCGTGCGCTCTAGACCTTTTGTGACCCTTGTCAAATCCTTGCCAGTCTCTACGGTTCCTAATTTGCTTGTCAATGCTAATGACTGAGTAATGGCGTATAGAGAGTCATCATCTAATGATGAATTTCTATCTCCTAACACCTCTATCTCTATAGCTATCTCTAGCTATTTTGCTTTTTACATAGTTTTTATAATATACATTTATTTTATAAAATATGAATAGGATAATAAATATTGTTAATGCTGTTGCTGCAGATGAGGCTGCTGTTACATGTTGGTCATTGTTCGTGTTTACAATAACCTCTTCCTTGGCACTATTGTTGCCCATTGTTGTCTTCCAGTTCATTTATTTTTATACTTAGTCACGATTGTTTGCAGTCTCTCAATTTTGTTCCAGACTCGTGTTGCCGTGTTCCAAGGTATTGGTTCTGGATCTTGGTTTTTTATTAAGTCCTTCAGGTATGCTAGTCTTTTTCTATCCTTGTACTTTCTTCCTCCTCTTTTCTTTTTGGGCGTGATTGTCTCTGTCCTCGGGATTTTGGTTATCCTAATTTCCCGGTTTTGTCTTTTTTTGTAATCCTCTATAGTTTATTTTGAAAATTGGAAAAAATTGACTTTTAAATAAAAGGTCACACTTCAATTGTAGAATTCAATTTATAAATTTATTTATAATAGATTGGGATTTTGAAGATTAATTGGAATTAGTTTGAAGAACAAAAATGACTTATCTTGTTAAAGGCTGAAGGAAGAAGGAAAGAAAACGAATTACAAATTTGACAAGTAAGTTTTTGACAATTTAAGATCCAACAGAAACGTTTACCAAAGATAAATAATAATGATAACGTTCAGCCAGAAGACAACAGTGTTGAATGTAGAAAGCGATATTTCCAACTGTTAATTTTCTTGGGCCTGAGGAATTATTATCTGCATCCTTCTTTGGTGTAGGTGTGTATTTTGGTACACCCGTAACTTCTTCTGGTACGTATTCTTCCGTCATCAGCGTATATTAAAATTTTATCAATAAAATATGTCCTAGTTCGAGTGGTGCAGGATCGCCATGTAATGATGTTCCAACACAACATCAGTTTGTATGTAACTACTCAAATTATAAAGACTTCCCTTATAGATTTCTAAAGTCCTGGCAGGCACGAATGCCATAGGCATTGCCATAAATTAATTCAGCTGAGTTTCGGCAGGGCACGAATGCCATAGAGGTCTGCCATATCTAAGAGAAACACAGTGCTTAAGAATCAATCAGAATCTAAAAATCTGAATTTTAAAATCTTGACCTTATATACTAATTTCCCTATCGACTACCCCAATGCATAAAGATACCATCAAATCTCGTAACATATTCGGTCACCAATGTAAACAAAGACACACTCATAGGTCGCGCGCCCGAACCATAGTCAACATGCACTTGACATAGTAAGTATCGATCGTATAGGAGTCGATACGATTACAAAGTTATGAGTCAATGTGTTGACGATATTCCAAATCTCAAGTGCCGTTTTATGCGTCAGTGTGTTATACTGCGACACTTGAGTTGTTGGTCGCTTGACATTGGGCTATATGCATAAACGGTAGTAAATGCTTTTACTGGTAAATTTCCATAGTATTTACTATTTGTCATATGCATTAAATCACAGTAAATACTGAAAAACAAGTATTTACTGGAAGAAATAGTACTTACTGGTTTCGGATGAATTAAACTAGTAAATACTTTTATTGGTATGCAAAAAAACAAGTAAGAACTATTTTTTTGTAGTATTTACTGAATTTTTTTTCAAGTTTGTAAAAACCAACTTGGACATTTGCTAGTAGTAGTAGTAGTATACTTTTGTAGATTATATTCACAGCCGTGAGTCTGATTTTAACGCAATCGGTACACTTTATTTAATGTAAATGGCCACTTTCGTATTATTATTACCGTACCTATTACCTCAGGAAAAGTTTATAAAGAGCGAAGAGTGCCCGGATGTAATAATTTTAAAATGCTTTACCGTTTTGAAAAAGAAAACGTTGAGTGGTTAAGCGAGTATTTTATCAGTAAGAAGTGTTATGTAACATTTATTGGAATAAAGGAATTATTTAACCGTATTTTCTATAAAAACTTAAGGGACTCGAACTGAAAAAAGAGGAGGAGCTACTTCCCCTCAAGAAAAAATGCGAATCTTTTTGAGATATGTTTTTAGATCTAGGATTTCAAGTTGGCGTTGGCGAAGACACAGGCTTGTATCAGAGTACAGTTTGCAGAACTGTGCGTGTGTACTATGTGGCAAAACTTATAGTCCAGAAATATTCCCTTTGGATAAAGTTTCCTTCAAATTACGAAGAACAGTTAATAGCTAAACAGGATTGGCTTTTGAAATACAGCTTTCCTTCATGTATAGGAGCTTCGGATTGTACTCATATAGAAATAAAAAAGCCTCACTTACATTCTGAGGAATATATTAATCGTAAAGGATATGCCTCCATCAATATTAAAGCAACTTGTAATGCAAGGGAATGTTTTACAAGTGTTGTTTGCGAATGACCGGGTTCAGTTCATGATTCAAGGATTTGGAAAAATGGTTTTCTTGAACCAATTATGAGTAGTTCAGCCAATACAATTTTATTGGCAGACGAGGGATATGGAATTGCACCATGATTAATGACGCCTTTCAAAAATCCAACAAGCAACGTCGCAAAATCATACAACAGATTGCATATCAAAGAACGGGTCATAATAGAACGTTGTTTTGGTCAACTGAAGAGCCGGTTTCCAATTCTACAAAACTGTATATGACTTGAATTGAAAAACGTACCAACTTGAACTGCCGCTTGTTTGGTTTTACATAACATTGCAAAGCATCTAAAAACGATATCGACGACTTTGAGATATTGGAAGACAGAGGAAATGAAAGTGCAGTTTATAGTTCAGAAAATAATGCCAGTGTACTTGAAATCCGAAGATTGGGACAAATTCGGAGAATTGAGTATGCAGAAATTATATATAGTGCGCATTAATGACTTTATTGTTATTTTATTAAATATCAAAAAATAAAAAAAAACGCAGAGTGCAACAAAAAATATTCTTCAGTAAAAATCAAAAAAATTATCAGCCATTTTACAAATTATAAAATGTTTGTCCAAGTTATTTTAGATGAGAATTCCTCTTGAAAAGAAACTCACTGGTTGTTGACTCGGTATCAAGTGATCTTTATTAAAATTTCATTTTGAACAATCGCTTAATTCTACTTAATTCTACCTTAGCTTAATGCTTACGCCTGCACTTCCGACTTCGTTCGTTCGGTGTTGAGTTGCGAACGAGGTTGCGGTTGAATGCCCGCCGCTTTACCTATGTTGAATGGCATGTGTTTCGGTGTTGGGTTGCCGGCTCGTTGGAGGTTGCCGGTTATCGCCTGGTTCAATGTCCAGCGGTTGATGACAAAGCGTCTTGTATGTTAACTCTTCCCTCTGTTAAGTTCGAGACGTCCTCGTTTCGACCTCTTACTTGAGTGATTATGGAATCAATTTGGTTTGATGTGACGGTATTTTGCCTTTTGCGTCGGAGGAGAATTAGGAATAGTGTGCAAACGATTACTGCCATTGGGAGAATAGTTGTCCACCAGATGATTTTTTGAGTCGATATTTCTTCCTTAAGTGTTTCGATGTGGTTTGTGTTGTCGATATGGATATGATGCAAGTATGGAAGCGATAATTTCTCTTCATGTTGGATGTGCGTTACTGAAAGAGCCTTAGGGGGATGCGGTACTATGTAAGCAGCTTTTTTCTTTACCTGATACACGGTGTCGTTCACCTTTATCGAATCCGAAAATGTCAGTAGGTACGTTCCCTGTATTTCCAACTGGACCTGGTCGGTAACTTTTGTTTTCGGTACATCGTTCAGCATTATTAAACCATCCTCAATCTGTTGCACAAGGGGCAGATGGTATGAGTTTTGAGAGGCGCATAGAGCAGTATTATTGTTTAGCAACTGCATGATGCATTCCGAGGTTGTAGGTTGGCAAATGTTGACTTCCGGGGTGTAGACACATCCTCTTAAGGGTTGTACTTGATTTTTGCATTTTGCAGCTTGGTTAATATCTAGCTTAAGAATAGTTTTATTATGGACTACCGGATAAATTTCGATAAATTTTCGATTACAGGAATTTTTAGTACATAATTAATGACATCTGAGTTCTGGAGTATTTTAATTTTAGCAGCGGAAAGCAAGTTACTTATAATAATCGGCAAAAACTGAGAATCAATTAAGTGACTTATTTCTATATTATCTAAGATTAATGGGTTTATTATGTTATTTCTGCCTAACACGATTGATAACACTATATTATTTAAATGGCTAATTACAAGATTATTTCTCATAGATAGATATTCCAAAAGTAATAATTCTGATTCTGAAGATTTCGTAATGACGGCTTGTTGTGTGTTCGGGGAATAATGCTTCCGAATCCGTCTTGTATAATTTCAAAGACTTTATTCACTGAATTACAAAGATTTTATTGTTCTTAAGTTGTATAATTTATGACGATTTCAATATTTGTAACTACAATATAATGTTATATCTTTGGAATGACCACCGCTCGTTTGGGTAACAAAGATGTGTAGAATACGTAAGTCGTCGTACAGTGACCACCGCTCGCAAGGGTTGAAAGAAAACTCAAATCCAAAATGTGACGATCACTGCCACAAGTCCATCACCCAGTCAGTTCAGCCAATCCCACACATGAAAGGTGCTGAGCAAGCGATATGCCGTATGCAGTTTGCACACAATGTGCACTACGAAACCAGCCACACAAAAAAAGGAAATAATAACAATGATACGCCACGGAACCATTCTGGGAATTATGCACCGCCAACGATCGGTCGGGCTATTTCACCGAATTAAACGAGGTCATCATTGCCAATGATACCGTCCCAGGGATGGGTATCAATGACAGACGATAAGCGCGTGTTATGTTAGGCAAAACACATTGGCACCGCGGAGATTAAGTTTCGCTGGTGGATGGTTGGCAGTGATCGTACAAAATAGACGGGAATGTGCAGCGTCGGCACAATTGGCTCACAGAGGGTGGGCAAACTGTGGCGACGGCAGTGTGACAAATAAACAATGCAAAAAGGAAAATAGAACGAATGAGAAATGACAGATGATAATGAAATATAATGTGAATAGATCGTTGGCCTGAAGGGCGATGACCTATGTTGGGGCGTCAACATCCTGCCCGGTCGAATGTGGATTCGAAATAGGTGGGTCCAATATGCGGCACAGCTTCTGTACTGGGCGCTGACACGTCCCAGTCGAGGTCTTCAGGGTAACGTTGCGGATAAGTCCATCCCTGCCCGGGTGCACCTCTAGCACCCGACCTAGGCGCCAGTGCGTGGGCGGTAAGTTCTCGTTGCGGACGGCCACTATATCACCCGTCTGTATGTTGGGTTCACGTCTTTCCCATTTGTTGCGGGTCTGCAGAGTCATGAGATACTCGTCGCTCCAACGAGTCCAAAAGTCCTGGTGTATCTTTCGCAGCCATTGGTATTGCTTCAGGCGGTTGAGCGGGACGTCTCCAACTGAAGGCTCGGGTACTGCGAGAAGGGGGGCTCCGATTAGGAAGTCTCCTGGAGTTAGAGCCAGTTTGTCCTCGGGATCGTCATGTAACGGCACCAACGGCCGCGAGTTGAGGCAGGCCTCGATCCGAGTCGCCAGCGTGTGCAATTGGTGATACCACAGCGCTTGGGTACCGATGAGGCGAATCAGATGGTGCTTGGCTGATTTGACTGCAGCCTCCCAGAGACCCCCTTGGTGGGGCGCACTCGGGACGATGAAATGCCACGTTGTGCCGCTGTGGGCGAGAGTTTGCTGGTTGTACTCGGTCTGGAAGATTGCCAAGTCTTCCTTCAGGTGGCGGTTGGCTCCGATGAAGGCGGTTCCGTTATCACTGTATAAGTCCAGGCATGGACCTCGCCGGCTGACGAATCTGGTGAAGGCGTCAAGAAATGATTGCGCTGAAAGGTCCTCAATGACCTCTAGATGGACTGCTTTCGTTGTCATGCAGATGAATACGGCTAGATACGCTTTAGTGGCGGTGCGAGAGCGTTTAGTCCCCACCCGCAAGGTAAAAGGGCCACAGTAGTCGACTCCCGATGCCAGGAATGGTCGGGCCGAGGTGACTCTGGGGCGTGGTAGTGAGGCCATCTGCTGCTTGATGACATTTTCTCGTTGCCGTCGGCAAACCACGCATTTATGGAGGTAGCTCCGGACGGCTTGGCGGCCATGCAGGATCCAGTATCGTCGCCTGAGAGTGTGGAGCATGAGTTGGGTGCCGCCGTGCAGCGTTGTCCGATGCACATCCGCAATCAGGAGCGTCAACAATGCACCCGATCGTGGTAGTATGATCGGGAATCGTTGGTCCTGGGGAAGCCCGGAGTTTGCTAGTCGCCCTCCCACTCGGATGATGCCCGTTGCGTCCAGGAACGGGTTTAAGGAGAGTAGTCGACTGGAGCAGGAGAGGCTGACCCCGTCAGCAATACGTTGTCGATCGTCTGGAAACTCGTTCTGCTGTTCCAGGCGGATGAGGGTGGTGAGAGCTCGGTCGAGTTCATCGGCCCCCACCACGGGTTTCTTCAAAAGGTCTCGGTCTAAGCGGTGCCACCGCCAACGAAGTAAGTATGCCACTGTATGGAGCAAGCGCTGGAGGGAGCTGAAGCGCTCCGTCACGGGAATGCCCTGGCCGTCCCGGCGCCGTGTCATCAGGCGGGGTTGCACGAAAGCGATGTTTGAGAGGACGACAAGCTTCCGCTCGCTGTTGATTTCCTCCGCGTCAGCCGGAGTTAGTGGAACAGGCTCAGTGGGAGAGAGGAGACCCTGTATGAGCCAATTCGGACCCCTCCACCATAGGGGATGTGTGACGAGTTCGTCTGCCCGGATGCCGCGACTGGCACAGTCGGCTGGATTCTGTGATGTACGGACGTGATGCCACCGGTCCGGCGACGTCAGCTCTTGGATCTGGCGGACTCGGTTTGCCACGTATTGCTTGAGTGTGGCGGGCTCTTTCCTCAGCCAGCAGAGGACGATGCTTGAGTCGGACCACAAATGGTATGAAGTGTCCCTGAGGTCGAGGGCATCTCGGAGTCGATCGAGCGTGAGTGCCAGTAGCTGGGCGGCACATAGCTCGAGTCTGGGGATGGTAGCACCCTTGAACGGGGCCACCTTGGTGCGTGCCGTCAGTAGAGACACACGGACCTGGTCGTCAGCGTCGACAGTTCGGGCGTAGATGACAGCGGCATAGGCTTTGGAGCTGGCATCGCAAAAGCCCCACAATGATGTGATGGCACTAGGTGTCATGCCGAACCAGCGTGGAACCCGGATTCGATTGAGGGTCTCCAGGCTGCCACGAAATCTCCACCAGTCTTCACGTAAGTTCTCCGGCAGGGGGTCATCCCAAGTGATGCCTGCGGACCATAGCGTCTGGATGAAGATTTTCCCCGTGATGACCACCGGGCCAAGTAAGCCGGTGGGATCGAATAGCTGAGCCACCTCACTGAGGACCCGTCGTTTGGTAGGGGTCGAGTTAGTGGATGGTAGCTTCACCAGAAAGAAGAGCTCGTCCAGGGTCGGGTCCCAGCGAAGGCCAAGCACAGTTGCCGTGGGTGACTCTATGACTAGCTCTGTGGGAAGAGAAAAACAGACATTGTTACTCAAACCATTAATTACCTTTGCGCAGTTCGAGTTCCATTTGCGCAGATGGAAATGGCCGGCGGACAGCACAGTGTCGACGTCGGTTGCCAGGGTAATGGCTGCGGACTGACTGCTGCAACTGGTCAGTAGATCATCGACGTAGAAAGCCTTCTCGATCGTCTGTCGGGCTGCGGCGGATCGCACCGGATCCTGGATCAAGGGTGAGTGGTCCCAAGCACATTGTTGGAGGGCACGCACTGCATTGTATGGGCTGCATGCCATGCCGTAGGTCACGGTTGTGAGTCGGAAAACGGCCAATTCGTCTGAAGGGGATTCCCGCCAGAGAATGCGTTGGAAATCTCGATGTTCGGCGGCCACCAATATCTGCCGGAACATCTTCTCGACATCTGCCGTGAGGGCAACGGCGAAGCGCCGGAACCGGAAAATGATGTTAACCAAGGTATCCTGGATGGTTGGGCCAACCAGCTGAGTGTCGTTCAGTGAGACCCCAGTGGTGGTCCGGGCGGATGCGTTGAATACCACGCGGAACTTCTCCGTGACAGCATGGTGCGGAATGTAGTAGCATCCAGAGTGATTGTCAGCATTCGGGAGACGTTCCATGTGTCCAAGGTTGAAGTACTCGCGCATGAAGGCGACGTACTGAGTCTTCAGATCTGGGTTACGGGCTAGACGCCGCTCCAAAGAGTAGAATTGCCGGAGGGCGCTGGAGAATGAATCGCCTAGTTGCGGGGCTTCATGGCGAAAGGGGATCTGTACCACGTACCGGCCGTCCTCGGTACGCCGATGGGTGGATGAGAATATTCGGTTGCACTCATCGTCCGCTTCCTCGAAATCTCGGACTTCCTCGAGCATCCAAAATCGGCGGACGAGGTCCTCAAGGCGGGCGTCATCAGTACCAAGATGAGCGCTGAGTGTCTGCAATGGCTTGTGGTTAGATGTGGTTGTGGTCGCCGGACCAAATATGACCCAGCCAAGCCGCGTGCGTTGGGCGTGAGGCTCATGGTCTCGCCCGTGGATAACCGAACCCTCAACAATGAGTCCCCAGACATCAGAGCCGATGAGGACGTCAATAGGGCCAGGAGTGCCGAACTTAGGATCGGCCAATGATAGGCCAGCGAAGTGGGTCCATTGAGTCACGTTCACTCGCACCGCTGGGGTCGTGGACACAATGGATGGTATGATGAGCACGTTGAATGTGAGTGCGAATTCGGACGCCGTCGATTGGAGGGTGAGCATGGCGCTGCCTCGAGTCCGGGTATGAGCTAGAGCCCCGATACCTTCAATGCTGACTTCCAAGATTTCTCTGTGGAGAGACAAATAATGAGCAAATGAATCACTGATAAAGCTTACCTGCGACCCAGGATCGCAGAGTATCCGTGCCAAGCGCTGTGTCGTGTCACTCCTTGCCCAGGCGAGTGCAGTAGCTAACAGCACGGTTTGGTCTCGTTGGGTGAGACAGGAGATCGCCTTCGGCTGGTGCAGTCAATGTAGGGGACCCATCTTCCGAACCGCCTGATGTGACGTTGTGGGCCAGTCTGATTCCTGGCGCTCGGCGTGGTATTCCGCTCGGTCCGTTGCACCGAGAGCGGCGGGTCCAGTCGTTAGTTGGTGGCTGGTCTCCCTGCACAGGAGAGTGTTGTGCTTCTGTCCACAATTCCGGCACATTCCTGATGAACACTGCTGCGAACTATGTCCAGGGCGCAGGCAGTTGAAGCAGACCCCACACGACCGGATGGCCTGGAAGCGCTGGTCTATGGTCATGGACTGCAAGGTGGGACATCTCGTGATGCGATGCAGGTTGTGGCAGTGTGGGCACCGACTATCCCTGGAGGTGGTAGTGGCCACATTCGCTCGGACCACCTGCTGACTCCTCTGCTGCTGACGGCCGGGCTGTTCGCTCCGGCCCGGTGTCCGGACCAGTTCCGTGGCCAGACTGTGGGCACGCTGCTCGAGGTGAGCGATGAGCTCCGCTAGTGTCGGGATCGTCTTTGGGTGGCACCGCAAGCACCACGATTGTTGGGTGGCGCTGGGTAGCTTGCCCATGATGATTGGAACTGTTAGGGCATCCCACTGGTCCACGGGCAGCTGCATCACCTTTAGCGCGCGGAGTGACTCTTGCACGGTGTCGATGATGGTCATCAGGGCCTTCGACGTCTCGTCCTGAGCCGGTCGCATGTTCATAAAGCGGGCGACATGAATCTCGGCTAAAAGTTTGGGTTTGTCGTAGCGTTCCGTAAGAGCTCCCCAGACCTCCTCATAGCCGCCGGAGTACATGCTCCCAACCAGCGGCACCTTCGATGCGCTCACGGCTTGGCGTAGCTTGCCCAATTTAAAGGCCTCTGGGAGTTCGCTGTTGTTGTGGACCAACGTGACGAAGGCGTCCTTGAACGCCAGCCAGCTGCTGAGGTTCCCGTCGAATACCGGCACCTGTAGGGGGTCCAGCTTCATTTCCATTCGTGTGTTCTGCCCACGGTCATGGCCCTCCGTGCGGGGTGGTGGAGGCTGCTCACCCTCCAATTGTCGGACACGACGGTTGAGCACAATGTATACCTCACCAGCCAACTTCTCCACTCGTATCCAGAGATCGGTGTGTGCGCTTATCTCGCCCGGCTTCGCCTGGCCCACCAGAATGTCGTGGTTGTCCACGAACCGCTTGAAGGTTGCGCTGATCATAGCTCGTTCCTGTTCAACTTGGGCCCAGTCCCAGGTGTGGACGTCCGCGGCCAGCACTCGCTCATGGGTACGCGTGATCGTCGTTACCGCTGCCGATCTCAGGTTTAATTCGGCCATGTCCCACTAAGAGTTTAATACACGCACTACACAAGAGTCACGTAAAAAATCACAATCAGGCACCGCGCACAAAAGCAACAGGTCATTTGACTTGGGCGTGGGGTATATACGGATTCACTCACGGGGTACTTAGTCAAGTCAAGCCTCACCTGGAGCACCAAATGTTCGGGGAATAATGCTTCCGAATCCGTCTTGTATAATTTCAAAGACTTTATTCACTGAATTACAAAGATTTTATTGTTCTTAAGTTGTATAATTTATGACGATTTCAATATTTGTAACTACAATATAATGTTATATCTTTGGAATGACCACCGCTCGTTTGGGTAACAAAGATGTGTAGAATACATAAGTCGTCGTACAGTGACCACCGCTCGCAAGGGTTGAAAGAAAACTCAAATCCAAAATGTGACGATCACTGCCACAAGTCCATCACCCAGTCAGTTCAGCCAATCCCACACATGAAAGGTGCTGAGCAAGCGATATGCCGTATGCAGTTTGCACACAATGTGCACTACGAAACCAGCCACACAAAAAAAGGAAATAATAACAATGATACGCCACGGAACCATTCTGGGAATTATGCACCGCCAACGATCGGTCGGGCTATTTCACCGAATTAAACGAGGTCATCGTTGCCAATGATACCGTCCCAGGGATGGGTATCAATGACAGACGATAAGCGCGTGTTATGTTAGGCAAAACACATTGGCACCGCGGAGATTAAGTTTCGCTGGTGGATGGTTGGCAGTGATCGTACAAAATAGACGGGAATGTGCAGCGTCGGCACAATTGGCTCACAGAGGGTGGGCAAACTGTGGCGACGGCAGTGTGACAAATAAACAATGCAAAAAGGAAAATAGAACGAATGAGAAATGACAGATGATAATGAAATATAATGTGAATAGATCGTTTGCCTGAAGGGCGATGACCTATGTTGGGGCGTCAACATTGTAAAACTATGCCGTTGATCTGATCTGTTAGTTCATTTATTTTATCCTGTATTTGCGAATTAATTTTTGTTTGTCTGTTACTATTTTCAACTAGCGTATTTTGTTTCGTTAGTAAAAGTTCAAAGTCGTTGTGGTCGGGGGTTCCGGCTATAAATTTTAGTGCGCTCCCAATAAAGTCTATAGACCTTGCGAATCTTCTTGGGACTAATTATATGCAATATCTCTTCAGATTGTTGGTTTAGAATGTCATTTCCTTTCTGCAGGGCCGTAATGTGAACGTTTTTGCTTTCATAAGCAATGTTCCTATATTCAGAGAGGTTTGTGACATGAACCAGATATGAGAATTCGTTAAAGGTGGCTGTTTTTCCTTTTGTTACTGCTATGAAGTGTGCACTTGAGTAATTGTGAATCACGGCTACTGATATCCGAAGGATGATGAATAACAAACTGAAAATATAATGTTAACGGAGGTTACTCTTATGAATCTTTTTGCCGTTTATTAAAACTGTGGTGCCTAGATCTTTCTCTATTACTTTTTCGATAAAGACTTTTTCAAATGTATTTCCTAAGCGCCTATTTCTGCGAACGAAAACTATTTCGCCAGGGTGATAGATTTTACTGCATGTGTTTTGGTTAAGTCGCCCTAACACTTTCTCTTGAGCATCGGTTAGCCTCTTCCTTATAAGCTCCAGCTTATCTGCTTGATAATCGTGCATTATATCCGTTGGTTTTGCATTCGTAACAGAGTGGATGGTATTATTATATTTATGTGTTGCTAGAAGCACAAGATCTACTGTATCACATATTTGTTGTTGCGCTTTGATACAACGTGCGATTTCCAACAAAGTTGAATGGAATCCCTCAATTTGGCCGTTACTTTCACTATGGAGTGTCGGAACGAAAAACTGCTTAATAGAAAAGTGGTCTCTGAGGAGCGTTGCAATTGTAGTTGATTTAAAAGCTTTTTCATTGTCGGAAACTATTGTAGTGTGACGCAATACGGAAATGTTTTAATAACAACAAACGCCACCACACTACGCTGGTCATTCGATCCATTAACATCTAATGACAATAAACGCCACTACACTGCGCTGGTCATTCGATCCGTTAACACAGCACAATGACCTGACCAACCTCTTAATGAATGAATATAGCTGAGTCAGCTATAGTCATAATAGAGTAACCTAGTTGTAAGTAGAAACTATGATAACATTGTAACCTAGTTGTAAGAGAGACTATGAAACATTGTAATAATGTGTTAACGTAATGTAATAGTCGTAGTGAATATTTTTAGTATAAATAGCATGTAAGAAATCGAAATAAATCAATCATAAAAGTCAAGAGAATTCAACAACTTATTATTATTTCGGCACATTTGCCTTTCCTTTCATTGCGGCATATTTGCCTCTATTTTTAGTGTTGCCATCGCTTTAACTGGCACAAGTAGGGGATCGTAATCACCTCCCCCATACACTCACCACATGGCGATCCTGCCATCTTCGTGGAATAAGTACAATATGTACAATAAACTACGAAAGAATTGAGCGAAAAATTCCGATGTCCTAAGACAGTTCAAAATAAGATGAGTTGTTTAATGAAAAAAAGCGCAAGCAATGTACGAAGAACATACGTAGACTCGCTGTAGATACGACATATGAGTTTGAAGCAGTGCGATGAGCTCGCAAACGGATAGAAGAGGGGGCGATGACTTCGAGAGATAAAATTCACAGCATAGTGCTTCAAATGATAAAGTTATGGAAGGGGACACGCAGGAGGATGCTCAGAATAGTTCAATTCTGCGAGCTTAAAACCTTTTTTTTTTTTAAATAATAGAATTTTATAAAAAAAAATTTTAATTTACTTTATATTTTATTTAAAAACTGAAAGTAGAACAAACACACATCCTATATGGTATATTGCAACTGATTTTAAGCATCTTATAAATGACTATTATAGACCTTAAGTAGCAAGTGTAAAAAGAACAAGTAATAAAGATCAGAATAATGAATGTTTAAATGAAAAGTTTAAAATTATTATTAAATATCTTACATAAGCTTAAGAAAAGTCCGAATAGGGAATACACAGACACCTACATACAGAACACAAAAGCAGAAATAAGTGTAATATGGAATAAAGTAGTACTCGAAACCGACGCTGACGACCTAGAAACAACACAAAAATATTTTCAACATGTTACAAACACAAATACTTGATCTATTGAAACCAAAATCAGAACTGCCAACGCTCGATAACAGACCTGAAAACATGGCAAAATTCGACATACATACTAACAGCTGCAAAGCTCATACCAGAATTCGATGGAGACCGGAAGAAACTATCAAACTTCTTAGGGTTGATAAAATTTTGCGATGAAACTCTGACTGATAACGACGAAAAAAGAAAACTAATATCCTTTGTACTAGCGACCAAACTAGCTGACACAGTAAAGAACAGAATAATAGCAGAAATAAAACCAGAAAACATAGCGGCACTACAAGCATTACTCACAAAACCATATAAACCAATCACAAACACGCTAAAAATACAGAATGAACTAGCCAGAGTATATCAAGGAAACTTGAGCGTAAATTTGTTCGCAGAAAAAATTGAGATGCTTATCACACGGCTGAATGAATTACAAATAACAGAGCAAGGGGAAACCCACAGAGGTCTGATCGTGACGCTCAATGACCAAATTGCATTAAATGCATTTAAGAATGGTTTAGATGATAATTCCAAACAGGTTAAAAGAGCGTCTAGAGTTGCAAAATTTAATGAAGCAGTGCAACTGGCGAGTGAGGTAGAATCCAAGCCAAAAACAAATAATGTGATGTATATAGGAACACACGCGAATTACGCCAACAATGATAGAAATTCTGGACACTGTAGTAACAGAGGCAGACGATTCAACAATGGCAGAGGGCGTTACAATAACAACAAAAACAATAACGATAACAGACGCGGGAGCAATAACACTGGGTCGGAAAACCGAACTGGCACCGGTCATGGGATCCGGGGGAATGTAAATACAGAAAGAAGAAAATACTAAAGATAAATGGGTCACTAACGAATTTCGTTAGCATAAAAACAAAAAATTCTCCGGGTGCATATACATTTTTGGTTGACACAGTTGCAGATATTTCGATATGCAAAAGTGATGTCACAAAAGACATAAATTACAATGACGCCTGCCAAATAAACGGCATAACGGACAAGGCGACATTTTCAAGAGGTGTATCGGAATTAGATCTTATTAGTAAATTTATTCACACATAAAAACCCATCCTCCACACTGACCAGGATAAGAGTTGATTTAATGGATTATAACTTTGACATTGTTTTCAAACAAGGCAAAATGAACACCAATGCGGACGCGCTCTCAAGAATAGAGTTAGATTCAGAGAAACTAGTAGAAATGATTCCAAAATGCAGTATAAATGTTCTGACAAGACAAATGAAAAATAACACAAGAGAAAAGAATATAGAGTTGAAGGACAACCGTGCAAGTGCCTTAATTCCAGACACGAAGACTGATCACCTTCACATTTGGAATGCGACATCAATTTCAGACGTTAGGTACCTCAGGAAACTGAGATTTTTAAAGGTGGAAAGCAAAAATGAGAAAAGGGCCCAACAAAAAGATAAATTAGCAGCAGAAATGAAGAAAACTGCTGAGTGCAGCGATAAATCATCATCAGAGTTAAAATTAATTTTGAGGAAGCTGAAACTCGATATGAGCAGTAAGAAGGAAATAATTGCAGAGTACAGCGAAAATTCATTATCAGAGTTAAAATTGATTTTGAAGAAACTGTTACTAGAAACAAGCAATACAAATATAGAAAAGGTAGCGCTACCAGATAATAGTGAGATATTTGAAACAATAAGCATGCATGAATTTAAGAAATTATTTAATGAGCTGCAAGAAAGCAAAGAAAAGTGAGGTTGCTTAGATATTATAGTGTACACACCACCAAAACGAATAACGAACAAAGAAGAAATGCACAGGATAATAACAGATTACCACAACTCACTCTACGGAGGACACTGCGGGATAAGAAAATGTATAGCGAGACTAAAGCAAAAATATGTATGGAAAAATATGAATAAACAAGTCAAAAGTCACATTAATAACTCCCAAAACTGTGCTGAAGCCAAAACAACAAGACACACAAAAGAAAAGTACGCTATAACAGACACACCGAATACGTCATTTGAAACAATAACTGAAAAAGATTATTCCCGAAATTCAATGAAACACCAACTTTTCAACTACGTTATAATTTATTTATTTGCTGAGCTAATTTGCTCCGAACGCTTTTATGGTTTTACTACGAGTGTCTTTATCGATTCATTCGATTTAAAAGGAAATGTTGAAAGTGGGTATGTGGTGAGTATGGATGGGGAAGGTTAACAATACGTTGGGACAGTGGACATCTTTTTCTTTTGGGACAAATTCAAATTTAAATATAAGGCGCCAACAATAACCATAGACACAGTAGGACCATTGCGACCATCGAATCATTTCAGGTACATTCTCACACTACAATGATAACTCACAAAATTTGTCGAAGCAATACCACTAGAAACGAAAGACGCTGTAACGGTAGCAAAGGCAATCGTAGAAAAATTCATATTAAAGTACGGGTGTTTTAAGAAACTCAAAACAGACAAAGGTACAGAATTTTGTAACGAACTTTTAAAAAACATCTGCAAAATTCTACGAATGAACAAGATAACATCAACACCATTCCATCATGAAACCTTAGGGTCAATTAAAAGGAACCATCGGGTATTAAACGAATATCTTATGACGTTACAAGGACAGGAGAACTGGGACGAACTTTTACCATATTACACTTACTTTTATAACACTACCCCACACAATACTACACTCTACACACCATATGAATTAGTCTACAGAAAACTTTGTACTTTACCATGTGAAATATTAGAAAATAAGAATCAAGCAATATACGAGTATAATCTAAACGATTACGTAAACGAGATGAAACTTAAGTTGAATCACGCTAATAACAGAGCTAAAGAGTTACTTGTAAGTAGTAAAATCAAAAGGCAAGCAAGTCAGAAAAATGTAAATAAAGCAAACTTTAAAGTAAACGATTATGTATATATAAAAGTAGGCAATAAGAAAAAACTAGAAAGACCATATAAAGGTTCATTTAAAATTATAAAACAAATAGGACCTAATAGCGTTATAATAATAGGAGGTAATGAAAAAGAAGTGCACAACAACAACTTAATTAAATGTAAAACCGCACAAGCATAAGAAAATCATTATTATATCTATTTAAAACAATGTATAACAGATAAATATTTATTTACATTTGAAGAAATATAAACAAATATTTTTTTTGGGGGAAGGATGTAGTGTGACGCAATACGGAAATGTTTTAATAACAACAAACACCACCACACTACGCGGGTCATTCGATCCATTAACATCTAATGACAATAAACGCCACTACACTGCGCTGGTCATTCGATCCGTTAACACAGCACAATGACCTGACCAAGCTCTTAATGAATGAATATAGCTGAGTCAGCTATAGTCATAATAGAGTAACCTAGTTGTAAGTAGAAACTATGATAACATTGTAACCTAGTTGTAAAAGAGACTATGAGACATTGTAATAATGTGTTAACGTAATGTAATAGTCGTAGTGAATATTTTTAGTATAAATAGCATGTAAGAAATCGAAATAAATCAATCATAAAAGTCAAGAGAATTCAACAACTTATTATTATTTCGGCACATTTGCCTTTCCTTTCATTGCCGCATATTTGCCTCTATTTTTAGCCTTGCCATCGCTTTAACTGGCACAAGTAGGGAATCGTAATCACCTCCCCCATACACTCACTGTTGAGAGTTCAATAGGATCCACGATATGGAACACCCGGTCATAGCAAAATAGAATAGTTTGATACATTGAACTATGAACAAATATAAATATATATTATTGTATTTTATATAAATAATGAATGTAATGAGTTTACGGAATAAGTGTACTGGCAGAGGTCGAATAAAAGACATATTATAACGTTGTGGACGCCTTTGTTTCTTTGTTCCTTTTTGGTTTTCTTTATTTTATCCAGTAAAAAATACATGTCGAATCATTTGGTCCTTCGTAGCCTTAGTAAATTGTTTAGTCTTTTTCGCGTGTAATTAAGTGTTTAATGGTTATTTGTATAACCAGAAAAAACTTTAAAAAAAAAATAAAAAATTTGTTCGCAATAGAGGTTAGAAAGTGCATTGCAGAGTGCAATTAATTTGACTATCTTTAAAAGTTGCATTAGACTTAAATCAACTATTAATCAAATATTAATCATAAAAATTGTGTGTGTGTAAATCGTTTTTTCTACGCGTCGTGAAATACATAAATCGCCGGAAACATCAAGCAACTTTGTCCAACGTCCAGAGGATTAAGGATTCTTTGTCCGCGAAGTCTGCAGGAACATTTGCCAACATCCCAATTAGCAGCAAAAGCAAGTAAGTGTTGCTTTTTATTACTTTTCTTTATTGAAATAATATCATAAACTACATACACATATACATAAAATACATAATATAATCTGCGTATAATAATGGCCGAGACAAACTACAACTGCGGTATGCTGCAAAAGGGCATTTTAACCTTGGTGGTAAATAGTTTCACCAGTTTCAAGAATGCCGCCAAGAAACGTAAGCTGCAGCCATACGTTGCAAGTCGCCTTGACATGTTGGAAGAAAACATGCGAGTCGCTAGGCATTATCATCAGGCAATCGTCGGGGGCGGAAGGCTTGAAGCAGATCTGAAAATTACAGAATTAGTAGTAGTGTATGAGCAAATATCTGAAATTTACCTGGAGTATCGTACTGAGTTACTGGAAGCGTTGGAAAAATGCTCTCAGACATCATCGTCGACGGCTGGCGGGCCATCAGGTGAACCAACGGTACCCAATAACAAAATTAGGCTTCGAGAAATCGATATTCCAAAATTCAGCGGCTCGTACACAACATGGAGGTCTTTCCAAGGTTTATTTCAGTCTATGGTTCACAATAACGCGTCTTTAGATGACATCGACAAGATGCATTATTTAAAATCCTGTTTGAAGGGTGAGGCGGAGCGTCTGCTGCAACATCTATCTTGCGAAGCGGGCAATTATGCGAAGGCGTGGGAACTGTTAACTTCGCGCTACGACCATAAACGGGTTCTCGTCAATGCCCAGCTTAAGTTTCTTTTTGGACAATCGTCATTGTTCAAGGAATCAGCGAACGGACTGAAGGAGTTGCTGGATACATCTCAAGATTGTGTCCACGCGTTGGCGAATTTGGGGTTACAGGTGGAACATTGGGATGCGGTGTTGATTTACGTCCTTCTCCATAAACTTCCAACTTCTACACACAAGCTTTGGGAAGAAAAGTTGGGTAACCTCAAGGAACTGCCAACTTACAAACAATTCGTCGAATTTTTGGAAACTCGCTTCCGCACTCTTGAGGTGGTTGACCAGCAGGACCAGAAGGGGAGTTCCAGGCCTTGGATAAGGAGTGATGCAACCAACAGCACGAAAAATCGGTCGCATGCAGAGACACCACGGGTTCTTATGGCGAAGGCCTCTACTAGGGAGGTGGTTTCCTGTAAGCTGTGTCAACGTGGTCAACATTCGCTGAGGAAATGTCAGAGTTTTCTTAATATGAACCCTATTCAACGAAAACAGGCAGTTCGCAATGCACGAGTTTGTGACAATTGTCTCGGCTATAGCCACATGTCGCGAGAATGTCCGAGCATAAAGAATTGCTATTTCTGTCAGCAGCGTCATCATTCCCTTCTACATGTACATGATAACAACAACAACAATCAAGGGGCTGTAAATGTAAATGCATCGTGTTTTCAACCTATGGACAACCAGCAATCATCGACGAGTAGGCGAGTGAACACTTTTTATTCACTTTCACAACGAGCAAGGGTGTTATTAGCAACAGCCGTAGTGAGGGTTAGGTCAGCTGATGGACGTTTCCATGATTTGCGTGCTCTGATCGATCCCGGATCCGAAGCCACATTTATCTCAGATTCTGCAGCACAGTTGTTGAAATTGAAGAAGCATCGTACCTTTGTCGAGGTATCTGGGTTGGGGATGGTCAGCAGTGGCATAACACAAAACTATGTCGACATTATGTTTGCATCGCGACATTCGACATTTGAGAGCGTCGTTCGGGCGTTCGTTTTCAAGTCGCTGACTGGACTTCTTCCGGCCCAACGGGTGGTACCTGACAAATGGTCACATCTTTCAGGTTTGAGTCTTGCAGATCCCGAATTCTATGTTCCTGCGCCAGTAGACTTACTGTTTGGAAATGACGTTTTCGCCGAAATACTCCTTCCAGATATCCTGCGCAGCGAAAACCAAATCGCTCCGATAGCACAAAAAACCCGATTAGGATGGGTTATTCTTGGCAAAGTTGCAGCTGATAATCCGCAGCATATACGTAGTTTCGTGCAGTTCACAGATCTGAGTTCCGAGCTGCAAAAATTTTGGGAAATGGAGGAGGAGCCGTTCCAAACCAGGGATCCTGAAGACGACATCGTTTGTGATGATCATTTTGTTCGACATACCCAACGTTTATCCAACGGGCGGTATCAAGTCAAGCTGCCGTTTAGGGAGGAAGGTCATCCTGCGATGGGGTCCAGTAAGGAATGCGCGTTTCGTCGATTTGCCCTGTTGGAAAAAAAATTAGTCTCAGATCCGAAATTGCATGATGATAACAGCGCATGTATACGGGAGTATTCGACACTACAGCATATGGAGGAAGTGGATCTAGTGGACGATGTGACAATTAAAACTCCGTATCATTACTTCTTGCCGCATCATGCAGTCTTTAAAGCAACTAGCACCACTACAAAGCTCAGAGTTGTGTTTGACGCAGCGGCTAAGACATCTGATGGGACATATTTAAACGGTCGTTTACTCGTAGGTCCAAAACTACAATCCAATATTGTGGACATAATTCTGCAATGGAGGACTCATCGAGTGACGTTCACAGCAGATATCGAAAAGATGTATCGGCAGATTTTGGTGAGTCCCTGTGATCGCTACTATCAGCTAATCGTCTGGTGGGAACAACAATCTGCACCGCTAAAGGCCTACAAGCTAAAAACGGTCACTTTTGGTACTACAAGTGCACCATATTTAGCAATCCGTATCCTGAAAATGTTGGCTGATGACGAGGAACACAATTTTCCCGTGGGAGCAAAGGTGGTTCGTGAGGACATGTACGTCGACGACTTGATCAGCGGAGCCTATTCTGTAGACGACGCAAGGCAAAAGCGTAACGAGACTCGTCAATTGTTAGCCTCTGCAGGATTTCATTTGAGAAAGTGGAGAAGTAACGAGAAAGCGTTGGTGGAGGACATTCCGGAGCGAGATCGTGAAATCGATTTTGAGCTTCCGTTCGGATCACTGAACCATGTTAAAACACTGGGAATTAAGTGGTACCCCATAAGTGACTCATTTTCCTTTCAGAAATTTCAACCGGATACTAAAGAAATAACGAAGAGGTCAATGTTGTCTACGATAGCTAAATTGTTTGATCCACTTGGCTGGATTTCACCGTGTATCATCACTGCCAAGATGATGATGCAACAACTTTGGAGCCTCGGTTCGAACTGGGACGATCCCATCCCCTTGCAGTTAAAGGACCAGTGGGAAGCTTTTCGCCGAGAACTGCCACTGATAGAACGCATCAAAATTCCAAGGTGGATCATCACGATGCAGAATAATAAGGCGGTGGAGTTGTTTATGTTCGAGTTTTGGACAGCGATGACAATATTCATGTTCATCTCGTCATCTCAAAGACCAAAGTAGCTCATTGTAAGAGGACCGTGTCTCTTCCGCGCTTGGAACTTTGTGGAGCAGTAATTTTGGCCGCTTTACTTCAATACGCTGTCGAAGTTATGAAGGTTCAAAAGACTTACGCATGGACAGATTCGATGATTGCGCTTGCCTGGATACGTTCACCGCCTGCAAAATGGGACACGCCTGCAGAATTCCACCCTAACTTATGAGGAGCAGCACCCCATCATGCTAAAAATGAATCACCACTTCACCGGTCTGGTAGTTCGGGACGCTCACGGCAAAACATTCCATGGTGGAATTCAGCAAATGGTTGCCTACATCAGACGGACATACTGGATTGGGCAGATTAAGAGGATTGTCAAATACCACATCCACGGGTGCAACGACTGTTTTCGACAGACGGCCAAGGAAATGCAGCAGCTGATGGGCAGTTTACCAGCAGCACGGGTACATTGGCGAATTTAGGTACCGAATGGCATTTCATTCCCCCCGCTTCTCCTCATTTTGGAGGACTATGGGAAGCCGGGGTGAAGTCGGTCAAGTACCACTTGAAAAGAGTAGTCGGCAACGAGAGGCTTACCTACGAGGAACTCGCCACGCTTCTGGCACAAATAGAAGCGTGTCTGAATTCAAGGCCCTTATGCCCTCTTTCCGACAACGTCGATGACTTAGAAGTTATCACGCCAGCACACTTTCTGGTCGGCGAACCCCTTCAAACAATACCACAAGGCGACAGCGCATTGCGGAAGGTCGGATATCTGGACCGTTGGAAACGGCTACAATTATTCCTTGATACGTTTTGGCGCAAATGGAACACCGAATACCTGTCGCGACTCCAACAACGATCGAAATGGGTCAAAACCGAAGGCGAACCAAAAATTGGCGATTTCGTGATTATCAAAGACGAACGTCTTCCACCGTCTCGTTGGAGCCTAGCGAGAATCCAAGAAACTCACCCCGGATCGGACGGATTGACTCGTGTCGTATCCCTTAAAACGAAATCAGGGCTCCACAAACGACCAATAGCAAAAATATGTAGCCTACCAACCAACAAAAGCCACGAGGACAACACACTTCTATAAATAGATACATTCAAACACACAAAAAACTGAAATCATACATACAAAAAAAAAAATGGATAATGACAATTAAAACATTCACTACACGACAATATCAACCTAGACATATCACATATTAACATACAGTCCACATCTAACACAAACAAAACGTTTACAACCAATCTATACGCTATGGAAAAGCCGTCGTATCAAAAACACGCGATTTCGTAACATAGCTATTTCACAATCATATAACTAAGGCATCGTAGCAAAAACATGTCATGCATAACTTAACACTTAACAAATAATTACTAGCATATTCGACTAACGACAAAACACAAAACCACAAAAACCATATCGAACACAACAATCGTTGTAATCGATTATCGATAACACTACGGAACAAAACCAGCACATTCCTACCTTATCACAAATAAAAACCAAAACAAACCAAAGTTCAAAATATATATATATATAAAAAATGCACTTATGCGCCGAGCATAATATTTAATTGCACTGGCGAATATACACACACACATATAATTCGACTGCTGATTGTAATAAATGAAAAAAAAACCAAATTAACTAATGAATTTAAAATATCAAATGCGATTCAGCAGCCATCATCATCAGCATCAGCATCATCAGCATTATCATCGTTATCGTCGTCATCACCGTCACTATAAAATTCACGATCACTATATCCAACCGAACACATAAATTATACAAACAAAAAAAAAAAAAAAACTACACTTCCGTTGACACTTTAAATTAAATTCATTACAATACTATACTATAACTACAAACAAACAAAACCGCACGATCGCCATTCATATTTATGAGGGAGATGCACATTGTACCTTGCACATGTATTTATAAATGTTTACATTTTTTATATTGAATTTCGTCTTTTGTCTGTCCTTGTCTATCTCATTGGACAAATATGTTTGATTATATGTCAGAATATTAATCGTCTCTCTCTTTACATGTTCAAAATGGAACTTAAGAAGGTCGGCAAGGTAGTCAACGCCAACAGGTTCGTCATTGAGGTGGACGAATATCATTTTCCATTCAGGAAACTTGTTACAAGGAAGGAAGTTGTTACGAGCTCCTACAAGAAGATGAATGAAGGCAGTTTGCGAACTACGTTCACGGCCGGGGAGAATGTTGAGAGTTCAATAGGATCCACAATATGGAACACCCGGTCATAGCAAAATAGAATAGTTTGATACATTGAACTATGAACAAATATAAATATGTATTATTGTATTTTATATAAATAATGAATGTAATGAGTTTACGGAATAAGTGTACTGGCAGAGGTCGAATAAAAGACATATTATAACGTTGTGGACGCCTTTGTTTCTTTGTTCCTTTTTGGTTTTCTTTATTTTATCTAGTAAAAAATACATGTCGAATCACTCACCACCCTATTATTTTCGTGTTTTTGAATTTTCCTAATATTTGAAGCAACGCCTCTTTTATATCGATGGAAGAACGAGAGCCTATATGGGTTACTATTACGAATTTGGAAAACTTATCGATGCATGTTAAGAAATGCTGCTTATCTGTAATAAAGATATCGATATGTAGAATTTCTCCAGGAAGACTAGGCAATGGTGTTGCGACTACAACTGGTTTAGGAGGTTTTCTTTGATATTTGTTTTCCAAGCATATTTTACAATTCATAATAGTAGTCTTCAGCATCTTCTTAATGTGGGGGGAAATAGTAATCACTGAGAATTTGCTTGAAGTTTTCCTGAAGGGATCGATGGACCCGATTATGTTCCGTAGCAACTGCTTCTAATTGGTCATCTTTGTTAAGAAGGTCAATAACTAATTTCTCAGTGTGAACAAATGTAACGTTCGGAAAATTTTGCACTATGGTATTTTGGACTTGGGCCAAAGTTGGGAGATCACAGTGGACTGCATTCACGACATTAGGATTTACACATTCTAGAAGAAATTGAATTAGCACGGCAATAGTACTGAAGTTTATTGTGTGTCGGATACATTTCTGAAATAAGATTTTTGTGCTCTTGTTATCATGGCTACACCTGGATATTACTAGTTGGTTTCTAAATTGGTTGACAGGGAACTTTATTGTTTTAATTGTTGCGGTTAGTGAAATTTCGCTATGTACTGTTTCGGAATTAGATAGGGTGTGAATGAATTGTCTGGACAGTGCATCTGCAACTTTATTGTCCTTACCGGGCTTATAATGGAATTTAGGCGAAAATTCCTCAATAAACGCACTCCATCGTTTGATCTTTGAATTTGGGTTTTTGTCCGAAATTGCAAATGTAAGGGGTTGGTGATCTGTGTATATGTGTATGTCCTTGGTACCATATAGGTAATGCCCGAGATTCTGTAATGACCATACTATTGCCAAAAGCTCACGCTCATTGGTGGCGTAATTTTGTTCTGTTTTTGAGAGCGTTCGTGAAATCATGGTAATGGTTTTTTTTCATTTTGGGAGAGGACTCCTCCTAATGCAGATGAAGAAGCATCAGTTGTTAACTCAAAGGGCTTCCCATAATCCGGATATTGTAGTAAAACGTCTTCTGAAGCTAAAATGTTCTTAAGTTTTACAAATGCCTGCAAGGCCTCTGTGTCGAGATTTATCTTTACATTTTTCGAATGGTTAGTGCCTACATGGCCATTTTCTCCGCGTAAAAATTTCGTCAGAGGTTTAGCTATTCTCGCATAGTCTCTAATGAACCTGCGATAGTATCCTGATAATCCCAAGAATGAACGTAATGCTCGAAGTGTCTCTGGTGTTCTATAATTTAAAATGTCCCGAACTTTATCCGGGCAAGTTTTAATACCATTTTGTGAAACTAAGAAACCTAAAAACTCCACTTCGGTTTAAAATTTAGATTTTTCCGTGGAAACCCGCATTCCGGCTTGTTCCAGTTTCTTCAATATTCTGTCTATATGTGTTAAATGCGGCCAAAATGATTTGGTGAAACCCGGATTTTAGATCCAGCGTAGTAAAGTATTTACATTTTCCCAAATTTGCTAGTATGACTGATATATCGGGGATAGGGTATCGGTCGGCTATGGTATTCTCATTTATCTTCCTGAAATCGATGACCATTCGTAGTTTTGACTTGCCATTTTCGTCTAAACCTTTTTTATTAACTACATGAATTGGGGAATTATATGGTGAACAAGATGTTCGAATGATTCCGTATTGCAAAAGTGATTTTATTTCGGTATTTATGAACTCCGTTGCAGAGATAGGATAAGGGTAACTTCTGGTATAGACAGGGTCGTCGGTTGTTGTGCGGATGGTGGCTTTAATCCGGGTATTATAATGTAATGCCCTATCTGGTTCTGCGAATGCGTTCGCATTTTCTTGGATTAACTGTTTAAATTGTGTTCTAAGATATTCCGGGACTGCTTCTTGGTCAGCGCAGTTTTTCTTTGCCATGTTTATAAAATAAAATTTCATTTTGGATATCGACTTTTGCATCTATTTGCTTAAGAAAATCGTATCCTATGATGCCGTCGAAAGTATTCAACGAAGGGAGTAAAAAGAACGTGGAAGTATTCTTTAAGATATTCACTTTGCATTTTTCTGTAATGAGATTAGTTCCATTGACAGACCTTAACTGAAATGGATTTCTAATGAGCGTACTCCCTTTAGGAAGTCATGCTTCTTAATGTAATTCTTAGAGGTTCCGGTGTCGATTAAAATTCGCATCTCTTGTCCATTTATTGCTGTTTTAGTAATAAACGGTAAGAGTGAGTTTACCCTAAAAAATAGATTTCATCATGAATTTGGGCATCTGACTGATATTCCGAAGAACTATCCCAACATGATTCGCTTTCTATTTCTGAACCTTCTCATGACATTACGTTAACTTTTTGTAATTTTTGCATGGGTGATTGAGTAGAGTTTAGCCACTATGGTTTGTTTTTGATCTGCATATGCATAGTCCCCACTAGGATGTTGTTTTAAGAAACTATTCCCAGTGTGAGCTCGCCTCCTATGATAAGAAGTCCGATTATCCACTTCCATTGGAACTGGCTTATTTTGTTGAACACGCCTATACTGTGGGTAATTGCGAATGTTTGGATTAGGATTTGCTTGAAACTGGGATTCGCTTTTTTTTGTTAAGCTGCCTGCTGCGAATGTACGTGCGAATTCGTATCGCTTGTGGTTTGTTTCCAGTTCTTGTGCCGTTGCCAGAGCTGTAGGCAGATCTACTGGACGAGAGGAGAATAATATGTCGCACAGGGGTTTCCGAAGACCGGAAATGAAAATACGTAAGGCATTCTCCCTGGCACGCTCGTTAAGAGCAGCGATGACCTCATTGTTACCGCTATGCGTCATAATATTTTTATTTATTATGAGGGTTAAATTTGCATCAACTGCATCGTAGTATTCATTAATAGACATGCTACACTGTCGCAAAATACTGATTTCGTTTTCAAGGACATGTAATGGCCTTTTGTCCGAATATATTTGATCTAGTCGAGCAATAATCGCATTAAAATTTAGCACTGTGTTAAAAGCAGATAAAGTTGTGTTAGCGGATTCTATTATTTTGTTTCTTAAAATGCCCATGGCAATGTAATAATTTTCGGATCCTTCGTGGTAATAGCCCATTGCAAAATGCGCGGCTGTACGCCAGGAAGGATATGAGGCGGAGTCGCCTTTAAATTCTGGTAGGGATTTTATAAGATCAAGGCCACCAGTACGATTTAGGACACCGGGTCGAATAGATACAGGCACGTAAGTTTCAACACCAGGTGGTTGCAATTGACCGATCGCTAATGTCAGGTCATTTATTTTTTCCGTGAACTGTCTTTGTGATAACTCAACGGTAGCGCGAATAAGATCTTTAATTTGTTGCTCTGAAACACGCATTTTGGAATATCTTTACACTATTTTTTTTTATTGACACTTTCTTGCGATATTTCCAATAATAATTAACTGAATTTCACTTATTATTTTTCTATTACTCACAAAAGTTTCATTCCTATTGCTGGTTAATCCTATTGGGCTAAGTCTTTTTATTTGTTGAATTTCCTGATTTCTCCTTGTATGGGGATTTGTATAGCTGTTTGTCGATGTCCTTGAATGTCGTTGTTGGGTTCCTTGGCTTCTCCTTGTATGAGGATATGTAGAGTTGGGCGCCAGTTATTTTAGATGACAATTCCTCTTGAAAAGAAACTCACTGGTTGTTGACTCGGTATCAAGTGATCTTTATTAAAATTTCATTTTGAACAATCGCTTAATTCTACTTAATTCTTCCTTAGCTTAATGCTTACGCCTGCACTTCCGACTTCGTTCGTTCGGTGTTGAGTTGCGAACGAGGTTGCGGTTGAATACCCGCCGCTTTACCTATGTTGAATGGCATGTGTTTCGGTGTTGGGTTGCCGGCTCGTTGGAGGTTGCCGGTTATCGCCTGGTTCAATGTCCAGCGGTTGATGTTCGGTGTTGAGTTGCGAACGAGGTTGCGGTTGAATGCCCGCCGCTTTACCTATGTTGAATGGCATGTGTTTCGGTGTTGGGTTGCCGGCTCGTTGGAGGTTGCCGGTTATCGCCTGGTTCAATGTCCAGCGGTTGATGACAAAGCGTCTTGTATGTTAACTTCCATATTCAGGACATGTATTTTGAGTGGTAGTTGAGCAATCGTTGCTACCGTTTATTATAATAAAATAAAGGATAATTATCCTTTTTTTTATTTCTTCCTGTTGCATCCTCAGAAGTTTCAGCTGGTCTAGAAGCACCAAACGTTCAAGCTCCCCTGTAGTGAGAGATAACGTTTCTTCTGTTTCGTGTTCCAAACACCTTTTTTGTTTTGGTGCCGATGGATGGGATGGAGAGTCTGTAAGCTCTCACTCTTCCTTATTTTCTTCTTCGAGACATCTTTTTCTTTCCATAGTATGTTTATCTGATCCTACAGATAGACAGCCTGTAAAAAATTTGAATATTAAGTTTAAGTAACTTACTCTATACAACTTAGATACCAGGTATTCTCGAAATTGATGGGTTCTGCTCCGCATCCATTAAATTTAGTAAAATTATTTCCCATTCTTTTAGCTTTATTGGCTTTCCGGCTTTTTTTCCACGTCAGTCTTAATGTTATTAATTCTCTTCTTTATTTGATCCTCTGTCATTAAAATACCGGGTTTAGCATTAAAATCGCTAATAAATAGCTTTAAAGCCTCTGCCTTCGCTTTTTTATGTGTTTACATTTTAAGTTTTTTTAGGATTGCGATGGCCTTGTCCGAATCAGATTCCGATGAGCGGAGTATATCCTTGTGATCTTCCGGATTGATCTTTACCTGTAGAGGTGTTTTGTCAGTGTATGGGCGCGGCAAAATAATTAGTGTCGGAGTCGGAGTTTCCCGATGAACCCGTTGAGATGTGGATGGACCCTCTACAGTATCGGATGGACGCTTGGGGGTTTGTTTGGGCTCTTGATCAGCCTTGAATTTGGCCATTTGATCCTCTTTCCAAATAAGCATGTTGTTGGCTTGGTTGCTATGGTATATTTTTGAGTCCGCCGTGCCCACGAGTATGTCTCCTTTTAGGTCTATATTGATGATTGCCAGTCCTTTCCTGGCCGATTCTCGCAAGAGGCGATTGAAATGACCTTTATTTTAACACTCACTTTAAGAACTTTATTTTATAAGACCTTTGTTTAAAGCCCAACGTACAGAATGACTAGTCAAAAACAAAAGTGTTTACAAAAGAAGAATGATTACAATAGAAATCAAAACTACAGCTGCTAATCACATAAACACATTTACTTTGTGTACTAAAGTGTTTACAAAAGAAGAGTTTGATAGAACGGTAAATAATATTGTAAGAAAGTAAAATAAATAGTAAAAAAAAACTTTAAACGAAGACGGAATATATTTATTATTATTTTTTTTTGTTCCTTTATACACATATGTATATCCCCTTATTCTTATTGGCGCTTGCATAAACATCAGGCATCTCTGAGTCTGTAAAGAAAATAACAAAAAAAATCCATGAGTACAATTCAAACCTACGAAAGAAACAAACACCACTACAACCCTACTCTACTCAGGAATGAACAAGAAATATCTACGCTAAAGATATCCTGCCTGACTGAACAATGCAAAGCACTACCACACACGCCGAACACCATATGCTGCTCAGGGAACCGGTAAGCCTGCCGATACAAACTCATGTTTGAGTTCACATGTGCGCAGGAGGAACCAGGCAACTGCCACACACGCCAAAAAACCTCTCGTTCTAAGGGGAACCGGCAAGTTCACCAACACACGTTCTTTGCACGAAGTATAGCATCATAAAAGAAAAGATCGCAAACCATTAATGATCGAATTTGAGTTCGAAGAGACTAGTGGAACCAGCGTACTTCGTTTACACACACCCGCCCCGCCACACACACCAAAGAACCTCTCGTCCAAAAGGGAACCGGCATGAACGGTGGAACCAAACAAATCGCAACACACAACTAGCTCGTTGAACACCGATCTATGTGAAACGTAAAAAAACACATACGTTCACGAAAAATACCCTGAAGACTTTATCAGCCTTCAAACTCGTTGAAAGGGAAAAAAAAACTCTTTCGATTCGACAGTCTCTATGATATTAAACTTTTAAAGAAAACTACACACTGCATTTGAAACCTATTCGACTTAAAGATTAGTCCAAAATATACTCAGTGAGTAACAACAACTCACCTTGTTCGCTCCTTTTCTCTGTTTTTATTCCTTTTCTTTTTTTGTTTTGTTTGATTTCTTTATTTTCAACTAAACACCTCACCACTCACAAGCACAGAACACGACTGATCGAGTCTTCATGATTTCATCCCCGACCAGAAACGCCATTGAGCTTGTATGTGTGTGATGCCACATATTCCTTATTTCAATACCCTACTTATGTTTGTGTTTATATGTTACCCCTGTTCTTACCATATGAAAGAATTTAAAACTACAGCTTCCAATTTACGTAAACAAATTTTTCATACAGTATTTACTAGTGATTTTGGATGAATTGGTAGTATTTACTTGAATGAATCTAGTATTTACTACCAAAATATACTTATCAGTATATACTTTATTTTATGCATACCAAATGAAGTATATACTATAAATCTTGGCTTTTACTAGTAATACTAGTTTTTACTTTTACTTTTAACTACTAGTAAGTACTTCAGTTTAATGCATATGGCCCAATGACAAGCACATGAACTGATGTGAACCCTCACATAACATGCATCACTGCCGATAGCCATGAATGTAATACAACACTTTCAATGCTATACAGGGGAGATTCCATGTTATGTAATGGATTTCACGTTTCGTGTGCTTGCACTGAATCACACTACAATACACTTTAATAAGTGCGCCTTCAATTTGTATTTTCTGGTAAACGTTTTACCACAAAACATACAATGATTTAATATCTTGTTATGAACCGTTTTCGTATGACGCATCAAAGCATCTTTACGTGAAAATACCTTATTGCAAATACTGCACTTCATCTTTGTTTTTTTTTTCGTACACAGGTTTATTGAAAATGAAAATTTAACAATGACTTTGAATGTGATTCAATTCAATTTATAGTCTTTGAAATCGCACCATGAAATCTATTTATAGAAATAAAAATATGTAGATACATCAGCACTTAGTCAATAGAATACAAATTAAGTTGTGGTAACACAACTGGGCTGACTCAAATGACTAGATTTATCCTAGGATTTCCCATCAATGAAAACAATATCTTTTTCCCACCCAACAAATAAAAATAAAAATTAAATAAACAATATTCTTACCACTCCTGGACAAAAAAAAAACAATCACTTTTTTCATGTCACAATACTGTCACAAAAGAGATTTATTACTTTATTTCGCCCACACTTGCTAATTTTAAAAGATTCGACTGTCACTTTGAATGGAATTCAACTCGACTTATATACCCTTCGCAATCATTTTTACATACAATCAAATCTATTTACTATTTATGATTATGGTCAAACAAATAGGCTGACCCAATTTACTTAATCGAAAAAAAAAAAATTTACACGTCAATCAAACGATATCTTTTCCCTAAAAATAAAACAAAAATTACATTACAACTATGACAAACACTCGTCTAAGCCGCAATTGGAACATCCAACTGCAAACCGCAATTGGCACACTTAAAACCGCAATTCGAGCAACCAACTGCAAAACTGTCAAGCAAAATCACCACTTTGGGAGTACCAGAAGCTACCTAAACATACTACTGATGGATGATTTTACTGATGTGGTGCAAATCAAGTCACAAAACTCTCCAAGCGACAGTTTCATGGCAATAGAGGCCTGTTCTAAATATTTAATTGGTGCAAGTCCGTTTATACTTACGTGTGTGAGACATGATCCAAATAGGACACCCTTCTCTGTTCCACTTGGTTTGGTCTTTGACTCCTCCAGTATAGCTTTTCCTAATATGATAGCGAATAAATCTTTGACTCCTTCATTGGGAGAGCTCAACTGGTTGTAAAGGGAAGTTAAGGAAACTGAATTTGGGGGAATGAGGTCCAGGACCCAATCAGCCGGTTTATTTAGATCCTTGAAATGCTTGTTGAGTCGTGTGAGCATTGAACGTTGGGTTGATTCCGGTCCTCTTACCGGCATCTTAAAACAATTCAGACACATCAGTCCAATGACCGTGGTTGTCAAATATGTTTTAATGGACAAGGCTTCTGCCAATGTTACTTGTTCGGCATCCATTCAATCCAAAAGTTTGTTATATTCGTAGCATCCAATGCAGGCCCCTTAGGCGTTCTTAGCTCGTCTGCAGTTATTGTAACATCCCCAGCCAATCCTGCAGTTGAGGGACCTTCTTTTGCCCGCTGTGTTGCAAAGACATACCCCATTGTGTTTGGAGTAACGACTCCACTGTTCACTTTGGTCGTGGTCCCTGACGAAACAAGCTCGGTTCCCGAGGCTGACAAAAACTCCCTGAAAAGACTTTCCGATAATTTTTCCAGACTCCTCATTGACAGAATAGCCACTTGCATGATGATCTTCGGTTGGCTGCAGATGGGATCTTAAAGGCCTTTGTTGGAAGATAGTTGTCAAAGAAGTACTTCTCATTCCAGATGTTTAATTCCGCTCCATCGGTGCCAGCTGTCTTCAAATGTGCGAATACTGCTTTAAGTTCTCTAGCTCTGTGATTTATCAATGATGGTTGGTACAAGTTCTGTAACTGGAGCAGTGGCCACATTGATAGGTTTGGGTTGTATTCACTATAGACAATTGGAGTTTGAGAAATTGAGCTAAAACAGTGCTATGTTTGTGACTTAGGGATAATAGGATTATTAGTGAATTTGTCCCTAAATTTGAGTGACTGTCTTAGCTCTCCAGCCGCTTATTCCGAGCATTAAAATGCACGATTTTTATTAAGTATTATCTGAGCTCTTCAGCCGAATAGGTTAACTACTTACTGAGCTCTTCAGCTGCTTGAGTATAGATGGTTCAATGATGTACACCTTTTTAATGTTAGGATTAAGATTAACTTTATTGAACAAAATGATTACTTTTTATACACAATTGAATCGATTCAATTCTATTCAATATTCCATTCAACTAAATATTTGCTTACGCTAATTCTCTTTTCTTTTGTCTATGACCTGCATATAATGGGCCGCGTGACAACATATAAGAATCGAATTGCGAACTGAGTGAACCCGTAGTTCACTCCACCCAAGTGCAATCGGATTCCATGGTCACCGTGACACATTCAACTGTAGCCATAGCCAAAACAAAAATCATTATTATTGTCATATGAATCACTGTGTGCTGTGCATAGAAGTCCACAATGACAATGTGTAACATGATCAGTCAAAACCAAATGAGGAAGTTAATGAATAATGACTGATCATCCAAGACATGTTCAAAAGTGCGTCACTATGCACAAGTGATTTGATTGGACAATTAGTTACGAGTTACGAGTTACTAAGGTTAGGGTACTTAAAAAACCTTTTTTTTTTCTCGTAATGGCTGCTGCTGGTGATGTTAGGATTCCGAGTGAAAGGAGAAGGAAAACAAATTTAATATATTTATATTGGTGAAGAAAGGATCGAGGGATTTAGCCATATAAACATTAAAGAACTACTTACACAGACACAATATGTATTAACTTGATCATCTTCATGCTGGAGGGAAATGATTTTTTTTCTAATTTGTTGATGTCACTTCCCCCTTTTTATTTTTTTGCAGTTCAATTTTTTAAAGGCACTTTGTTGGTGAAAAAGTTAACCACTATTACTTATGTGAAATTTAAACAACTTAAATTAAAATTTACTTGGTTGGATTTTTTTTCGTAGCGAAAATGTTCTGTAAAAGGAATAAAACGATATACTCTCTTCAATGTCTAAAAACAGAATACCTTTATTCATCCAGATTAAATTGTACATTCTTATTTTATTAAATTCTTATACCTACTTGGATTACATTGTTCGTGCAGACAGTTATTTGCTGACTTGCACAGTTCCTCTATGGAATTTTTCAAATACGACTGTCGACTGCGCCAATAATATAATTGAAAATCCGGCGACTCCGAGTTCCAAAATTTTTTTTTTCTCCATTATAATCCAAAAGTATTCGCTTATATAATTTACAAAGTTTCTATAATTCTGATAGAAAAGAATAAATCGGTATCATTCTGTAGCACTTACGTGACTAGAGGCGAATGATCCTTCAATTAAGAATATAAAAAGATATCTGCGTGTGTGGGGTTAACATTAACATTTCTATAATGTGAGAAAAAAAACAAATATAAAAACAAAATAAAGAAATACAAAATAAGATACAATATATAATATACAGTGACCGAAATAAGTATAAAGACACACTCAACTTCAATGCTCGGTTGGATTTAAGTACAAAAATAATAGAAATTATAAGTTTATTTTATCGTAGATAGTAAGTTTATTTTATTCAGTAAATAATGAAACGAAAAAAGAAAATATTTATCACCACAAAGGCTAGTTTTTGAGGTTCACCTTTAGGGAATTCCAAAAACGTTTAATTTTCCTGCGAAATAAGTATAAAGACAGTCAATATTTAAAAGCATTTAAACACCGAATTTTTTGGTTGTACCTATCAACCTGAAAGTTAGTACTTTGTACAACCTCCTTGATTTTCAATAACTTGGAAAATTCTATTAGGCATAGAATTTATCAAGTTTTGTAGGACTTCTTCGGTGATCTCAGACCATGTCTGTGTTATTCCTCTTTTAAGCTCTTCCAGATTTCTGTACTGCTTCCCATTTGAATAAAGGTTTCTTGCCATAATACCCCACAAATTTTCGATTGGGTTAAGGTCAGGACTACACGAAGGCCATGGTAAACACTGAATTTGACTCCTTTCAAACCATTCGCGGACCGTACTGGCATTATGAATAGGAGCATTGTCCTGTTGAAAAATAAAATTTTCACCCGCTGGAATGTCTCCAAATGCATCCAAAGCATATTCCAACATCTCCCTGTATTTTTCACCATTCATTCTAGGTTGAACGAACATCAAGGGGATTTTACCATGAAAACCAAAGGCACCCCAAACCATCAAACTTCCGCCTCCAGAGTGCCGACTCATTTGTATTGCTTTTTCGTCCCTCAAATCACGCCAATAAAAGCTAAAACCGTCCGGACCATCCAAATTAAATTTCTTTTCATCACTAAAAATAACGGATTCCCACTCCCTGGTCCAAGCCATGTGACTTCTTGCAAATCTTAACCTTGCTTCTTTATGATGCTGTTGCAGGTTGGGTTTTTTCGTCATTTTCGTGTAACGAAGGTTATGATTTGCCTTCAACACTTGCTCCACTCTTCTTACCGTCACTGGGAGATCCAACTTGCGCTTTATCTGGCCAGCATTCAGCTTATTACGCCTTGCTTCGTGGTAAATCGTTTTTTTGTTGCGTGAGGTCAAGAGGCTTGGTCGACCAGATCTTCTTGCAGTGCTATAATTTTGGCCCAAATTTAAAAAATTACATACGACGGAAAGAGATCGTCCAATTTTCCTGGCAATGGATCGGTTGGATAAGCCGTGCTCCTTATGAGTCGTAATAATTGCCCTTTCTACTGTCGTCAAATGAGTTCCGCGAGGCATGGCTTAATAGTTTAATGATAACAATTTATTGATAACAATTTTTGTGCCAACAAGCGAAACAATTTACCTTTTATTGTTTTTCACTCTTTTTATTTAAAAAAAATTGCTATAAAATTGGAATACTTTTGGATAACCGAAGTGTCTTTATACTTATTTCGCAACTTTTTCACAATTTTTTTATTAGAAAAGACAAATCAGTCTCTTTCTAACACGATATGACCGATAACGGTACAATTTTTTTTTGGAGTTAAGAGAAAATTAATTCTCCAAACATTTATTGAACAATTTTGTTGCATATATTTAGGCGCTAAGTCTACAAGCCAAATTGAAGAGTTTGAGAATTACTGTCTTTATACTTATTTCGGCCACTGTATATAATATATCGTTAAATATTGATCTAAGTTGAATTTAGTAATAATTTGACTGCAGAACTATCCAAACTGAAGAGCCAACTTTTTAAGCTTTTTAGGAATAAGGTGGAAACTCGTATGTTCCTTATTGATTGCGGCAATTTATTAAAAAGTTTGGGCGCGGTCGTTGAATAAAATTTCGAGAAGTGAGTTTTTTTGGAAATCGGAATATTAACCAGTCCCAAAGTATTTACTCTCAACCTATACAGATTCGAGTTCCTGAGAGTGGTACTGTACCCGCTGCGTAAAAAAAACACTTTTAGAACCTTAAATATATATAGATAGTTTATTGGTAAAACACGAAGACTAGAAAAGAGGGGCCAACTAGGGGCCAATCTATTTGCTCCACAAATGATTCTATTAATGTGCTTTTGTGCTATCTTCAAAACATCAGTTGCACTACTATAAGTCCCACCCCAGGTTGCAATACCGTACTGCAATTTCGAGTGAGCAAGACCATAATAGATCATAGAAAATATTTTTCTAAAACAATGAGGTTTTAATAAATATAATTTACGTGTAACAGCCAACATATATTTTTTAAGTTCATCCACATGTGCCTTTCAATTTAGGTTTCTATCTATTAAGACTCCTAGATATTTAAAGCTTTCGACACCATCTATTGTAAAACAGCTAGAATTGCATGATAAATCATCATAATAATTTTGTTTGCCACAAGTGTGAGCACATAAGGACAATTTCTCACAAGAAGATGAATGAAAAACAACATCACAGTTCAGCGGAGAGGGACCTCTTAAATTACATATCATCAATTTAGTTTTCTCGCTTATTATTAACTCATGTTTTGCGAACCATTGTCTGAGTATTTGCAAGTCATTTTGGAGGTTAATAGTAAAAGTCACAAAGGTTTAGTTCAAAAAAAATCTTTATTTATTTTATTCAATAAGAACCGAACAACGCTAGTACAAGTCACAAATGTTTAGTTTCTTTATTTTATTCAATAAGAACCGAACAACGCGAACAACGGACAACCAAAGTAGAACTAACTAAAAATAAGCTTCCTTTCTTTTGCGAAGCGGAGAAAATGCAGAATGCAAAATGTGCGGAGTGCGCAAAATGTGCAGAGTGCATATTTTGTGCTTGTGTTTATTATTTTTTGGAAATGTTATTGCGACACAAAACATGCAGAGTGCGCATAATATACAGATTGCGCAAAATATGCAGAGTGCATATTTTGTGATTAGTTTATTATTTCTTGGAAATGTTATTGCGACACAAAACATGCAGAGTGCGCATAATATACAGATTGCGCAAAATATGCAGAGTGCATATTTTGTGATTAGTTTATATTATCATTGCTTGTGGGGTTATTGCTGATGCTAAATATAACTCCCCCCGCGTTCGTCTGAGGCTCCGACGAAGTATTTTTTACATTGATTTTTACAGTTTTTTTCTGTTTTTCCTTAAAAATTACTACGATTATAAATATTAACATTATTAGGGTAATAGTTTGAATACTCCATGTTGTAATATTTTTTACATGGTTTTGATATGTAACATGTTCAATTTTATTTTTATTTTTTATGTTATTCATATGCAATTCTTCTAAATTTAAATTATAAAATGTTACGTTTTCTTAGATTTTTGTAAGGAAGTTAGGTAAGATTATATGATCGTGAATCTTTTTTCTAAATTTTCATATATTAAGTTGTTGATATTTATTTTACAATTTTCTATTTTGATAAGTTTATTACCTTCAATATAAATTTTCAGATCATTACAATTTTGCTTAATATATGTATTTTTAATATTCTTTGTTACAATTATTCCTTTGGTAATTTCACTTATTTCCTCTTTTTCTTGCATTTGCATGTCGCAATTTGCTTCTTCCATTCTGATTATATTTGTAATACAACTATCGTTGATCTCCACTAGATTACTTTTAAGATCATTCTTTACTGTACTATAATATATATTTTTGTTTTTGTCTACAAGAATAGTTTTTTCTTTTAAGTATAATGATTTGTTTTGTTTGTTCGGTATAGGTTCGATTAGTATTTCCGATAAATTTATTTCTGTAAATTGGGGAATCAACAAAATGATTACTATTTGGTTGTTATAAAACGTTACATCGATTTTAATGTATTGGAATGATTCGGGGTTAGGGATCATTTCTATTTCCGTAGGAGTTAAGATGTTTCTTGTGAGGATACCTAATTTACTTGTCATTATTACCTGATCTATATCATCAATGTAGTTTTTCAGTAAGTTGATATAATAATTGAGCTGGTAGATATATTGTATATATTTCATTTCTTCTTCTAGATTGCTAAGGCGTTTATGTGTTGCGTTAGTGTAATTGTTTAAGTAGGTTTCTATTTTATATTGTTGGGTTGTTATATGTTTGGTAATATTTTTTATTTGATCAGACATATCTTGATTTGTTTGTTATCTTCGTAAATAATGTTCTTAATATTAAGATTTATGTTATCAAGTTTCGTCTGTATTTCTGACGCATCTTCGTTGTCCATTGTGCCAGCGATAAACTTAAGTCCCTTACCTAATATATCAAACAGAGCTGACTTGGTTTTAATGTGGGGCTTTAAGAAATTTATTTTGTTCTCTAAAAGATTGAAATTATGTTTAATAGTACTAAGCATTGGTTCTATAATATCTGATTTAGGTTCTTATTTCTCTATATTCTTGTAGATTTGATATTTAGTTACTTCATATTCAGTAATATTTATTATATGTAAGACTTTAATACGGTTCTTTATTAATTTTCTATCTGTAAGTTTAATTGGTATATATCCGTCGTTGTTGGTTATATCCTGTATCTCTATTGACTGTGTATGAATTTGCAGAAAGATGGTGAAGAGAATGGGTATTAAGAGCCGCGTCATCATTATCTGTAATAAGTGTGAAATATCATTCAGTTCAGTTATGAGCTTGATTTTTATTCATTTATGTATTATCTTATTTTTCCTGAAATTTTCTTTTTCTCCTGACATGAGTTTTGTAGTATTTTAATCCTGTCTTAGTACTCGTATCTTTAACATGTTCCCTACCTAATAAATCCGTGTTAATTTTCCTAAACTTCGAATGGTTCTCCCCTCCTCTAATTTCTTTTATATAGTTAATTCCTGGTTCCAATTCTACGTCACTTCTATCTTTATTCAAAATGCTAATAGCTTTCTCTTTTTTTCCTACCATACGTTTAAAAATGTCTTCATATTCTTCATCTTTAACTTTTCCTTGTATAAAGTCTAAAGGTTTATGGTTTGTAGTGGAATGTATTGTGTTATTATAGAATCCGTTTATTAAAATCATTTGTTCTTCTATTGGAAGATGTTTTTTTGTATGTTTTAGTAATCTCAGATGTTCGTTGATAGTGTTATGAAGCCTTTCAATATCTGCATTACTGTTATGGTTTGAATTTGATGTAAAATGGATCTCAATATTTTTTTCATCTAAAATTTTTTTCATGAGTTTTGATTTCATTCCAAGTTCGTTATCTGTTACTATTTTATTTATATTTCCGTAAACACTAATATATTTAAGTAAAGCTTTTCTGAACTCTGATTCTTTGCGACTGTCCATTTTAACGAACAGCGCGGTTTTACTAAACTTATCTATGATTGTGGCAAAAATGGATTTATTTATTGTATAAAAAACATCTAAGTGAATTATTTGATTAGGTTTTGTAGGGGTTTCTGTTATTTTATAAGGAACTTTAGTAGGTTTTCTTTCATACTTTTCTATTATACAAATTTCACAATTGTTAATAAATTCTGTAATTTTAACTTTCATCTTAGGGTAATAATATTCTCTTTTTAATTCTTCATATAATTCGTTTATTCCTCGGTGATTATTTTCTTCATGTTTTTCTTTTATAATGTTCTTCAATTCTTCTTCATCTTTTATATCTTGTAATATTTTTTTACATCTAATTATTCTGTAACCCTTAAAATGATTTGCATATACATAATATAGTCTGAATTCTATCAAAAATTTCGTTACTAACTAATATTGCGTTAATTACTTTTGGGTTAAAATGATTTTTTATAATTTGAACTAGGCTTTCATCATCTATAGTTTTTATTCCGATTATCTTACGTTTTTTGTTACATAAATTTTTGTTTTGTATATATGATGAACCTAAAGTTATTTGGTTAAATATTATTTGATTTTTATAAAGATTAATAGGAGTTACCGTTTGTGTAATGGAATTTATTTTCGCTATATTTTCACACATATTTATTTCTATTCTACTTAGAAAATCGGCTACTTTGTTTTCGTTACCTTTTTTATAAAATATTTTGGAATTATACTCGCCTAACTGAAGCTTCCAACGTATTAGTTTACCGTTAGGTTCCTTCAAATTGTTTAACCAGACTAAAGGTTGGTGGTCTGTAAATAGTTTAATTTCTCTTCCAAAAATATATGGCCTGAATTGTTTCAGACACCAAACTATACTAAGAAGTTCTTTCTCGATAGTTGAGTAATTAACTTCGTGTTCGTTTAGGTTGCGAGACACGTATGCAATTGGTTTATTTTCCTGCGACAATACTCCTCCTATAGCGTATTGACTTGCATCGGTAGTAACTTCAAATATTTTGTTAAAGACTGGATATATCAAAATTGGTGACGTGACCAATTTATCTTTAAGAGTTTCAAAACTTTCTATATACTTGATATCGTTAATATCAATTTTTGCGTTTTTCTTTAGGAATTTTGTCATGGGTTTTGCAATTTCAGCGAAGTTCATGATGAATTTCTTGTAATAACCAGAAATTCCTAAAAATCTCTTAATTTCCTTTTGTGTTTTGGGGATAGTTTAATTCTTAATTATTTCTACTTTCTTTGTATTAGGTTGTATACCTTCTTCGTTAACAACATGTCCTAAAAATTCTACCTCTTTTCTAAAAAACTCGCATTTGTCTAACTGGATTTTTAATTTGGACTGCTTAAGTTTCGAAAATATAGACTTTAAGTTTTTGATATGTTCTTCGAGTCCATTAGAGAAAACAATAATGTCATCCATATAGACCAAACATTTAGTTCCGATATGTTCCCTTAATACTATATCCATAAGTCTTTGAAATGTGCTTGGGGCGTTTTTTAACCCAAAAGGCATTCTACGGAATTCGTAGTGCCCGTAGTCTACAGAGAACGCAGTTTTTTCTACATCTGCTTCATCCATTTCTATTTGATGGAATCCGCTCTTTAGATCGATTGTCGAAAAGTAATTACTTTTCCCCAATTTGTCTAATATTTCATCAATACATATTAGGAATTGGATACCGATCATCTACCGTTTTTTCGTTCAATTTCCTGTAATCTATAACCAATCTCCATTTGGTTTTCCCCGATGCGTCTTGTTTCTTGGGGACGACCCATACAGGACTATTGTAAGGGCTGGAGCTTGGTTGAATTATATTGTTTTCTAACATCTCTTGAATTTGTTTTTGTATTTCGACTTTATGGATGTATGGGTACCTATAAATTTTGCTTTTAATTGGTGTATTGTCTGTGGTTTTTATGGTGTGTTTTATTTCGTTTGTAAAAGTGAGTGGTTCTGAATTGCTAAATATTTCCTTAAATTGTTCTATGATTTTCATAAGTTGATGTTCTTCTTCTATGTTGAGATGTTCCGCTCTAATTTGTTGAATTGAGTTACTACCAGAATTCTGTTTGATTTCAGGTTCGACATTATTAAAGTCATATATTTCGGCGATTTCTGTTGTCCTAAAAGGTTTATATAAATTTAATATATGTGGTTTATTGTCTGTATTTAGTATTTTGGTTCTTGCTTTAGAATTCTCAACACTACAAACACCCCCTAAAACCTTTATATGTTCATTTAAGTTTATTTCATTAATTAGTGTATGTCCTAATTTTTGTTCTACTGGGATTCTATAGTAATGTTCCCCTGGGTCTATTCGATATAATGTATTTTCTTTCATTTGGTTAAAATTTAATGTTATTTCGGTGTTGTTTATTTTAATACACTTGTTTTTATAGTTTATCTCCGCATCGTATTTCAAAAGTATGTCATTTCCTATCAACCCGTCGTATTTATCATGGAAGTTATAAATAAAAAATTCTAATTTATCTGCTAAGTTTCCAAATTCTAGGAACCAATCTACGACTACCTTTTCTGTTATTACTGTCTCTTTATTTAGTGATCTTAAAGCTATTGGTTTGTTTAATTTAACGTGTAAGTAATCCTTAAATGTTTGAGGATTAACTATCGAGTTTGAAGCGCCAGTATCTATTAGGAACTTTTTCTCTTTAATAATTATGTAACAGAGTTTGTTGGGGCTGTTTCCGGAAAATTTCCGATATCCATTGCACACTGATGGTTGACATCCATTGGTTCTGTTCGGTTGTTCATATTCAACGACTGTTGATTATTTTGGTTACAATTCTGGGCTATAGGATTTGTATTAGGATTATTATTGTACGGATTAAAAGTTTGGTAGTGATTATTGTTTTGAAAATTATTACTAGGGGGGGTGTGACCAAAATTTGGACTTGGATTTCGGGGGTAAGAGTTACTTGAATTGGGATTTCCGTAATTCTGATATTTGTTATTTGAATGTCTAAAATTATTGTTACGGTTATACGCATTTCCAGGATTTGAATATGCTGCGTTAGGGTTTTTAAAGCTAATATTTTGATTTCGTGGATGTAAGTTTCTCTGAGTTTGTGCCCTTTTTGGGTAAAAATTTGTGTCGTTCCTGTTACCTGTTTTGTTATTATAACTTGAATGTACTGGTTTGTTGGTTTCCCTTTTATTATCTACATAATCCGTTCGGTGTTTCTATGACTGTGTAAAATATGCGTATCCTGCTTCTTGTAAAATATTTACTGCTTCTTCTAGCGTCTTTGGGTTCCTACAGTAGAGCAATGACCGCATTGGCTCAGGTAACTTGGCTTTATATATATGTAAGGCAGATTGTATATTTTGTGTAATATTAACTTCTGAAGTTGCACTATTTGCTTCGAAGATTTGTTTCTTCTTAGTATGTATTTGATTTGGTTGTAAAATTCTATGCTGTTGTTTTTGAACGTGGCTCCTCTGAGCTCATCGAATAATTCTTCTAATGTTCGTCTATCACCGAAGTTGTTAATTAGAATTGTTTTTATATCGTTCCATGTGGTTACATGGTTATTGATTTCGACAACTTCTCGAGCCCTACCTTTTAATTTTGATTTTATTTTGTCAGAAAATATGTTTTGACTAAGTTCATCGTATTTGATTAGAAGGGGATGGATCTTATCTATAAGATCTAGAAAATTCTGGAGGTCTTGGTATTCTCCTTGAATTTCTGGTAAGCTAGATAAGTATTTGAGTGGATCTATTGTTAGAGATAATGTGGTCGACATATTGCTTTGTGAAGAAGAGGAGTTTGTTGTGGGTAAAATACCGCGATATTCTAAATCTGAATGAAATTGATTTACTATTTCATTAAGCGCCTCTGATTGATCTTTCAGTTTTTCGAGACCTTCTAGTGGATTCGACATGTAGAGTACAGAGTGGAGAGGAAATAAATTTACATTTAAATTTTAAGTATAACAGGTGAACGAAATTATATAAAAATAGTTAATCGTAAAAATAATATTGAAACTTGCTTGTTCTTCTTATTTCCTGTATTGCTGATAAAGTTGATGGTGTTTTGTTGGTGATTCGGTTTGTCCTTGGATCTTTAGAGTTGATGATGTTTTTGTCTTGATGTACGACTTTATTTAAAGATAAATAATGAGGATGTGTGTGGTGAGTTCTTGGTTGGTTTTATTTTTTTCTTCTTGACTTTTATTCGTAAAGCACGGGAGATAGAAAAAAAAAATGTGTCCGTTAATGTATTTTATTTCTCTTTTTCGTAGAGACAAAAATATCACTGAGTAGCGGGTAGTTCTTTTGTGATTACAAGATTTTTTTCTATTGCTTTCTTTTTATTTTTATGATTCGAATTGTGGTTTTTATATCTTATGCGTAGATAAAAAAAGTTACCCACAATCCTACCGACTGCGCCAGTAAAATTCACAAAGGTTTAGTTCAAAAAAATCTTTATTTATTTTATTCAATAAGAACCGAACAACGCTAGTACAAGTCACAAATGTTTAGTTTCTTTATTTTATTCAATAAGAACCGAACAACGAGAACAACGGACGACCAAAGTAGAACTAACTAAAAATAAGCTTTCTTTCTTTTGCGAAGCGAAGAAAATGCAGAATGCAAAATGTGTGGAGTGCGCAAAATGTGCAGAGTGCATATTTTGTGCTTGTGTTTATTATTTTTTGGAAATGTTATTGCGACACAAAACATGCAGAGTGCGCATAATATGCAGATTGCCCAAATATGCAGAGTGCATATTTTGTGATTAGTTTATTATTTCTTGGAAATGTTATTGCGACACAAAACATGCAGAGTGCGCATAATATACAGATTGCGCAAAATATGCAGAGTGCATATTTTGTGATTAGTTTATATTATCATTGCTTGTGGGGTTATTGCTGATGCTATAACTGTTAATCACAGATTCAAATAAGCTGTTATTGGCATAAGAAAATGCCATATCATCAGCAAAAGCTGTTACCTGACTGTTAAAGTTTTGTTTAAATACTGAATTTATGTAGATCAAGAACAAAACCGGCCCTAAAACTGAACCTTGAGGTACACCAATATTAATTGATTCGAAATCACTGTATGTGCCATCATCGAGTCTTACACGTTGACTTCTGGATGACAAGTAAGATGAAAACGAATTACAAATAACGCCTCTTAATCCAGCTTTGTATAATTTATCCAAAAGTATACTGTGATTGACCATATCAAAAGCTTTAGTCATATCTATAAACAGAGTTAAGCAATTGGTATTATTGTTATTAAAACTGTCATAGATTTCGCTACAGAATTTCAAAATTGCATCTTAAGTTGACCTATTTACGCGAAAGCCAAACTGCTCATCACTAAAAAAATTATTTTTGTTTAAAAAAGATATCACACGCTTTTTTATTAGTTTTTCAAATAATTTGCAAAACGTCGGAAGTAATGAAATAGGCCTATATTGCGTCATTAAACTTCTATTTCCCTTTTTAAAGAGTGGAATAACTTCAGCACTTTTTAGAGATGAAGGCATAATACCACAGTTAACGTTTTCATTTAACAAATGACTAAGTACATCGATGACAGTAAATGAAATCCGTTTTAGGAGACAATTAGTGATGTTACCAGAGGTGCACGATAGCTTGTTGTCCAATGACATTATCTGTTTATATATTTCAATTGGTGTAAACTGTTCGAAAACAAAACTATTTGTTTGAAATGAGTCGTCAATTAGATCTGCATATAGATTACAATCACAGTTAGCATCGGTAGGTGGTATCTTAGATTTAGAAGCAACGGACACAAAATATTTATTAAAATGATTGGCAATTTCTGCAGGATTCGATATTACGATATTATCTAATTCAATTTTAAGAATTTGTTCTTTTTCGTTTTGTTTGTTAAGAATATTATTTACCACCCTCCATTCATCCCTTATGTTTCCTCTACAATTCTGAAATTTTTTAGAATAATAATTATCCTTACTAGATTTTACTTTCGCTTTAACTTCTTCACTTAATTTGCTATAGTAGTTTTTAAGATTTAAGTTATCAGGATGGCGTTAACATTTTTTCCTGATCAAATTTTTCTTGGAAATTTTTGCCAATATCCCTTCCATGGCATTAGACGTTTTAATTTATAATTTTTAAGGGACTCAATGCCAGTACAGCTTTGAATGTGCATACTTAGAATTTTTACAAAGATATCATATGCCTGAGAGGGGCTATTTGCGGCATACACTGGCTCCCAGAACTCATACTTTAGGCACTCAACAAGTTTTTTGTAGTCTGTCTTACGTGTGACTGTAAAGGGTATATATTTATCTATATTTACATAAGGTGGTTTTTCTATGCTCAGACTAGTCATGCAGTGATCTGTTATTTTGTAATCTAGTATTTCTGCATACAACTTAAGTGAGAAGCGCGTGCTAAGCCTTACAAAAATATGATCAATGAATGTAGTCAAGCTATCTGTGATACGAGTGGGTACGGAAATCAGAGACTTCAAGCCATATGACGACATTAACAGCAGATAATTATCCGTGTCTGAGTTATTTTTCAAAGTATCAATGTTCATGTCTCCCAGGACCAATAATTTTTTTTTCTTTACATCTTTAAGTAAGTTATTCAATTGATCTATAAAAATGTTCTTATTAAGGTTACTTTCATGTAAACGATATATACAAAAAATAGTAAATTGTTCATCGCAAATATGACAATCAATTCTCAAAACGTCCGCAGTACTCAAACTAAATTTTACAAAAACACATTCGTATTCTTTTTTGATATAAACAACGACACCGCCTGCGCTATAGGAATTGTTGCAGTTGGCATACGGTACATAGCCAGGAATAGTATAGTTAGATAGTTCATAGTCGTACAACCATATTGCAGTTAACACAATGAAATGAGCATCAAAATTACAAGCATTTAAATGAGCTAATAGAGAGTTAAAGTTTGCTCTCATACTACGTATGTTCTGGTGAATCAATAGTGTAGAACGGATGGGAATAGCATAATCTATTTCATAATTTGAGGGATATTTGTTCATTTTATAATATATTTGATTTAGAAATTATTGAGGTCTTCAAAACACCTCACTTTGATGGCATAATCGCCCTCCTTTCTACGCAAAAAAATTATGCCATTCCTCATCCATATAAACTTAAATTTCCTTTCGATTTTAATCTGTTTGACTACATTGAAGAGTGCTCTCGAGAACGATGTTAAGCTATCGTTGATGAAGATTTCCGAACCATCCTGCTCGTCGCTTAGTACATTTGTTGTTATTTTTTTCTTATATTTCATTTTCATGATTTTCTCTTTAACCATATGGCGAGTTAAGCGACGAGATATGATGTTAACATTTGTTGTGGAGGCGGCGGGAAAATTGCGCGAATTTTTCTCGTTTCTCTTTGCTTTAACCTTTTTTACATAGCAAGCGTCTATATCGTGCTCATGCAACTCGTAGCCCACACCATTGCGAACAATTTTCAATGCGACTTCAAGTGCAGTGGAATTGTCAATATTCGGCACATTAACTATTTCAATCACTTAATTTAGGTTCGATTGTTCCAAAAAATTGATTCGGTTTTGTAGCACACTCACTGATGTTTTAAGCTCATTGTTTTCAGTTTGCAGCAAGGTTAATTTTGAAAGACATTCATGGTTTGCTTTTTTTAATTCAACAAGTTCATTAAAAACCATTTCAATAGTTACATTGACAATCGATTTCGCTTCATTTTCTTTCGGCGATTTGATTTGGATGTCGGCTTGTCTCTTATTATTAGAAAGAGGGAGGGGGGTACTGTCACCACGAAAAAAGTTTCTACGCACTGCAGTGCACTGCGGGCATCTCCAGGTATTGCGGTTTTTTCTAATAAATTCGAGATCAGCGGCCAACACATTCACACACTTTCCATGAAAGAACTCTTTGCACTCATCGAATTCGACTTTAAGGTCACTGCGTTCAACTTTTTTTTCACAAAGGCAATTCATTTTGGTTTGCTTTATTTGAATCACTCGGATAATTTGGGAAAAAACAAAACAAATGGCAATTAAAAGCGCTAAGTTAACTATGAATTCAACTGACTTTATTCTATATATTTAAAATTTACAAAAACAGAAAACATACAGGTGGGAACGAATTCATATATGTATTTGGTCTCACGGTGCGTTTTATATTTCATTTAGAAATAGCAGACGTAGCGTCTGTTTCCACAGTGCATTATGCATAATGATTAGATTACATTACTATGAACATAACTTGCAGAGCAATTCATGAATTGCGTCCAATTTAGTGTTAATATTTTCTGTTGCATTAACGTATTGCTTCATTAAATTTTCCCTGTCTTCTTTTTTATTAGTGCGAACATTTTTTGTCTTGTATGTTTGGTTGCCTTAAATAAATTGTTTATTATAAGTTAAAGGCTAAAATTAATTCACACAAACTACCTTCATATTCAATATCGGATTCTTCTTCAAGACTATTTTCCTGCTTTTCATTATTACTTTGAAAGTTCGAAGTTGCATTTGCCGGAATTTATGTGCTTTTAGGTTCAGAGCTCTTTTTCTCGTTTGTATCGTTATTATTGTTGTCAGTTTTATTATTCTGTGGGGCTCCAAACAATTTTGTTTTTAGGACTCCTTCAGCAGCTGCTTCTAGACCGGCGCACTCGATTATTTGTTCTTCCCACTCATCGATCTTTTTTTGCATATATGGACCTCCGCCCGTGCCCTTTCAATGAACTTTATTACTTCTCAGTTTGTTTTTCACTTTATATTTTAAATCGCTCCAAGTCTAAAACAAAACACAATTTTAAATAAATAAATCACTACACTCGCATATTTAAAATCAAAACCTTTTTCCAATCGTTGACATCTTTTTGTAGAGGACCCTCTGTATTCAGGGAATTGTTGCTATTTTTCCTTCCTTGTGAAGTTTTCAAGATTCCGCTAGCAAAATCACTGGTTAAAATTTCTATTTGTTTTTTGTTTATTGACATGTTTTGTTTAGTTTCCATATTTGAAAAAAAGAACAACTATTGACGACAAGTATTCGCTATCGAGTAAAATGTTTTGTTTCAAATGTCATTTTCTATTTTGTGTGCTGCCAACTTCGACGATACAATCGAGGATAATCGATTGAAACCAATTAGGTGCTGCCAGAGCTCGATTGTATCGACTGAACTCGATTGTATCAAGTTACGTGCTGCCACCCCTGCTTATACTTTAATAAAAGGGGTTGTAGAGAATGAGAAGTGTGAGGGTGTAGGTAACACGCATTTGTATGACCCTAAAGGTAATAAGTGTGACTTTTTTTGCTTTAACACAAGGGTTAACACAACTTTTCAATGTTCTTCTTTGCCGTCTTAACACATCATATCAATGTACTTTTTAACCGTCTTATAGCGACGTCTCACACTTCCTTGAAACGATTGGATCGCAATGGATGCCGGTTGAGCCGCCAAATTTAGAGAACTTGAAATATCTGCGAAATAACTCATCCTCTTTTCGCATTAAAAAAACAGACTTAAGAAACTATGATATTTTTTATTTAAGCTTATTGTAATGCAAAAGGGTGTAAATTCCTAGCAGTTGACTGCGCCCAAATGGTGGTATAACCAAATGCCATGATTGTCTGTCAGATTCAGCCTGGTTATTTGTGGTCAAATGTGTCATTTTGTCATGAATATTTTTGGCAGTTGGCGTACACTGAAGTGAATCTCAGATATGGCGTTTCCTACGATAGCGGTGAATTCCTCGGCCATGTTCTTACTATCTCAGCCTTTTTTGTTGACTTCGAACAGATTCGCCATATGTTGTCAAAAAAAAGTCAGAAAATTATGCAATTATATTTAATATTTTAGAATGAATATTTTATAAAACCAAATTATTCGAACTCATACATATGATTTTTATCTTAACTTTTTGTACCCTATATTTAATATTTTTAAAATTGAAATTATATACATTATATCCAGTCAGTTGTAACTTTAAAGATTAAGTGACTGAGTCTCAACTAATGCATTCAGCAACAAGTTAACTTCTGTCAAATTAAAGTTATATATTCCTTAATGTTTAGCAAAAGTGATGAACGTTTATGCCAGACACTGTTTGTTTGTAAGCCTATCGACCAGATTGTTTTTTTTACGCTTACGTCGCACAGTTGTATTTTTTTAATTGAAGACTTTAAATTTATTTTATAAGACATACGCAAAATCCTGAAACGGAAGGGTATCATATTTACTCTGTATTCATGAAGTGTTTTAAAATGTTAAAAGTCATGTAATGAAATGTAGCGCCATACTGATCTTTCATTAAATCCGCCAGGGAGAATGCATCCGCAAAATTCAATCGTCAAAAACGTAGGGACGGAATCTCTCCATACAAACTTAGATATTTCTTATCCGCATGTATATCGTTGCGGAACTGATATTCCCCCCGGCGGATTTAATGATTGGGGTCATACTAATGAATATAAGAATAAGTTATCAATGTGCAACTTATCCACAGTACTTTTTTGTAAAATAATTGTTGTTGTTTTCAAACATATATATAATAAATAAAACATACTCGTAAATAGAATCTCTCCTTTACTCTCATAGTAACTGTATATCTGTAAAATTTGTTAAGATAAATTGAATTTTAAAATTAATAAAATATTTGTCGCGCCCGCCTGAGGGTAAAATTAAAATTCCAAAACTTGTTTTACTAACAATTGTATCTTTGGGACGGATCATCGCTTCGTGAAAAGCGACTCGATTCAACAAGAGCTTGAATATCGAAACGTCTTCCATTTTCACCACTTAAGATGAAACAGGTTTGTATTTGTGGGCGCAGTGGCTCAGTGGTAAGTGTGTTGAACTACTAATCCAAGTTTCCAGGAAATGTAAAAACCCACATTTTGGTATAAGCTTAATATTTTCCGACGAAGCGAAGTTAAAGCTGGAAACTCAATATACAAGAAAGAGTAAAAAAAAGCCACAGTAGAACTTTTCTCTTGCAAAAAAGCCATTGGCAACAAGTGGAGTCTACAACCCCGCATCCCTCATTGGCTATATGTATCGGTCGTACGACCGATTCTTACATACGGGGAGCTGTCTGGTGAACTACCCTAGGTAAAGTTACAAATTGTGTGAAGCTGGGCAAATTCCAACGCACAGCTTGTATGTGCATAAGCGGAGCACTCCGAACCACCCCCTCCGCGGCACTAGATATTCTGTTACATCTGATACCCGTAGACATTTTTAGCAGACCACTGTTTGCCTGCACTGCTGTCCGCCTTAAAGCTACCTCGCAGTGGACTAACAATAATAGCCGTGTTTCTTTGCACGCGGATATAGGGATAATTTGAAATTTGCATGTAAAATACAACAACAACTTATCCTATATACGCTAACTTTAGCGGGGATAGCTATCGCCGCTAAGTCCTTTAGCGGGGATAAACAGTGCTTCCAAAACCCATTTTCTTCGTTTCTGATGAATCGTTGCGATGATTTTTTCAGGAAATGTCAAAGTTTGACATCCCGCCGACCACTGGCACATCCCGCCGAATATTTTGTTCGGGATTTTATTATTATTTTTTTTTCAAAATTTAGTAAATCTGTAAATGTGAAACTGTTTTTTATAATTTTAGAATATGTTTGGCATTAATTTCAACTGTCAGAAATTACTATTTTTGAATTTCACGATTTTCAATACAAATTTCTTAGCTCAACTTCCAGCTGTGTCACTAATAAACGTCATAGGTGCATGTGTGCTGCCAAGTTTTTTTTTTTGATGAATTCGTTCGTGATGGTCGTTTTTTAATGCCATGCATATAGGTATCCGCGTGCAAAGAAACACGGCTAATATTGGCCACTCCATCATTCTGGACTCATCTGAGTCTCTACCAGGAAACATAGACTACACGTACACCATACCCCAATTACAGTTCGGAAAGAACTTCCAAGTCACTATTCCTTCCAGATCATTCTGGGATGACGCTGTATTTGCGGAAGATAAATCGATCCACTTCTACACCGATGGATCAAACACTAGTGATGGGCTTGGTGGTGCCGTTTTCTGCGAAAGGCTAAATCTTAGTCTCTCTTTCCGTCTTCCTAATCATTGTAGCGTATTCCAGGTGGAGATTATGGCGATGAAAGGAGCCCTGACGTGGCCGAAGAGAAATGTGATATCCACAAAGGACATCCGTATCTTCTCGGACAGTCAAGCAGCGATTAGGTCCGTGGATTCAGTTCCTTTAAATTCTATCGCAGCCCATGACTGCCGTTCATCTCTAAGGGAGATGGCGGAGCACTTTAACATTCACCTCTGTTGGGTGAAGCGGCATAGAGACATCCCAGGGAACTGCAGGGCAGATGAACTCGCCAAAAAGGGAACCAAACTACCTCTTTTACCTGAAAAGGGTTCTCTGGGTATACCAATCGCTACTTGCAAACTTTTATTCAAGCTATCCGCAATCGAGAGAACAAAGCTTAGGTGAACAAGTAGTAATACGTGTCTAGCGACTAAGCACATCTGGCCAAAGTTGGACCTGCGACGCTCTAGGAGTCTGATCTCACTAAACCGAATGCATATTAGCTCCACTATAGGTCACATTACAGGGCACTGTCTGATAGAGGAGGAGACTACACTTCAACTTCCCTGCACATGTCCTGCTCGCTCCCATAAAAGAAATCTTCATCTGGGAGATTTGTTGCTTAATGATCTTAATGACCTGGCTAAGGCTGACCTAAGAACGCGCTTCATAAGTAGCTTCAAATGGTTTTAACGAGTAGTGAAAGAAACTCCTAGATCCGTGTGGTATTACAATGGACCTAACATTGGTCTAAGTGTGTTGGCCTAAGGCTGACAGCCACCACACCTAACCTACTAATCTAAGGGTCTCAGGTTCAAATCCGGGGCCAAGTAACACTTACATTTTTTTCCCACTATACGTTTTACGAACATCTGACAAACATCCAAGAGTATCAGTTGAATTCCGAAATAGTCAGGGCACTGCGGTATAGAAGGTAACGAGCTAGCCGATGTGCTACCAAGAACAAGAGGGGATTTAGATAGCACTGAAGCAAAACGCCTTTGGGCGTAGTAGGAAACATTATACGAGAGCAAATCACAATGCTGCCGACTTGAAGCGGACGAGCCTACCACATCAACACAGATATCCAAGGCATTATGGCCACATTTTGACCACAACAAATCTGGGGAAATCCTAAAATTAAGCAGAGTGTAGCTTAGGACACTGGAAGGTATCCTGTCAAACACTGTGGGTGTTTTCATAAACGTCTGACTAACTAAGACCTGCGTTAGATGTGTTCATAAAGTCAGATTTTTGATCGAACTAACTTAGATGAATTGCAGAACATATGTTCATAAACGTCATAAATGTCGTCAGCGTCTGGCAGATTGTGCATCCATATTTGTTTGACTGCAGAAAGCGCGGGAGGTAAAAACAAAAATTGAAAGTGCGAAAAATTTAAGTTTTATTGGCAATATTTTAATAATTTTTTATTTACAACCAAATTCAACTTTTTTTTAAGGGAAGTAGAAGCTGTCCACGCCGCAGCTTCTACATCCCTTATGGCGAAAACTAAGCTATTAATTCAAAAAAGAATTCTGATTGAAAAAGAATAAATTGAACTCTGTGAAAAAGAAAAAGATTTCTTTGTGTAGGACGATGCTATATGAAATGAAAAAAGTTGATACATTCTTCTCCTTTGATGTCTTGGATATCAAAAAATCTGACGTTTATGAACATTGAGTGACTACTTAAAATTGTACTTAAGCAGGCCTGCTCACGTTCTGCAGAATAAGTGTGTTCAATAATGCAACAAAGAAGAAAGACGATTGTACTAGCGCAGATTTTCGACGTTTACGAAAACACCCTGTTTCCTGAGGAAGCTTGCTAGGCTGCTCAGACTGACAGATATGAACACATGCAAATACTGTGGTGATCTGCAAACAGAGGAGGATGTAAAGCACTTGCTCTGTAAATGCGAGATAGTGTCGCAAAACCGATGGAGGTTCCTAGGAAGGTAATTCTTTGAGCAGTTAGAGGAAATATACCTCATAAACTATAGGGGACTGATCAAATTCTGCAGGGAAATTAGGATTTTCTCTAATGAAAGCGTTTAGGTTTTGTACTCCGTTGGATTTTTGGACAAATTAGTTCTCCATTGATGGCGAAAGGGCCAGACTGGTGCCTGGTGTTGTATGAGTTTTCATACCCCTATTTAGCCTTACCTAACCTATCAGTTCACTCATGCCAGATCATGGCATAGTTCCCTTTTTGTGGAATTTCACGTCTAAAATAAGCCAAGTTCGTAGTAAAAAAAGGACTACTTTATTCTTAAATTATCTTAAAAATGACTTCGTTGTACCTTTTTAAAAGCTACGTAGTCGTTTTTTTAAAATCAACTCCTGTTTCTTGTTCAGAAGTTGTATTACGGATTCGGATCTTAATATCTGAATGCGTTCTAATGGCTGAAGGAGATGTGCAGCAGGGATGCACGCCGTAATGCATGTATCATCGCACATGAAACACATGTGCAGTAAGAAATTGCCTTCAATGTATGCTTTTTGCCTGACGTAAATGTCACTGAGCGACCAAACAGACTAATGTTATATGTATGAGCACTTAACACCAAGCCGGAAAAATTGTACCAAACTTTGCTATTCTAGTAAAATCGGTGCATCAAGATTAGAAATTGAAATGCAGTAAACAATGTGTCCACATACAAAATCATCTTGCTGCATGATTCTTCCAACAGCTGCAGAATGGGCATCATGCAGAGAGAGTGATAGGGCAAGCAGGGAACTCACGTCCTGTCAATGAAGAACGGATTTCTGTTAAATTTATGTTAAAACAGAAGGGCAGAAACTGAAATGAGGACCATCGTCGAGGCTGCTAGAACAATGATCCATACATGCAGTGTACCACTTATACTATGGACAGAGGCCGTGAACATGGCTGTTCATGTTCTTAATCGCACAGCACCAACTAATATAGCCGGAAAGAATCCAGTTCATTTGTGGTTCAAGGAACCACCACCAAACCCTAACTTTTCGGACATGCAAATATTTGGAGCTGAGTGTTATGCCCATATACCCTCACAAAAACGGAAAAAGTTGGATGCAAAGTCACGTTCAGGAATCTTTGTGGGATACGACAAACACAAAAGGGTATCGCATTTTTTCCCCAGAGACCAATAAGATTATCTTCAAATATACGGACACTCAAGTCGGGAATGGTGCAATCATAGGTAGATTTGATGAGAAGTGCAAGGACGAAATTTATGACGTGGAGGAACTGGAGTGGGTCAAGAAAGAATACTTGCCCTCAGACGAAGCCGTCTGTAAGAACAGCAAAACCACCACTTTTGAAAACCAGACCCAAGACAGTGTAGTTCCCGATGAAACAGAATCCGATTCGGCTGCACAACATACCGAGTCTATTAAAGAACGGCTTCGAAGTGCAGAGACACAACGAATGAATTCAATGACTGCTATGTTGGAAATAGGAGCGTTGATAGTCAGCAGGTATGTACCGAATACGTTCGAAGACGCTTTAAAGTCAAATGATGCCGACAAGTGGCAAACGGCTATGAATGAGGAAAAGCATTGCAAAAGAATGGTACTTGGGAACTGGTACAACTACCTTCGATCAAAAAAGTCATCGATAGCAGGTGGGTGTTTAAGATCAAAGATTCGGTCAGCAACGAACCCAACAGATAAAATGCTAGACTTGTGGTGAGGGGGTTCACGCAAGAAGCTGGGATTGATTATGATAAGGTCTTTAGTCCAGTTGCGCGTTTCATTTCAATAAGGGCAATACTTGCAGTCGCAGCGTAGAGAAAAATGTTTTTTAAGCAAATCGACATTAAAATCGCTTTCCTTAATAGAGAACTGCACGGAGATATATATGCACCAGCCAAAAGGTTTTAATGACGCAACTGGGATGGTATGCTTACTCAAGAAGAGCCTATATGGACTGAAGCTGGCATCAAGATGTTGGAACATAAAGTTCCAGTGTGTTTGTTGGAAAACGTATCCTTGTTGTTATCTATTTTTGTATTTGTATTTTGTATTTGTATTTATTTATTTGCAACGCTATACATTGAGTTTAGCTCGTAAGAGTATAGGAAATAATATAAAATTAATTTATATAATTTGCAAGGATGTACAAAGTAAACTGAGATTAATTTAAACAAAATCATTATATAAACAAAAAACATTTTTAAGCTACAAATTATATTAAAGCGCAACCAAGTAGTAAAGAGAGAGAGACTAGAAAGAAAATAAAGCTAAATCAGTTCAAATTGGAAAAGTGTTTAAAGCAGACCGTGTGAAATGTTTTGTGTTCGATTTTGGACCTCACATAAGTGGGTAGATTATTCCAGAGCTTCACAGCGTAAATGAAAAATTGCCTGCGTGAGGTCAGACAGGTATATGTAGCAGGTCGTAGTACAATATAGCGATTAGAAGAACAGATATTTATATTTGTAAACAAGTAGTATGGTTCTTTCTTGTGAATAATCTTAAAAAGTAAAGCACAACAACGATATTTGAAAAAAAGCCTCCAAATTACATCCAAGAAGTTGACGAGCCTCATATGAGATATGATCAAACCTACGGCGGTTGAATACAAACCGGGCAATTGAATTGAAAGCAACTCGAAGTTTATGAAGTGAGAGGGAATCCGGATCAGCATACAGCTCACATCCAAATGAAATTATGGGGATTATTAAAGCTTTTACTAGTTTTAGCTTAACTTGTGTGGGTAAGATGTTTTTTACTATTGATAATCCACGTAACGATGCGTAAACTTTATTTAGTACAGAATTAACGTGATTATCCCACGTTAATTTGTTGTTAAAAATTACTCCAAGGTTTTTCGCGTTGCTGACATATTCAACTTGGGAAGAGTTTAGGAAAATAGGTGGGAAATCGGGAAAGTACGGCTGATGTTTAGATATTGGTATGGCTTTCGTTTTGTTGGGATTGAGTTTAAGACCATTGCATTTGGACCACTCAAAAATAGAACGTAGGTCGTCATTCATTTTAGCTATTGCGTCCTCGACCATGCCAAGAGGGAAACTAATGTACAATTGAACATCGTCAGCATATATATGGTATCGACAGTGAGATAAAGCAGAAGGTAAGTCATTAATAAACAGGGAGAACAGTAATGGACCGAGAATAGATCCTTGCGGAACACCATTATTGACAGGAATAAACGAAGACTGATTACTATTACATGAAACAGCTTGCAAGCGATTAGACAAATAAGAATAGAAGTGTCAGAAAAGTTAAAAAAAACTCATTAATTTATCACAGAGAATATTAGGATTAACGCAGTCAAATGCTTTGGAAAAGTCAAGTAAAGTTATCACAGTAGTAAAATTGGCATCAATTGCCTGTCTTATATCGTCCGCAACTTTTAATAAGGCAGATGTGCAGCTGTGTCCGGAGCGGAAGCCTGATTGAAGAGGATTAAGAAAATGTTTGTCTTTAATAGATTGTTTTATTTGGTTGCTTATAATGGATTCAAAGGCTTTAGATAAAAAAGAGAGAATGGCAATGGGTCTGTATTCTGAGTTTACACCTTTGTTAGGGATAGGAATAATTTTTGACTTTTTCCAAGAAGATGGGTAAGTAGATGTCATAATAATGGTCTTGAATATATGGGAAATGTGGGGAAGTACAAGTGGAATTAGGATTTTTATGAAGTCTGGATGAATGTTATCTAATCCGACTGACTTACATTTAATTGGGAAAACCGCATTTCCTACCTCAAATTCGTCAACTGCAGCAAATGAAAAGACATGTTCTACATTACAATTATGACGTGTAAACGTTTGACTTGTAATGAGTGAACTTGCCGTGGTAGAGAACTTTAGGTTCAATTCATCAATATTGATATTGTCTTCCGAAACTGAGGTATTCTCCTTATTTAGACCCATATGACGAATTTTATTCCATAAAAACTTGGAAGAACGATCAGAGTTAAATCTATTACTATAATAGTTGAGATTAGCAGATCTTATAAGCTTTGTAACAAGATTACGCGATGCTCTAAAATTATTGTACATTTGTCGACGATGGACTGATAGTGGCAAACGAAGAAGAGGGCGCAAACCAGTTGATTTCTTTTTTAAAAAGGGTTTTTGAAGTCAAGGAGTCTCCAGCGGAATATTTCTTAGCACTAAAAATCGATTGTAGAGCTGATGGTTAGATTTTTCTTTCGCAAAGCGGCTACGTAGATCGAATCTTCGAAAGATTCAGCATGTTTGATGCTAACCCAGTCTCAACACCAGCAGATTGTTCAATCGCTAACCGCCATTGCAGCGAGAATCAAGATGCGGAATGTAAATTTCCATATCGTGAGGCGGTTGGATCCTTGATGTATCTGGCCACTGGAAGCAGATGTGGCAGCGATCAAGCGTATTTTAAGATACGTAAAGGGAACAAAAGTGAATGGTATACTTTTTTAAACGATCATTAAATGTAAATTGTGTTGTTATAGCGATGCTGATTATGCCGGTGATCCAGAGACAAGGCGGTCTACAAGCGGCTACATTGTTTTGTTTGGAGAACCGTCATTGTATTGGGTGTCATAATGTCAATCATGTGTCTAACTATCGGCAATGGAGGCGGAATATATATAACAGCGTCGCATGCAGCCAAAGAAATAGTGTGACTTAAGCGCTTACTCGACGAAATATCACCTGGGTGTGAACAACTAAGCCTTCTACTCGACAACCAAAGTGCTAATAGGCTCATTCGTAACCCGGAGTATCATAAGAGAAGCAAACACATTGAAATACAACTTCACTTTATTCGGAAGAGGTTTGCTGAAGGAGCATTTGAACTTCTATACGTCTCGAGTGAAGATCACATTGCCGACATATTCACTGAGGCTCTAGCGAAAGGCAGATTTGAAAACTTAAGAAACAAAATGGGAATTTTTAGTTTGTAATTATATGAAACAAAAAAACCTTAATGAATGCAGATGAAAGTGGGAGTGTTAAATTTATGTATTCATCAGCATTTGATATTTGACTATTTTGCATATCAATCAAAGCTTCTTCACGGAAACACTTTTGAGGCTCTGTACTTCTTTTGTTTAACATTCTACATAGAGTAACATCGCCCGACCTTGAATATAACTACTCATCAGTAGGGGGGCGGAAGGGGCGGCCCGCCCCGGGCCTCCGGTCTTCAATAATTTATAATAAAATGGGACTTCAGTGAATCGCTACCCTGTATATCGCTCATACTTCAATACTTCTTGACCATTTGCATCTCGGTTGCATCATGCGAGAGGAGTTTTTCGAAACTTAAATCAATTAAAAATTATCTTCGATCTACAATGGATCAAGAGCGACTAGTTAATCTAGCCGTGCTTTCAATAGAAAGTACTTGCGCGCCAATTAGGAATTTAACTGTTTAAATGCTATCAGAAAAAAGCTAGTTACCTCAAAAGTCTTGCAACTAGGTTACAACAGTCCAAAAACTCAAAAGAATTCTGGAATAATGTTCAGGAATTGGGAGGGCGCGTTCGAACTGTGAAGATTTCTGTCGAGGCTGATACGTTAGCTGCTCATTTTAAAACACTGCTATCAGCGGAGGAGGGTCTTCACAGTTTTAGCTTTGCATTACCAAACACAATGGTATCTGAACTTGGCTGCCCGATCTCCCTAGGAGAACTTAAAGCTTCCTTGCAGGCTATGCAAAACAACAAAGCTCCGGGGTGTGATGGTATTGCAATTGAATTTTTTAAAAACGAAACAGACCAACTCGAGACTTATATTGTGGATTTTTTCAAATTTAATATACAACAGCGCTTGTGTACCAACGTGCTTTACCAAAGCGCTTATTTTTCCTATTTTCAAAAAAGGTGATGTGAGTCGACCAGAAAACTACAGAGGTATCTCTATTCTCAATTCTCTAAGAAAGATTTTTGCTTCGATCTTATACACAAGACTTTCCAGGTGGATAGAGGATAATAATCGCCTCAGCATGTATCAAGCTGGTTTTCGGGATGGTTTTTCCACCGTTGATCATATTTTCGCGCTGACTAGCATCGCTGGAAAATATATTGAAAATAATCAGAAACTTTTTGTGTGCTTTGTAGATTTTAAAGCAGCGTTTGATACAGTTAACAGGCAAACTTTAATTTATAAACTGACATCCCTTGGAGTGTCAAGAAAGTTCTTAATGTTGTATGCCAAATTTCTTTCGTCATTTTGCGCAGCTGTGTGGGATGGGTCGAACCTGTCCGAATGGTTTGAGACATCTGCAGGCGTCCTTCAGGTCTGCATATTAAGCCCAATTTTATTCGCGTTGTACATTGATGCAATATCTGATATTCTTCCGGGTGGCGTTAATTTTGCGGGCAATCACATAAAAGTACTTCTGTACGCTGATGACCTAGTGTTACTGGCGGAAAATCCTTCTTCTTTGCAACTGCAAATTAATAGATTGCAAACCTACTGTAAAACTTGGGATCTCCATATCAACGTCGCAAAAACCAAGGTCATGGTATTTGAGAACCGGCAGAGAAGACGTCCTGGGGTAGGAACTTGGCGCCTTAACAACGAACAAATTGAGGTAGTTCGTGAGTTCAAGTACCTGGGTGTTTTGTTGTCGTATAATCTAAACTTTAACAAGCATGCCAGAGAAAAAAGTATTGAATCCAAACTGGCACTCAACATGATGTGGCCGAAGTTCTTCGCCAATCAAAACATTGACCTTTTTTCGAAGTATCAAGTGTTTAACGCCACAGTTAATACTTGTATGTGCTATGTTGTGCAGGCCTTTGGTGTGAGCCCCCTCGAAAAATTTGAGGCCGTCCAAAGATTCTTTTTCAAGCTTCTATTCCGGCTACCAAATGCGACTCCGACCTACGCTATTCATGTAGAGTCAGGTTTGCCTCCCATCTACGTGCGAAACTTGAAAGCTCATTCTGATTATTTAACCAGAGTGGTAATGAGAAGCGGGAATAATCTTTCCAAGACTATCTTAATAAGATTGCTACAAACCAATGCTTCTCCATTTAAGGATTGGAACCAGCTAGCGATATCTCTCGAACTGAATGTCTCCTTTACTTTAACTAATGTTAACGACTGGCAGAGGCTTTTTGCAATGTTCATTGCTAAAGTGGATGGCAAATTATACGATCAGCACCTAATTAGAGCATCTTCCTCAGCTTCAAGGTTAATCTATAGGAACCTAAACCATCATTTGCTATCTCACGAAAGTTATTTCAATATAAATTTTTCATCGAAAGTTATAAGCACCATTTTCAGAGCGAGAGCAGAATTAATAAATTTGAATTCCATGCCACACAGAACAGATCTTGAGGAAACGTTTAATCTATGCAACATGAGAGTGCCTGAAAATATTCACCACTTCATTGCGGAATGCCATATTTTACAAGAGATTCGTCGACTATACTTCCGAGTAAGCAATCTGTCCGTAAATGATCTGTACGATATACTAAACGGAGCTAGGGGGTGGCTTGTTTTGTACAAATACTGCAATCATGCTCTGTTATATCGTAATAGCTTTTAAAAGTCCAAGCTACAAGCCACTTTTGCCGTTCTTCTTAAGTTATTGCTTTAATAATCCAAAATTTTTCTTTTATGTTTCAAATCATTTAAAATTGCTAATTATTTTTTTTTTGTGTTCTAAATCACTTCAAAATTATAAATCTTTATGTTGCAAATCATCAAAATTGTTTTAGACCCCCTCGCTGATCCATTCCATTCCTTTAATCTAGTTTTATACTTAGATACTGATGTACAAATTGCATTTATTTATTTTTTTTGTTTTATTTTATATAAATATTTTTTTTTTTCATCTTTTCTGTCGACTAATTGTTAAAGACATAACGAATTAATCTTTTATGCTTAAACCCAAAATCTTGTGTTGTAAATAAGTATTTCTTTCTTTTTCAATTTTCCTTTTCAATTTAACTTCTATGTAATAATTTCTTTAATATCTATGAAATGTCATTTCCGGCAGACGGCTATTTCGGTCATGCTCGTGTTCTCAAACACAAGCTATTGTACATATATTTCATGAAATAAAGAATCTAATCTAATCTAATCTAGAAAGAAAAATTTCCAAAGAAATCGATTTCATAAAAGTTATTGAGGAGTTGATTAAATTGAAGGAACGAAAAACATATAACACGCTACAAAAAATAAAAAACCTTCTTTGATTTATTTTATCTAATTTTTTTTGTCGATCGATTCGTATTTTATTTTCCTCACCCATATCCATTCCATATTGTAGGTATGTATGTTTATTTAGCCTAAATAATTTAATTTGAATTTAAATTTCACTTGCCAAATTTTAACGAAATAAACATAAACACTTATTTATACATACAAATCGTCGGTGAAACCAGAAAACTGTGTAACTCCATTTTAGCAAATTTTACAGGAGAGCATTTTTGCTCACACAGTGTAGGTACCCACCAAATGCACTGATTTTGAAGATATGTTACCAACTGAATCTCCGATAATATAATAAATAAACTTGTAAGGGGGCTCAAATTTCGCCGAGTTGTACATAGATATGGGGTTGAACCAATAGATATCATTCAAATCTCATTTTCGTTTAAAAGTGGAGTTACACGATTTTCTGGTTTCACCGACGAAATGTGAACGGAATAAAAAGCTTGTAAAACTAAATTTTTTTAAAGCTGGGGGGGCCTCATTCAGCTTTACCGCCCCGGGCCTCTGAAGGTTTTAGTCCGCCACTGCTACTCATGTATATTTGACAAACGTTTCTTGCTGAAATAAAGAATTCATTCGACAAGTAACTTTCAATGGAGACGTTTCTTTTTTCACAATCACGCAGTATAGAAGAGATTGCCTTAGCTATAAGAAAGCTTAAGAGAAAGAAGTCCACCGGCTCTGATGGCTTACCAGCGGAGCTTTTCAAATACGGAGCTGATGTTTTGGCTGGGCGCATGCACCAAATCATCAACCATGTATATGTGAAAGAAAGCATGCCCGATGACTGGACAATCAAATCCATATGAAATATCAACAAGAAAGGCGATCCTATGCATTGCAAGAACTATCGAGGCATATCCCTGCTAAATGTCTCATAAAGGATCCTTTTCAACGTACTCTGTGCACGTTCAGCAACACACTAATCCTGTGTACCTTCTGATCCGGCAGATCGACAATAGGCCAAATTTTCACACTGAGGCAAATCCTGAAAAAGACGAACGAATTTCAATCCAAGACCCACCATTTTTTCTTTGACTTTAAAGTCGCTGTACGGTCGTAGGCTTTTATGGCCGTTCCTTGGGAAAATTTACTTTGTGCGTAGAAAAATTCCCGCGTATTTGTTCTGTTATCGCAAAGTTCGATTTTTTAACAGATTATTCACAGATTATACACAAAATGTATGAAATCGAGATGGCAATTGCGCAGATCAAGCTAAGCGAGCTAAAACGACGAAGAAGAAAAAGAAAGTTCCGATCAGCGTGAAAGTACAACGACAAGTGAATTTTTATTTCCCAATAAGATTGTTGTGAAGAGTTGTTTAGTACAAAAGAGTTTTACATAGTTTTAGTACATAATTCATATTTAATAAATTATGGCGAACATTGGTTTTTTGGCGCTAAAATTGTAATTGCTGTTCGATAAACAATTTAGATAGATATTTTTATTTTGCATGAAAAATTTACCACACATTTTACAACACAGAGATTTGGTATATTTGCATACCTTTCTACTGAAAAAATAATAATAACATCACAAAAGATTAATTTTTAATAAGTACAATTGATATTTTGAAGGAAACATACAAAAAAACCTTCAATGTAAGAAAAAAAAAATACAAAATAAGAAATAAATAAATGTTTAACAGCAATTGTTCTTAATTCTAAAAACATGTGTATATAGTTAAAAACAGAGTAAAATTAAACAAACATAAAAATAAATATATATAAAGACGTATATCACTATCAACAGAATGAAAAAATAAGTACATATATATATATATTAAGAAACAAATAAATAGGTAAGTAGATTAAATGAATAAATAAATAAATAAATAGATAAATGAAATAAATAAATAAATTAAATAAATCAAATAAACAAATAAATTAAATAAATATATTAAATAAATAAATAAATAGACATATAGTTTAAGTAGCAAGTAAATAAATATATAAATTAATTAACAAATAAATAAATAATATATATGTAGAATAACCAACAATTAAATAAATAGACATATAGGTTAGGTACTAAGTAAATAAATATACAAATTAAGTATAAAATAAATAATTAAATATGTAAAATACCTTAGAATTAAAAAAATAAATATAAATATTTTACCAGGCGAATCAGAAACAAAAATTTTCAGGTATATAATTGGTTTATAATAGGATTATCAGAGTAATCACACCTCATTAAAAATGTATTTTCTAGTTTTCGAATTCTATCAGAAATCAGTTCAACATTCCCTCTTCTATGTAACTGTATGGTTGAAAAGTGCCATGGCAGGTCTAACATCATTTTTAAGATTTTATTCTGAGAAGTTTGCAATTTAATAATATGGCACTTTGCACATTTTCCCCATACTTGGCACCCATATAATAAAATAGCTTGAAATATTACTTTGTGAATAACTATTTTGTTTTCTACAGACAAACACAATTTGATTTCAATATATGTTGACTTTATGATATTATGATTTCAACTGATAGTCTTGGTTATTTTTTAATACAAGAATGAAATAATGAAATGATGATAAGATGTTGTTGATGTTGTTGTGTGTTCCGAGAGTCGCATATGATAGCATTCATCATCAGGAACCCTACATGGCGATGGCCGGATATGGGATTATTCCAAACCCGCCCCGGATTTTGGAAAGGAGATGCGCTATCATGTGCCTTCTTCAATCTTGCTCTCGAGAAAATAGTGCGCAGTTCAGATTTTTAATAGATTCTTCCAACTACTGAGCTATGCGGATGATATCGACATCATCGGCTGTTCTCCGCGTGCCGTGTAGGAGGCTCTTACCGCGATTGAACAGGCAAATTTTGTTGGTCTTGAAGTTAATGAGAACAAGACTACCTTAATACATGCTATCAACAAATAAACAAACATCACCGCCAAGGATAAAACGTCACTGTTTTTTTTTTTTTTTTAATTTCAATTTAATTTATTTACAAATTATTAAGTACATGTAAGACTTTGTCTTTAAAGAGTACTAAAAAAATTAACATTTAGAGTTCCCTTACTATAAAAATTATATAATAAATCAGTTAATGAAATTACATGTATATTTAATATAAAATAAAGATAAAAAATAAAGATAATAGAAAAAAAAAATATAAAGAATAGTGGGATAGATGAAGTAATAGTTAAAGACAGAAAGATAAAGAAAAAAAAAATAGGAAAAAGACAATGTACTGCTGTTGAGAAAAGTATTCAAAAATAACTGTCCTGAATTCAGAGGCTCTCGATGCTCGTTTTATGACCTCGGGTAAAGAGTTCCATAGCCGAATGGCTATTTACAAGGCTGTATTATTACATTGAATACTCTTGACGACTGTGTGAATTGCAGTTTTTCGAATAGATACAATGGTGATTTTAAATAGATAATTTTATGCAAAAAAAATACAATTTCTGGCTTTCAAATACTGTGTGAGAGAGCAACCAAGAATGTTATTCCGGTAAGCCGAAACATGATCATATCTTCGCAGCACATGAACATAACGAATCATATCATTGAATGCAACGTTTAGTTTATTTTGTGAAATGGAATCAAGCTTACAGTAAACAACATCAGTGTAGGTTATTATGGGAAGTATCAGAGTTTTCATTAGTTTTGATTTTATATCACGGGGAACAAAGCTGACACACGTCCATAGTTTCCGAAGGCAACCATAAATTCGACCAATGGTGTAATTTATGTGATCATTACCAGAGAGATCCCGATTTATTATAAATCCTAAGCTCATGACTTTTTCAGCACACTTAATTTCAATACCAGACAACATGATAGGAGGCAGATTTCTAGTTTCTCTAAAGTTTTTTGTGTCTTAGCTGCATTTAGTGTTTGTCCATTATTAACTGCCCACAAATACATAGCTGCGATATCTTCATTTATACGATGGAAAAGATCTTCGATTAATTCGACAGGCCTAGATAAATAAATCTGAACATCATCAGCATAGAGATGGAACGATACACTTTTACAATTACGAACTAAGTCATTAATAAAAATAGAAAAAATAATAGGCCCTAAAATTGAACCCTGCGGTACGACCTCATGCAAGAATTTATCATTCGAATAATTTTCTCCAACTAAAACTCTTTGTGACCTATTACTTAAATAACTTTTAATAAGCCTGACTGCCCTATCACTGAAACCGAAATAGTGGCGCAATTTACTACATAATATTGTATGATTTACTCTGTCAAAAGCCTTGGAGAAGTCAAGTAAGCACAAGACTGTCAAATAATTGCGGTCATATTGTTGTCTTATATCGTCCAATATCTTGACCATTGCTGTGGTACAGCTATGTTGAGGCCTAAAGCCAGATTGAAAGGGAGAAAGCAAACTGTTTGCAGTAACATGCCGAACTATTTGATTCGCTAGTAACTTCTCAAAGACTTTTGAAAGAGTCGGTAATATACTTATCGGTCGATAATCCGAAGGAAGTGAAGCGTGTTGTTTTTTGGCGACAGGGATTATGCGTGCAACTTTCCAGCTATCAGGGAAAATAGAGCAAGTAATGCAATGGTTAATTGTATGTGTCAGTGAGCTTAAGATGTAAGGTAAGATAATTTTAATAAAGCGAAGAGGTATACTATCCTCTCCCGTTGCATTTGACTTAAGCCCCATTACTGTCTCAAGCACATCGCTTTCATTGACAGCTACAAAGTCGCAGTTAAGGTCACAAAGAAGGTCGGGTTGCAAAGAAAATTGAGGGCTACTGTCAGAACTTGTTAAAAATGAGCTGTTAAGAACATTCGGATCCAGCCCGCACAAACTATCCCCTTTTTTCCAACTCCAATTTTACGCAAATTTTCCCACAGTTGTTTGAAGGGGAGTGAACTCTTTAGCTTAGTTGAAAAGTAATTACACTTTGCTCGACGTGTTACAAAGGTGGAGTGATTACGAGCCTGACAGAAGACCTCCCAATTCCTTGGGGTAGGGCTACGTTTCCATTTGCAGTACAATTTTTTTCGGGTATTAATTGCGTCTAGGACATGCCGCGTGAACCAAGGACATTTAGTGTTTATCACTTGCATGATCCGCAACGGCACATGTTTATCAAAAAGTTCAACAATCTGTGATTGAAGAAAGTTGAGCTTATCATTCACATGTCCTAGATAACAGCAATGCTGCCATGGTTTTGCATTTGCTTCTCTATGCAAAAACTGTAAATTAATGTTCTTGAAATCCCTGTAACGATAGGTGTATGGAAGAGATACATGGGAAAAATCTATGTTATACGTACAAAACATTAAATTTTGATCCGATATTCCATCAAGAGAGAGCTGGTCAAAGAGAAGAACATTCGAAACATCGGAGACTATCAGAAGATCAAGCAAACTACGGTTAGTGTTTGGTCCATAACGAGTTGGATAAGAATTACTGATTACAAGCCCATAGGATAAAACTAAGTCATTAAGTTTCTGCGATAGAGAATCATGTTTGCAAAGATCAATATTGAAATCACCACATACAATCAGATGTTCATAAAGAGGGTCAAAATTTGCAACCGCACAGAAAAACGGATCTGGTGAAAAACATCTGCTTGGATTATAAACACATGACACACTGCACTTAACGCAACCATCTGAAATCTCCAACATTAAGTATTCAATTCCGTAGCCCACCGATTTACCAATTACCTTGCATTTTAAAGTTGATTTGCAATAGATCGCAACCCCACCACCAGTAGTGTTAGTTAATCTATCATTGCGATACAGAACATAACCGAACATATCAAAAATATGATCATAAATTTCAGACTTAAACCGCAAGTCTCACTCACACAGATAACATCTACTTGAGAGCCCTCAAAAATATATTTTAAATAATCCAATTTAGACAAGTTAAGACTATGTGCGTTCAAGTGACATACTGAGAAACCAGACTGAATACTAGATAAAACTCGTATCATAGCGCGCATAGAATTATTACTCACACCATTGGCCATGGTAGAGTTTCTACCAGACATAATAATAAAACGAGCATCGTAAGAGCGGATTGCTATATCTTAAAACACTATAATTCAAGAAATACTCAAAACAGCAGTATGAACTTAACAGGGAGAGAAAAGAAGGAAAAGAAAAGAATAAATAAGAATAAGATAGAAATAAAGAGGAATACAATAAATGAAAAAGAAACATGAAACAATTTCTAATAAAAGAGGAAAAATAACATGTACATAATTTTAACAATACTTTCATGATTAATTACAGATAATATCAGCACTTCTAAATTCCTATACGTCCGCAGCAGCAGTCACATCCTTCAGATGTTGTTGGCTTCTCACGTTGGCATTAGCATCCACGAAGTCATTCAGTTCCTCTACACTGTCAATCAGCCTTATTGCGAAGATCAATCGACAATTGATAATGACTATTTTCAATGTGTGCTCTTGTGAACGAACTATTCATTTGGTATTTTTGTCAATCGCATTTTTTTAATTGACTGCGATTGACAAAATCCTTTAGAATCGTTCGTTCACAATAGCACACATTGAAAATAGTCAATTATCAGCTGTCGATTGATCTTCGCAATAAGGCTCAATGGCTTTAATTTTCCCTTGCATACTTGCTTTCACAAAAACATTGGCGAATTTTGTATATAAAGGGTTTTTCAACAGGGTCGCTACAAAAGTAGAGCGATAGGGACAGCAAACGACACCGAATTTCAGGTCGCTCTTTTGACATTTCTCATCAGTAAGGTTTGCCATTTTGTGGTGGAAAGATATACGATCCAACAACGAGTCGAAATTATTAAAAAATTTACTATCGAAATTCGGAGTCAGTGGCCTCAACGTTAAGAGCGCTACTTCCAATTTATGGTCGTCATAATCGTCCTAGCAGATCAACAATTGAGCGTCTAGTGGAAAAATTTGAATCCACAATCACAGTACAAAATGTTCCCGTGCCAGTGAGACAAAGAAGTGCCCGTAGTGTCGAGAATATTGCTGCCGCTGAGGCTTCAGTTGAAGAAAGCCCAAATGTGTCTCTCACACGTCGCTCTCAAGCGTTGGGCATCTCTGTGACGTCGTTGTGGCGAATTTCGCGAAAAGATCTTGGCCTACATCCTTACAAGATTAAATTGGCGCAAGAACTGAAGCCGCTTGACCACCAGAAGCGTCGTATGTTCGTGAATTGGGCTGAGCAACAACTTGAAAATGATTCGGATTTTAATCTAAAAATCATCTTCAACGATGAGGCTCATTTCTGGCTGAATGGCTTCGTCAATAAACACAATATGCGGTATTGGTCAGGCAGCAATCCACACGTACTCCATGAGTCATCATTGCATCCCGACAAAATTACGGTTTGGTGTGGTTTATGGGCCGGCGGCGTCATTGGGCCGTACTTCTTCCGTGATGATCAAGACCGGCACGTTACTGTGAATGGGAATCGCTACCGTTCAATGATAACCGAATATTTTTGGCCCCAATTGGATGATATGGACTTGGAGGACATGTGGTTCCAACAGGACGGCGCCACAAGCCACACAGCGAATGCCTCAATCAATTTATTGGAAACCAAGTTTGGAAACCGTGTTATCTCACGAAATGGTTCAGTCGCTTGGCCGCCTCGGTCGTGCGATTTGACGCCGTTAGACTATTTCCTGTGGGGCTACGTCAAGTCTATGGTCTATGCCAACAAGGCAGCGACGATTGGTGAACTTCGTACGAATATCGAACGTGAAATTGCAGCAGTATCGGCCGATTTATGCTTGAAAACCGTCGAAAATTGGGTTCAGCGTCTGGACTTCGATTGATCAAGCGTGCCCGTGGTGGCCATGCAAAAGAAATCGAGTTCCATACATAATGGCATCGAATGTACTTTCACAGGAATAAAGAATTTCATTGATATCCAAAACCGTTTTTGTTTTATTTAAAAAAAACTTTTGTAGCGCTCTTATTGAAAAACCCTTTACAACAGACAGCTGATTTTTTCTCTTATGGGCAAGTGTACGTTGAAGAATAACGCGATTTTTCATCGTCAAACTGTCGTTTATGTAAACAAAGCCCACCCCTTCCATACCAACATCACGGAGGCAGAGCTGTTTCGTGTGTAGTTTGCGGTAAGCAGCAGCTGAGGCAAGAACAGTATTCCTCTCTTGTGGGCTGTTGAATTTGATGATGATAGGTGAAATAGTTTTTTTACGCTGTCGTGGACAAAAAATGTTCTTCAATAGGCGTTTTTCTTTTTTAGTTCAGAGCAGAGCCTGAACTGTCAAACAAAAAATTGTGTTTCTTCATACCCTATTCTAAGGGTATATTAATTTTGACGCATAGTTTGTAACATACCTTAATATTGCCCGTAGACCCCTAAAAGTTACTATATTTATGATCAGCATCGATAGTAATGTCGATCTAGCCATGTCCGTCCGTCCGTCCGTCCGTCCGTCTGTCGGCAAAAATTAGGCCTTTAAACTGGACCTAGGGAGCTGAAATTTTAACCATATAGTCTCTAGGGTCCCGAAATAATCAAGTTTACGAATTTTTGAAATCCGCCCACAGACACGCCCACAAACTCAAAAAAACAAAATTTTGGAAAAAATCGAATTTTGAGCTAGAAAGCTGAAATTTTTATATATGATCTATGACTCCTAAAACTGCTCGGGATAAAAATTTTTCAAAATCCGCCCACTGACACGCCCACAAATAAATAACATAATTTTTTATACCCTATTCTAAGGGTATATTAATTTTTGAAAATCCAAAGTTTGAGCTAGGGAGCTGAAATTTATAATATATACTCTCTATGGGCCCTTTATACTCATGTGTAAATATTTTCAAAATCCGCCCACAATTATTTATTTTTTTTTTTTTTAAATTCAAAGTTTGAGCTAGGGAGCTGAAATTTATAATATATACTCTCTAGGGGCGCTTTATTCGCATGTGTTAATTTTTTTTAAATCCGCCTGCTGACACGCCCACAATTAAATAGAACAATTTTATTGAAACACCCAAGTTTGAGCTAGGGAACGTTTTTTTTTATAAAATCCTTTAAATGTTATATAACAAAATATGTAGAGCGTTCTTAACAATTCAACCATACTTAGACTTTTGTCACGCCCACTTATGAGGGATAGGAATAAGAATAGAGTATCCAACAATTCGCCCAAGCGGACTGTAGCCCGTCCCTATGTTTTTTACCTCTGAACGTTCAGAGTTTCAAATTTGTGTTTCTTTTTTCGTTCTGAACGTGTTTTGTGCTTGTTCAGAGCGCGCTCTATGAGCTCAGAATAAAATAACTGAGCAGACCGAGTTGAATGCTGAACACAAGCATTTGACAGGTGAAATTGAAAAACAAAAAAAACCCAAACAATTGAAATGGCGCAAGAGAGCAGTAGTCGGTCTAGTGCAGAAGGTTAGTTTACATAAGAAATAACTGATAAAATATATTTTTTAAGGCTTGGTTTTATTTCAGGAGGCTTGAAATGGACGAGACTGTTCTTTTAATTTCTTTGGCAAAAGAAAATTATGACCGCCTGCAATGTGGCGTCAAAAAAACAATCAACCAAATCATCGCCAACAAAATCAACGAGGAATTCAATGTTAGAATAACATTTGAACAAGTAGACTCCAAATGGAAAGGTATGAAAAAAACGTATAAAAAAGTGAAGGAGGAAAATAAGAAAACCGGCCATGCAAAAAAATATTGGGAATATTTCGACCTTCTTCACGAATTTTTATACTCTGCCCCAGAGCTAAACCCCCCGGCTATACTTTCTTTGGAGGATGTGGAAGTTCAGATAGCCGATCACCTAGTTGCAGAAACCATTAACTTGGATTCAGATGTTGCCTTGGACGAACCATCTTTCACCGAAAACTTCAATAGGAAAAGGAAGAGCACAGCTGCTGAAGACAAAGTGGAGAAGCGTAATCGAGAGCGGATGGAAGTCGCCAACAAGTTTTTGGATATATTCCAGCAAATGGTTGACAAAATGTAGAACATTTTTAGTGATTTCACTTATTTTGTTTTACTTTTCAAGTTTTTATATTTTTTTTTGTTATTTACCTAAGTATAAAACTGAAATGTGATAGTCTTAAAACAAAGTTTTGTTTTTTAAAACTTATAGGCTGCAAAGGTAGACTGTTAATATACATATTAATATTATAAGTATAGGTTAAGTTTTTAGTATTGTGCCAAACTATTTATGAAGTTTCCTACCTTTTTTTTTAGATTAAGAACAAATGAATGTGATTATCTTTTTTAATAACGCAAAAGTACAAAGAATATTAACGTCGAAACCTGAATAAAGAAACATTTTTTAATTTGTTTTGTTTTATTAAAATAATGAGTTTAATAACATTTCTCTTTTGGATTGTCCTGATTGTAAATCAATGGTATCTGTATCGCTGTCTTCTTCAATATAGTCAGTGTCCTCCACTATTAAGAATTCCTTTTCTATGTCATTGCTCTGTAAGCAAATGTTATGTAAAATACAGGATGCAACTATATACTTTACAATGGAGGTTGGTTTCGATGAATCTATATAAAAAAGTCTTCTGAATCTGCCTTTCAGCAAACCAAAAGCTCGCTCAATGGTCACTCGGCACTTCGAATGAACTCGGTTAAAGATGTTATGCTGTTCTCTTAAGCGGCCATTATCTTTATATGGGACTATAAGCCAAGGTTTAAGTGCATACGCCGAGTCACCCAGCAAGTGTTGGTCTTCATTGACATTGAAATCACCTAAAATAATTATGTTAAGATTTTATTATACATATGTAATTGAAATCAGAACTTGACTTTTTTACCTGAACTGATTTTATTTCGCAATCCAGATCTTGTCAAAAGAAGCGCGTCGTGGATTGAACCAGCTTCACCGGCATAGCAGTATAAGAATTCCATCTTGTGGTTACAGATGCCTTGAAGCAGGACGGAATGAAACCCTTTTCGATTTATATATGAATTATGGGAAACTATAGGGGCCCTTATGGGTATATGTGACCCATCGATTGATCCAATAATACCTGGAATTGAAAATATACATACAATATATAATTCATACATAAGTATGTAGGTATACCTGGTTTGAAAATAACCAAACCTATTTCTACCTCTAAAACGACTTTTCCTTAAATAATATGAGGATGTTTTGGCAGCTTCGTCTGTTGTTGGCCATCTGATGTATCTCTTGCATCTGTTTAATTTAATGAGGGTATCACAGTTATTAGATACCATTCTCCAAACACTGGCAATGCACACACCAAATCTGTCTGCAATTGATCTAGAATAAGCAAGTAGGTAGTGGTTAAGAAGAGACATACAAATTAAAATAAATCACATACCTCATACATTCTGGGTTCCCTAAGTACCATAAGGTTATCATGAGCTGCTTCTCTATTAAAATAGACTCTCTTGCAAGTCCATAATTATGTACATCCATAGCGTGTATTTCTCTGCATAAGGCCTCAAAAACATCTGGATTAATTCGAAAATTTTTTTTAAAAGTTCTGTCCGAAAACCTTGGAACAACATCTTCCGCATAGTTTTGATTTTTAACAATATGTAGAGTTTCAGAATCTTCATCCTCACTTTCTTCAAAAAATAAATCGAATGCTTGTTTGATTATAATCAGTTTT